>OZ002730.1:46493199-46876130 GCA_963924305.1 Polygonum maritimum
TGATTTCAAATTACAAAAAAATGCCTTGATTCTCACAATGTCAAATGACCCATAATTTATGCTAACTTGGTTTTCACATTAATATCACCAACTACCTCTGTACAGTTCAATATTTAAAGAGTGAGTGAGATGTTGAGTTTGAATGATCGTTATGAGGAAAAGTGTCTTTTCTTCTTTTTCCTTGAAAAAAGGGGGAATGATTTTTCTATTAGTAACATACCTTTTTTTTTGTCTAATATATAGATCCTGCCTCAATTAATCAAATTTTGTTGTAGATATATTCCATGTTTCAAAGTTCCATGCCCTTGAAAATCTGACCAACGTCAATTATAAATATAGTTAACTATTTCTTAATGCTCTTTGGTACTGTAAGTTTTAGTGGCACTATTTCGATAATATTTAATTCTCAAATTTGTCAACAACTACTCCTAGGATCGTAGTTTGTTCCTTTCTGTAATGTTTTGTTTCCTTCAAGTAGATTTTAAGGGTTCCTATTAGTTGGATCTAGTGACTAATACGCCATTTTCATGTACAACTAGCATACAAGTATAAAATTGTAGATGCAGAGAACAAGATTATTAGCATATACTTTAGGCGATATAACGTAACATGGCTAAAATCGTGTAAACATAGGAAGCAGTGTTTTTATTCAGTGGATGCAAAAATATTTATCTTGGACAGTTAAGCTACCTTGTATTGATCGTATATACAATAATATTCTCGTAGAATAAGCTGAACTTGATACATTTTAGATTGTTAATCTTTCTGTTAAGACAATATGACAGAGTACTAATGTGTAGCTAAAAATCTTCAGGAATAATTACATATGATGGTCTGGAGAGCTGCATTCTCAGCAGTAACTGTCATAATGAAAGTGGAGAAAGCAAAGAAGATGAGTGTGCAATTGAATCTGCGGACGATGAAGCTACGAGCTCTTCTTCTAGCAATGCTTTTGGATCCTCCTATGCTTCTCAGTGGAACGTGAAAGATGATCAAGAAACCGACAAGTTGAATTCCTTAGAGAGCCCCCAGCACTTTCAAACCAAGGAGAAACCAACATATGTGGTTCAGTTTTCGGATGTGGATACCATGAAAGAGAAGTTTGCAAAGCTGCTTTTGGGTGAGGATGTCGGTGGAGGAAGTAAGGGCAAATCTCCTGCTTTGGCACTCTCTGATGCCATCACAAATCTTGCAGGTATTTCGCTTAGCCTCGACTCATATTTGCTTCAAAAGGGTTCTTTTCTCTTTTATGCACTTTGATAAGGGTTCATTTCTGATGTAGAAAACATGTTTAAAGTATTAGGTTGTGTTTGGACTGAGTTCAATTTAATGCCTTATCTAATGTATCTGAACGCACCCTTAAATCCTGATATTATGCACCCTGACACTCCAAACACAAATCTTCAGCATCTGTCTTTGGAGAGCTGTGGAAATTAGAGCCCCTGCAGGAAGAAAAGAAGAACAAATGGCGAAAAGAAATGGATTGGTTTCTATCGCCTACGAATTACATGATTGAACTTGTTCCTGCCAAGCAAAGTGGAGTTAATGGACGTGTTTTCGAGGTATTGATATCTTCATTCTTTCTACGTGTTCAATGCCATTAGAATCATTTATGTCATGTTCTATATTTGAGCTATAATTCTTACTGTCTTACCCAGGTAATGACTCCAAAAGCACGTGCAGACATACACATGAACCTCCCCGCCCTACAAAAATTGGACTCCATGCTTATTGTAAGTATCTCTTAATTTGCATTAGTATCCAGATAATTATGTCATACTCTAATAACTTATCAATCGAATATTATTCTGAGCTTGCAACTTTTCTCTTGCTATAGGACACCCTGGACTCAATGGTGAAGACAGAGTTCTGGTATGCAGAAGGAACTAGCCATGAGGATGAAAAAGAAGGGTCTATAAGGAAGAGTAAGAGATGGTGGCTTCCTTATCCCCGAGTTCCATTTCGTGGGCTTTCGGAATACTCTAGGAACAAATTGATCTCTCAGGGAAATGTAGTTCACCAAGTTTTCAAGGCTGCCAAATCTATAAACCGAAGTATTTTGTCTGAACTTCATGTGCCCGGCTTTGTCAAGGATGCTCTTCCTAAGGCAAGTAAACTCATTCCATCCAAATATAAAACCTATACTGACATTTCTGCTTATAATGTAGTTTTGTGGTAAAAATTAGTGTCTTTGTAATTGTGTGGTGTTTCTAAGACTTTGGTCGAGGTTTCTAAGATTTTTTGTTAACAGTAAGGATTTATGACTAAAAATGTGACTATAATATTTTGTTTTGGATGCAGTCAGGAAGAGCAAGTCTTGGAGAAGAAATATATGCCATAGTGGCCGAAGAGTTCAGCACAGCAACGGAAATGGCCGATTCTCTGAAGCTGAAGTCTGATAACGAAGCCCTTGACACCATCAACAAGCTTGAAGCTGCTCAGCTTGTATGGAAAGACAAAGTTGCTGAAGAAGAGACTGGCAAGTCTCCAATCCGAAAGCCCTGGTCCTTCAAAGACCCTGAGTCCAAGCTTGACAAGATAGAATCTGTACTGTTCCGTGTAGAAGTTCTTCTACAGCAGCTGAGGATGAGATATCCATATCTTCCACATACCTTTCTCGATGTCACCAAATTACAGTATGGCAAGGTGGGTAAACATTACTACTCTTTAACTTCCGTGTGCAAATCACCATGATGGCTAATGTTGAACCTCGAAATTTGCATCCCGATCTTTACATCCTTAAGATTCTGTTAGATATTAAGGCTTGCATGGCTTAGGAGCCGAATATTTGGTAAGTGTGGTATTGATTTTCTTTCAGGACATTGGGCATGCGATTATGGAAGCATACTCGAGAGTCCTAGCAAATTTGGCTTACAACATCCTAGTAAAGATTGGAGACATCTTGCAAGAAGACCATTCAAGCAATCCAACATCTCCTGTACCGATGACATGTTTCCCGGGGCTTCTGAGTCCCAAGTGGAGCTCGCCGAGTCCAAACCAGAGAGCAAGGCGGTCTTTGGTTGACCAGATGAGTAGGGCAGACGGGTACTTCAGTGACTCGAACCCCAGCATAAGGAGCTCGGATCTTGATATCTCGTCGAGTGAGGCAAGGACAAGCTCGGTCATGGCTACCCCGAGTGCGAGCCGGATTTGGTGCACTGGAAGTGAGCCTTATAGCCATGGCTCTCCTTGTAACACTCCTTGAGTGAGGCTGTATATGTATATGTAAAGTGAGATTGGCATGCTTTTGAATGGCCTGTGATCTTATGTAGTGTTCTGTAATGGTATTTGGGAACAAAGACTATATTTACAAATATATAAGTAAGAGCTGAGGTTTAAGCAGAGTATTTAATTAATTAATTAGGTTATTTGTTTTGCTAAAGCTGATGCATGGCAGCTTGTGTCTTGTAGAATCATCAGCTGTAAAAAAAAAGGTGATGGAATATAAGTAGAACTTCTGAAATTGCAGCAAGACGTAGAAGTAGCATACAAGAGTAATGTGAGATAAAAAAGAAAAAGAAATGATTAAATTAGCAAAAGAAAACAACCACATTCTTATCCTCACATACTTTTCATTTATATTTCTGATTCATCACATTCAGAAACCATATGATACAGTATTCTCATTTTGTTTCTTTCCGTTTGGTTTCATCTTCTTATTTTATTCTCTTAAAAGTGATTGATGCAAAGTATTCTTGAAAGTGATGGAACTTGGAACCAATCAAAACAAGACAATATAACACAATGCAATATTTATCAGAAGAAAAATATATAAGTCACTGACAAACTTACCATAACATTTTATGATGTTATTCTACTACCAATGACATTTTAAATTATTTTATTTAAATGATATATTTTTCACATTTGTTTAATTAATTAATTTACTTATATGGTTAATCATATTTCATATTTTGCATTTTTTTGTCATTATAAAAAGGTACTTTGAAAATTAAAACCATTTCGTAAATAATAAACCCTTAAATAAAAAAATTTCAAATATTGTAAAAGCCCAAACATAACATGGGCCTGTCTTTCTACAGGCCCAAGTTCATTCAACTGATTTGCTTTTGTGAGGAAAGTTGATTCAAGTGATGGATGAACACTCGGGAGAGAGCAGAACCCTTCATCGCCGGCAAATCGTCTCTTCCTCCGTCAAACTCTACAAATTCGTCCCTAAAATTGATTGGTTCGAACTTTTCCCTCTCAATTCAATTTTGTTTCTCAATGTCTTCTTCACTATTATGCCAACTCAGTGGTTCTTGTTTCGAAAGTTCCAATTGATTGGCTCGAAATGCATGCATACATATATCAGTGATTCCTCTGATGATCATCCATGTTCAATCTACTGTATTTTCCTGTTTGGTTTGATGTCATTTTTCTGTGTTGAATCACAGAGAATATCTGTTTCTTTTCCTTAATTTTGTAATCAGATTTTTTTCCCCAGAGTTACCTGTGCAAGTGTGTTTCTTATACCTTTTGAGGAAGTCCAAGATGATTTTATATGACATTTAAATTAATTGTTGCAGAAAGATTGCATCCTTATGACAGAATGTCCTGATCAGCTTACTTTGTTGATAAAATGTCCTGTTCAGCTTACTTTGTTGTTGAGGTATTGTATTGTGAGTCTTCATAGATACATATTAGTTCATCTAATAAAAGTACTTCTCTTAAACACATTGCCTAATAAATGTATGTCTTTGCATAAATGTGTTAGTTACCTTTGCCACGGAGATCCGGATTGGATGAACGCTGTCGATATGGCTTCATCTCTTTTTGCTTACTTTGTTGATAAAATGTCCTGATCAGCTTACTTTGTTGTTGTGGTATTGCATTGTGGGTCTTCATAGATACATGTCAGTCCATCTCATAACAATCTGAAACACATTACCTATTGTGTGTCTTTGCATGAATGTGCTGGTTACCTTGGCCATGGAGATCCAGATTGGATTAACACTGCTGATATGGTTTAATCTCTTTCTGCTTGCTTTTCCCACTTCATTTACTAATAGAGTGTCTCTTCTTTGTGGCAGGCTCTTGCATTCGTTGACTTGTCAATAAATCAAGTGTTTGAACTTTGAAATAAAATGAGTTCAGTCCATTGCTTCCTGAAATGCTCCCCTTTGCCAACGAAGGATGTTTGCCACCTGTTTAGTCTCCCAAAGAGAGGGAAACAGTTGGCTGCAGCAAATGGCACCAGAATTTTAGCTTCTCTTGATGTTAGTGTTCAAGAAACAAAGAAGAAGAGGGTTGAGCTGGGTTTGAAATCAAAAGAGGTAATAGAGGCGGATGGAAAAGTTTTCGTAGGGACTTATGCAAGAACCCCTATTGTGTTATCTCATGGAAAAGGCTGTAACTTGTATGATGTTGAAGGGAATGAATATTTGGACATGACATCTGGGATTGCTGTCAATGCTCTTGGACATGGAGATCCGGATTGGATAAAGGCTGTCGAAAAACAAGCGAATACTCTGACCCATGTTAGCAATATCTTTCACTCAATCCCTCAGGTAAGCTCTTCACCTTTTTTCATCTTCAATTTTTCTATTTTCCATTGTATTGGACTTCTCTACTCATTTAAAATAAGATGTTGCAAAGCATTCTATACTACATTCCAGAAGTAGTGTTTTGTCCTAAACAACTGCTGGATAGACACCTAGTGTTTCCTCTTTAGTGTTAGCTGTTTCTGCTTGAAGTATTCATTCACCTTCAATATAAAATGCAAACATTCTGTTAACGCAGGTGGAACTTGCAAAACGCCTAGTTGATTCTTCCTTTGCTGACCGTGTCTTTTTTACTAACTCTGGAACCGAGGCAAATGAAGCTGCCATTAAGTTTGCGAGAAAATTCCAAAGGTCTTCTCACCCAAATACGGAAAATCCTCCTTTAGAGTTTATTGCTTTCAGCAATTGCTTCCATGGAAGGACAATGGGTGCTCTATCTTTGACCAGTAAAGAGCATTACAGACGGCCATTTGAACCTCTCATGCCTGGAGTTACTTTCCTTGAATATGGGGATGCAGAATTAGCTGGAAAGCTGATTCGTAGTGGTAGGATTGCTGGTGTTTTCGTTGAACCCATCCAAGGTGAAGGCGGTATCTATAGTGCCACAAAAGAGTTCTTACAAGAGCTACGTGTTGCTTGTGATGAAGCTGGATCTTTGTTGATTTATGATGAGGTAAGCTCTTTCAAATCTAATTGTCCTGCTTATTTTTTTGTTTTATAACTATGCTTGCAGTTTTTAAGCATGTTTCGATTAGGTTTTGGTGGAAGCTAGTTTTGTTCATTTGACAGCTTGCTTAACATATACCATTATAAAAATACTACCTGTTTCCTGGCTAAGTTGCCTGTCATAGCCCATTTTCTACACAGAATAACTAAAAAAATCCATGTGATTCTGGTTTGTATAACTCAAATCACAATGGAATGTAGTCCTGGATAGCATAAACAAAGAAGTCTGAATTTACCTTCTTAAAAGGACTACCTTTTCTGAAGAAAAAATGGTTTATGATACATTGATATAATGTATTTTGGGTCATATAACTTGGTGGAATTAAATCAAAACAGTGCATTTTGAAACTGAATGTCCGATATTGCATAAGTTCTTAATGTTGAATGACGTCTAAACTAGTCCTGGATAGCATAAACAAAGAAGTCTGTCTTCTACTTTGTTAGCCATGACTGCGCAACATTAAACTGAATCAGTGAATCAATAGAATTGAAGGTAATTATTGAAACCTCAAATCTAACATGGCACTGTCTCACAGGTCCAATGTGGTCTAGGACGGAGTGGACACCTCTGGGCCCACGAATCCTACGGGGTCTACCCAGACATAATGACCCTAGCCAAGCCTCTAGCAGGAGGTTTACCAATTGGAGCAGTTCTAGTCACCGAACGAGTCTCCCAATCTATAAACCCCGGGGACCACGGGAGCACGTTTGCAGGCGGGCCCCTCGTATGCAGCGCCGCCTTAGCAGTCCTGAACAAGATCTCACATCCAGACTTCTTGAACAGTGTTCTGAAGAAAGGTCAGTTTTTCAAGGAGCTCCTGACCAGGTCTCTTGCTGGAAACCAGCATGTGAAAGAAGTGAGGGGCCAAGGGCTTATTGTTGGGATCGAGCTTGATGTTTCAGCGTCGCCTCTTGTGGATGCGTGCCGAGATGCGGGGATGCTGATTCTGACTGCCGGAAAGGGGAATGTTGCGAGGCTTGTTCCGCCGTTGGTCATTTCCGAGGAAGAGCTTGAAAAGGGTGCTAAGATTCTAGCCAAATGTTTCTATGCTCTGGATGTATGAATAAGTTGTGGTTTGTTGTATCTGTTGTGATCTCTAGAATACTTTGTTTACATGTCTATGCTATTGTATGATCTTCATCGGATTATAATTAAGGGATTCTAATTGAAAGCATGAAGATTTTTTAAGTTTTGAATTTCTCGATTTAGCCATTTGATTATTTGTTCAAAAAGGATTTGAATTACAAATGCTTCTTTGATGCAAATGACTAAACGGAGGGCCTTCAGCCTCTAGGATCGTCCATAACATTCATAGGGTACATACGAAAGAGAAACAAACCATCTACATTTAAGTGTAAATAGTTCAAACCAAAATTGCAGCCATGTACACTTAAAACAATTAAACTCTTCCCATGCAGAGTTGTGTTTCAATTAGGGCTCCTGACCACAAACAGTTTCACCTGAACAACAATTTGACAAAAAAATGTTGAATATAAGTATAAACACATTAAGTCATGAAGATGATGATTTTTATTTTAGAAAATGGAAAGAGTGGAATGCAAATTATAACTCATGATCTTGTAACCCTATTTCCTTTGAGTATGAATTCTTACCATGCATGCTTTTGACAAAGTGGGCCAATTCCGAAAAACAGTAAGTCCTCTCAACCAAAGGGGCTGGTGGCTGATACAGAAAGAAGGAGAAATGATGCTGATCAGGATCATGCCTTGGCTTTGCAGTCTCAACCATTCTACTGTAGTCTTCCCTATCGTAACAAGAATCCGCGTTTTGGCCAGCAATGGTCAAGCCCATGTCCCACGCCGCATTCAAAACCTGCCAGAATTCTCACATTTTTCAATGTAACAAAAAAAGAGAGGTTTCACTTCAAAAGAGGAAAACAATTTAGCCAATCACCTGCCAACTTAAACCTTCTGGATCAGCCAATGCTTCGTTATATTCTGCAGAGTTGACATGGAATGTAGGGCAAACCAATTTTATTATGACGGAGTGTTTCTTAAGAGTTTCGAAGATTGTTGAATAACCATCCTGGTTTGCAGGGTTGTAATATCCTGCAGTGAGTTCAGCTGCATGGCTTGCAGTTTTGTACCACCAATAAACAGCCGGAATCTACATAATGACATTTACTATAAGTTGTTTTCTGAGTAAAAAAACAGCACAGGAATCGAGCCCGAGAGGCGAGAAAGTTTTCCTTGGAAATTTTCACATGCCCCTTGACAAGATGCACTTTGCTGAATTGAGATAAGAGAAACCTTCAATGTTTTGCCCAACAAGGAATATATTCATGAACAAAAGGAAGTAAAAGATCTAAACTTTGCCAGGATAAAGTAGATATGACAAAGATATACCTTAACTATAATCGGTGTCCCCTCAAATGCAAGGTTTGCAAATGTTAACACATTAGAAGCGTGGCCTATCAAGGTTTGAGTGTACCAGCGGAGAAAAAAGCGTCCATAGTAACTATCATAATCACCTCCATCACAGAAGAAACCTGTTTCATGCGGTCTTGATATGTACTGACCAGCATTATCTGGTCCCCTAGCCCAAAATGAGTGTCCACGCAACTTTGCTGCCTTTCGCAGGTTTTGCTGTAAATATCTGTCATAACACTGCAATGTAATGGGCTTGACATGTTAGATATTAGGTTCCAAAACTTTTCAAGGTTGTGAAGAGTTACCACTCAGTGCATAGAACAGAATGTAAGCAATCTTGTGAGTACAAAATAAGAGCAGAAATCTCTACTACTGCAACAATTCACATTCTGTCAAAGAGAACTGTGAAAAAAAATCTCGAAGTAATGTTTCCACATCTCTTAAAGAACAGCTTAGAGGTGGATGTGCAAAACACCAGAAACAAGTACCTGAAACTCACCAATACCAGGGTATCTCCATCCCATACTCTCAGAAAATGAAGGATATTTTAGTTCTCCTGAAGCTCCTAGACCAATTTCAACGGCGGAAATAAGACCCTCAGCAAACATGTCATCAAACTCGGTTCTGAAGCTTCTCATGAAGTCAAAATATACCTATATTTATTTTATGAAAATCAGTAAGAATATCACAGACTTTTCAAGTTCCTCCGTGCTTAAAGCACATAATTTTGATAAGAATTTCGATCATGTCACTTTTACAAATTCCACAAAAGTATTAAACTAATGAGCACAGGGGGCAATGATGTCACAGAGGCCTTTTATTTTTTACATTTGGAAAATGAAGCAAGAAACCAGTACCAGAAAAACACAGATTTTTACCTCAACACCAGTCCTTCCTCTTAGTACTCGTTCTTTATCAATGCCCCACGACAGGCAATCAGTATTTCTACGCCCTTCCCGATCCGTGAAGAAAATATCTTGGTTCTCTTTTCCAATCTCCAAAACCCACTGGGGAAGTGAGATTAACATGTCACCGGAATTCCCACTGCTATATGCATGGAATCCCATCACTACCTTCGTAGTTACAAGAGAAGAAAAGATGTTAAATGGTCATTCAACTGTTAGATATTTGACCTCAACTGCATAGCTCAAAATTCAACATATTGTTTTAATGAATGGACATGCTTTCCATGTGACAATTTTGACTAGGAAAAGAAGGCCAGGGAACTTTCAATTGAAGCCATTAATACCGTTTCATCATTGAAGAAAAGGTCCAGTAAAAACATAGTCAAGCAACAAGAAGCATTATTTCAAAGAAGCTTGTTAGACAAACAAATGATCAACTCGTCTATAAACTATAAAGCCTTGGTAGTGAGGTCAAGCAAAATCTACTTGTCACATAAAAATTGAGCACACAATAGTACTCTTTGTTGTACTCCTTTATGCACATCTAAAATGAAAACAATGATAAGTTCTCTAAAAACGCAAGAAATGCAATTGAATCCAGAACTTTTCTTTTGAGGAATGCAACAGAACTAAGTGCAAGGCATGCGTGCTTCTTACTGCTTGACTTAATATAACTATCACAATCTTGGAAACGTGAGAAATCCGAGAAAAATGCAATAATATCAGATCCTTGGTCATAAAATGGCAATACACATAACATAACGATCATAAAAATAAAATATAACCTGCACTTTCAGTTGAAACTCTTGAATAATCATAAACAACTCTCTGTAACCAGACCACACATACTTCTGCGGGGTCCATCCTTCAACAATTCCCCACCAACATTCCACTGCAACACCATCCACATTCAGTAACTTCAAATGCTCCAGTTCCTGCCTGATGCCTTCAGGATTAACCAACTGGCAGTAATTGTTGATGATCCCTCTCTAGCAGAAAGAGTGCATACATAATGACACTTTGATTAGGATAGGAGACAGAAAATTCAGGGTTGATAATCAGCAAATGAGCATTTGTCAAAATTTGAAATAATATCAGACTATACAGTGAAATGAGGCGCATTACTAGCAACGTTAGTATAGACAGGAAAGCCTTCATGTGGAATGGAGCAGTAAGATAAGTATTCATATGAAGCACCAAAATGTGATTTCCCTTCTCTACTAATTCATTCTCTCATAAAACCAACCTCTCCAATTATCTTTCTCATCTCATTTCCCTTAGTTCTAGCATCAACACTCCTCTAGACATGACTTTAACAGGCAAAAAGATTGAGGCATAGCAAAGAGGAAAGATCAACTCACTGCAAGCATCACATATACAGGGACAAACGGAGTTCCATCAAAATCCCCGTCACGGCTCACCGAATGAACATCTTTCATGAGCTGCATTAAACAGGCACACAAAGAAAACATTCATCTCAATTCGGTGTCTCACAAACCAACTTCATTCAAAACCAGTTTTACCTGATTTGCCTCCAAACAACAATCAGCCGAGCTGATAGGGTGGTTGTCACTCTTAGCCTCCCTCTCTGTAACCACAATCGAATCAAGACTCGCCGGTGACAAACTCCCATCAATCTGCTCAATTTGCAGACCAGGCGCCTGGCAATTCTTCAAAGAGCCTGCAGAAACCGGGCTCTCAATCGACCTAACAGGAAACGCTGTCTGTACACACATGAGATCTGACCTAATTTTACAAAAAAACAATTCTCGAAACCAAAAGAGAGAAAAGTTCAAAGACGTCAAACCCTAGGAACGTGGTGAGGCTGTTGAGGACAACGATAGGTATTGCCATCGCCGTCGACGATCCACCCGGCCTCGCGAGCGAGAGCGGCCAAGACGTCGTTCATGTCGGCGCGCGCCGGCAACGGGAAGTTCCCGTACTGTCGGAGTCCGGCGAGCATCCGACTCGTGATCGCTCGGCGATGGCGCTCCCTTAGCTTCGTCCGCTCCTTCTCCTTCTCTCGCTCACGCCGGCCTTTTGCTCCGGCGAGCGGAGCCGGAGTGGAGATAGGACTAGAGGTGGTGCCATTGGCGGCGAATCCGCGAGGGCGGCGGTGGAGGGAATGGGATTGGGGGTGGGAGGTTGGGTGGGGGTGAGGTTGAGGTGAGAATTGAGGGAGGTGAGGATGAGAGAAGGTGTTCTCCGATGGAGGATTGAGCGGGTGTTGGTTTTCGCCGTCGTTCATTTTCTTCCTCTGGAAGTCTGTCGCTCGATTGAACTCCGAAGGTTAGTCCTCAATGGAGTCCGTTTTTGGATTCATCCCGGGTTAAAAAAATGACATTTTACCGCTAGAGTAACTGTTGTTGTATACAGTAACTTTACAAGCGATTGAGTAGTCCACCTTTACGCACATATCTAGTCATGGCTTTGGTGAACACCTCTGATTACCTTTGATTCGGATCTATGGACTACTTGAACTTTTGATTTTTCGTCTATTGAACCCTTGTGGAGCGCCATCTTAATGACATATAGTCTACGTACGTACTGCCAATCTGACCTTTGCTGATAAGATCATTCATGTGCTGAACCCCGGGGCGGATTTCGTGTGGGTCCATGATTACCATCTCATGCTCGTACCGACTTTCTTGAGGAGACGGTTTCATACCGCTAAGATTGGGTTTTTCTTGCACAGTCCATTTCCATCAGCTGAGATCTACAGGACTCTTCCTGCACGAGACGAGATCTTGAAAGCCCTTTTGAACTCTGATCTCATCGGCTTCCATACGTTTGACTATGCTCGACACTTCTGGGCTTGCTGTAGTCGGATGCTTGGCTTGGATTATGAATCAAAGAGAGGGTTTCTTGGAATAGAGACTACTTTGGCAGAACAATATATGTGAAGATATTGCCCGTTGGGATCCATTTAGGCCACTTGGAGGCAGCCTTAAACCACCCTTTGGCATATGACAAGGCAAAACAAATCCACGGACAATTTGAGGGCAAAAGGGTCATTCTTGGTGTTGATGACATGGATATCTTCAAAGGAGTCAGCTTGAAACTCCTTGCTCTGGAGCACTTACTACAACAGGATCCCAGTATGATTTATAATGTTAGCATGCAGTGTTGGGGCCTCGGCTTTGGCCTGCTTTTCGGGTTATGGCGCTGCCACCGGGTTTTAGGAGGCTCGATTCGGAATTGATTCGCGGTACTTATTTGGCGGCAAAGAGGAGGGCTATATTTTTGGATTACGATGGCACGATTGTGTTGGAGAGCTCGACCTCTCAGTCGCCAAGCTCTGAACTCGTCTCGGTTCTCAACAAAATATGTCGTGAACCCGAGAACATGGTCTTCATTGTTAGTGGAAGGAGACGCGATCAGTTGGCTGAGTGGTTCGGCGAATGCGAGAATCTGGGAATTGCTGCTGAGCACGGGTTCTTCTTGAGGTATTGCTCTTTCTCCCCTTCTTATATTACGGTTAAAGATCCTGTTTTAGAAAGATTCCATTAGATTTACTTAGGATTTTTATAGTTTGGTATTATTTGCATTATACAATCCAGGATAATGACAAGTTTAGTTAGAAAGCTATCCTTTGTGTGTGTACTGTCATTTGGACAAGAATGGAATCTATTCATATCTCTGAATCCCAAGAACTGTTACAAACAACATGTGGATGAGAAAAGGCATTATTTCCCTTACAAGGATATATATAACTGCAATAGGTTAGTTAAAGTGTGTTCCTATATTTTTGCAGGTGGGCGAAGACGGCGGAGTGGGAAATCAGCCCGAAATGTGGACACGACCACGACGACTGGAAGAAAAGTGCAGAATCTGTCATGAAGCTGTATACCGAGGCGACGGATGGCTCATACATTGAGGTCAAGGAGAGTGCATTGGTTTGGCAATACGGAGATGCTAATCCCGAGTTTGGTGCCTGTCAGGCGAAAGAACTTCTTGACCACCTCGAAAGCGTTCTTGCGAATGAGCCTGTTGTGGTCACCACAGGAAACCACATAGTTGAAGTCAAGCCACAGGTACTGTAACTCCTTAGTTTGCATATGGATATACCAATATAATGCATTATCCTACACAACTTGCTACCAACTTCCATTATAATGCATTATGGGCGTAGTTCTGACTTGAAAATGAAACAGGGAGTTAGCAAAGGACTGGCTGTGGAGCATGTGCTGAAAAGGGTGATTGGAGATGGGCAGGTGCCTGGTTTTTTGTTGTGCATAGGGGACGATCAATCTGATGAGGACATGTTCGAGAGCATCTCCAAAATGTCGGCCTCTATTGGATTGGGCCGAGAGGTATTCGCGTGCACGATAGGCCCAAGTCCCAGTAAGGCCCAATACTATCTTGATGACCCCAGCTATGCTGTCAGACTTCTGCAAGGACTTGCTACAGCTTCAGATGAACAAGGATGAAGAATGAAGAATGAAGAATGTTGGCGTATATATATGAATTTAACTATGTATAGTATATATAACGTGTATAGTATAGTGCCTAGTGCATTTTGCCACATTTGTTCATTTTTTTAAACTCAATTAGCTTGTAAGCTGGCAGGTTTTCTAATGGTTGGAAGGGAAGAGTCTCCCAAATGTGTAGGTCAACTGTTCTTATTATAAATTATAGCTCATGGATCAAACAAGCAAACAAAAAATTCTAGACTTGTAGTTACTTTCATTACATGAAATCAGAGATTCAGGCTTCTTACAGTTCACCTGCATTTTAGGATCATATGATATTACATGACAGATACTGAAAATACAGACTGGATTTTGGATACAAGACTAAGTTGCTTTCTTTTGCTGAGTGCAAGACTTGATATTGATCAAGGTGTCACCAACAATCCAAGGAAAGCCAACACAGTTATCACTGTCATAAACCTGAGAGGGATGGTAAGTCACATGATACCAAGCAGATGCCATCTGTTGCCTTTGCTGAGTACTACAAGTAGCCTCAAACCAGCCTTTGGCTTCCCTGTGTAGGCTCTTAATTGACTCCAAGATCCTATCTTTCACCTCCAAATACCTCCTATTATCCCTCTGAAGAAACCCAGAATGCCTTTTCAAGTTCCCAGTTAGGATCTCATTCTCGCATATCGCCCCATAGAACAACATCAGCGCATTCATCTTTTCCAGGTACATTTCCTTGCATTCCCTAGCGGCCTTGACAAAGTCCTCAAAACCGGAGACTTCTAGATCTTTGTCGTACAAGGCTTCTGCTTTTTCTTTGGACCAAGTGAAGTTCAATGTTGAATGAGAAGTTAATGCTACAGTTGTTCGGTAGAGTTTACCTAGAACGCCTTGGGACGTGTACATTGGTTTGTCGTACCTTTCCATGAAATCTGGGTATTCTCTGGGTTTCAAGGATCTGGGCATTTCAGCTGGGGCCCCGGTTTTGGCAAAGTCGACTGCCATGGAGTGAAGATCTGCAAGCTGTAGACATTTGGGGCTCATGGCTTTTTCTGGGTCACGATCAGCATGCACTAGATGAGCAGTGGAGATTGCTCCCAGCGAGTCGTTGATCATGTAATGAACAAAGAATTGCTGAATCTCCTGCAAAATCGCATAAAAGCTATTGATAAGTTTTGGTTTCCATAAAGAGAGTTGAAGAAATTCAATGAAACTTAAAATAAAAAAGATTAAAACAAAGGAACTAGATAAGATTACCTCTAATGTCACATCATGGTCCATGATACGAGGTCTGCGTGCAGTGTAGTCCATGGGAGGGACTGTTCGTAAAGGGCGAAGATTTTCATCCCAGGAAACAAAGTAAAGGTCGCCATCAAGATCACCACCAGAGCATTCATTGGGGTGAGGCCTACAATAATTGCACTTCAATTGTTATTCTCCTGATTATGTACATACTCAGCAAAGGAGGAATAAACCATAACATTGTAAAGGACCTAAAGATTAAAAATAAAGAATTAAATATGCAGCTGAAAATTTCTCAAGACAATCATATTAAAGATACCAAAAAAGCATAGTTCTTTTGATCAAGTATGGACAATTTGACACTGAACTGATATAAAAACAGATTGAATTTTTATATTTCCTAAGGTCTATCTCAAAAGCAGTCTCACTGGATAATAAAGGTCTATCCTTTCAGATTTATAGTGTTGGATTACAACACTTACAAGCATCTGAAATTAGAAGATAGACTTGATTTTAAGATAGAGAATAGAATAATGAACTAGGAATGCAAGAAAGATACAAACCTCTCTCCTTTCTGAGGAAAAACGAGGCAATCCGTAATGCCCTTCTCCACCAATGCCAATTCATATACAGCCTCGAGCACTCTGACATCACCAGGATGAAGACATGGGTTTTTAGTCACCACCACTTTCCCTTTAAGAATTGCTGTTTTCTCGTCAAGCTTCTGGAAATAACTCTGATTCACAGCCTCCAGCTCGGATTTATTCAGAGTTATCCTTACGAAAATCTGCCCATACTCCAAAACTCCCGTCTCATCCAAGCAACCAAGAAGAATACGCCCCTTGGGAACATACAGCCTACACCTATATCTAGTATCAAACAGCTGGTTCTCAAGATAGGCATGAAGCATCATTGAAAGATAAGGCTCAGCTTTTGGCTCATAACCACAGCGCAACATCTTAGGCAAGATAGACTTTCCCTCTGTTAAACTCATAGATTCAAGAACAGCTAAAGCCGCCTCTTTACTGGTCATCATACTTCCAAGAAGCTGCATTTGCATCTCCAGTAAGCCCTCAAAGGATTTATCCTCAACCCCTAATGTAGATAAAAGAACAACAATTTCTCGGTTCAAGTAACAAGGCATTGACTCACTGGATTTGGTGACATTGAGCATTCGGTTTCTTGATTCGAATTTCAGCATGCTACTACGCAACGACAGCTTCCTGAATGAATTACGGTCCACAGCTATAACACCTTTGTAGCCACCATACCTTATTTGGAAGGCTGATGGAGTATGGCTCAAGCCACATTTCTGTGCAACTTGTCTAGCAAACGACAAGGAAATTTTTCCAATTCCATCTGAAAAACAATACGACATTCCATCAGTAGTGACTTCAACATCAGGAATGACCTCCACATCTTGGACTGGGACGACCATGGTCTGTTTTGATGAACTAAAAAGTTGACCCATTCTTGCTGCACACTTTGATACACTCCGGATCTTGCTAAAGCTACCCATCCACTCACGGATGTCTTCGGCTTTCACTTCATCATTGGAAGCAAACATCCAAACCGAATTGGAGCGGAGTTGACTTGCTGAGAAGGCTAAGAACTCAAACTTCTTGTTTCCAATAACAACTCCTTCTCTGAGAATGGACAAAATCTGGTCATATAGGCTCGTTCTGAGCGGCCTTGAAAAGAAGCCTTGTTGGACACTGGTGGAGACATAATGAGGCTGAAGCTTACCCCAATCTTCATCTACAAAGGTAACTCTCATGAAATCAGAAGCATGAGCCGCAAAATTCTTCACAACGTAATTGGAGGATTCCAATTCAGGACCCATTAAGTAGATTTTTGTAGGAGTGATAAGGGCTCTGTGACAGCTCATCACGTTATGATTTATCAACCTGCTGTAAGGCGATGGAAGACTCTTTTTTTCTTCAACAACTTGAACTTGATTCTTCATGAATTCTACTGGCTCATAGCAGAGATAGGTTAATTTGTGGAGCTTCTGCATGACCATAAGCGCAGTTTCAACTTTCAAAGCTAGAAGAAAATCAATTAGTTCATCATCAACTGCAGTCATACTGATCTTTTGTGTGTGGATGAGGGAATTGAGTTGGAATAGTATCTCATAATCTAAATCGGGTATAGATTCATGCTTTAAGAGCGGAACCAGCCTAGGTGGAGAAGAAAAATCCTCCCACTCTTCCAGCATGAGATCTTTTACGTCTGACTTATAACAAGGAAGACATGAAAAAATATCTAATGCCACTGATCCTTCAGGAATTTCACAGCAGATGACAGATGACTGCCCTATTGGTTTCTTATCAGAAAATTCAGTTGTTCGCACCCAGACGAATTCCGCATCTTCCTTGCAGATATGAAACCGATCAGCACTGAACTTTGAAGTCACATTGGGTCCAGACATTTTTTGGTAGATTCTCGGGGCATAACTTAACTGCATGCATAAAACATGTCGAAATCAATTTGTGAAATGCAAGTGGGAAAGTAAGGATACGAGAAACAAGCAACAAATGACACAGACAAAAACGAATGAATAGTCCTACCAAGAAAGGACCCAATAAAATAACTTTTTGCTTCCAGATGAAACTGTGACATACAATAATGGAATTGGTCACGGTATACTGGTCCTTTAGACATGCTAAAGAAGGTTGATTTTATCTTAATAAAAAAGAAAAGAAAGAACAACATCTTCAAGGGAAAAAAAACCTGATATGAAAATTTTTGACACATGAAAATGTTCCTTCAGTAACAAAGGCCTGCATGCAGGAATTCAATTACTGTCTCAATACAAAAGAAAAGAAAACCTCAAAGAAGCTCATCAACTTTTCCTTCAGTTAGTTATTCAAGGCTTGCTCAATGCAACTAATTGTCATTCGGTTGTAAGGGTTCTTGTTTATTGTTGTTATAGAAACTTTGTACATGCCATTTAAGAAATCACCCTGTTACCCGGAAACTCCAACCCGGTGGAATTTCCGTTTCCGTCGGAAACACGGAAACTTAGAAACTCAAACCGGGTGGTGTTTCCGTTTCCGTGGGAAACATGGAAACTTAGAAACTCAAACCGGGTGGTGTTTCCGTTTCCGTGGGAAACACGGAAACTTAGAAACTCAAACCCGAAACTCTTTTTTACACTAAAAACTTAAAATTCATGTGTTTCCCCGTTTCCGTATAACATAGATCACCACATGCATTACTACAGAAGAACTAAGATCACCGATGAACCCCTTCAAATCCACTTCTGTGAGCAAATCTCCACAATGAATGCCACTAAACCTTGTATCTCAAATCCATACTCGCTAGCACTTGGAACTTATCCTATATCCATTACCAATTTGATTCCTGACAAACTATACCAAAGGACAAACCCGACAGCATGAAACAGCATCAAACAAGATTAAAAGGACAAAATCACCGAGATAGACCAACTGAAGTTTGAAAGTGAGCTTAACAAAGAAACAGAAATAGGCATGCAAAGACAGCACAAGCAAACTGAATAAAAACCCAATCTTTGAAACAAAACCCTAAGAAAGAACGAACCTTCATGATAACAGCACTAGGATCAGCCCTATCCAAGTAACACCCACAAGCCTCAGAGACATCAGCAAACGGAAGCTCGAGCTTATAACACTCGCCTCCATGGTCAACCCGGAACTCAACACAATTGCGCTCTGGCATAACAGAGGCCTTGACCGACTCCCATGTGTCGATCACACACATAGTCTTCTCATCCACCATCAAACCCACATGGAGCGTCCCACTCCGGGCCCTGTTCTCGGGCTCCACGGGCCTGATGACGATGTCTTCGTGGGAGCTCGAGAGCGAGAGCGAGGAGCCCTTGAACCAGAGCTTGCTCTGGGAAGAGAGATCGGTGGCTTTGGACTTGGATTCGAGGGTTTCGAATTGCACCCTTCCATGGCCCCGAGACTTCCAGTTTTTGTGCTCGGAGAAGATTTCGAGGGCAAAGACGGAATCTTTTCCGATCGCGGACTCGAAGAAGGCGAAGAGCTCGCGAGCGGTGGAGGTGGGTGGGATGTTTGAGACCTTCACGGTCGGAATCTCCCTCTCTACTGCCATGGCGGACGGAATCTCTTTGAGAGAGACGAGAGTAGAGAGTAGAGAGCAGTGTTGGGTTGTGTGGGGTTTTTATTCCCGAACAAGGGTATAATGGTAAAAATGTCGTCCACAAAGGAGCCAAATTAGGAAATAGACAATAAAATATTGAAGTTGTCTGGGTCGGGTTGCAGCGAGCCGATGCGGGTCGACTTTTTTAATGTTTGCGGGTCGTAAGTTTGGTTGGGTTAAACCTGCGGGTTTGTGGGTTGACTCGTGATCCATATATTTAAAAAAGTATTTTTTTATTTTATTGTATTAAAATGTATTTTAAGAAAAATTATATATTTTAATAATTTTGTTAGTATTGAAATATACTCCTATGTATTTTGAAAAAGTCACCTTATTTGGTGTATATCCATAGTCACCTTATTTGACTATGTTTTAGTCACCTTATTTGGTGTATATCCAGAGTTTATTTTCGTATTGTATAGTATAACATATCGGTTTGACAAAGCCAAACGGGTCAATGAGTCGACCCGCGACCTGGCCTGCAAAACCCCCAAACCTGCAAGTAAAATCACGTGTCACTTTCTAAATTTTTTGCGGGGTCGTGGATCCGACCGCAACCCACATTGCAGGTCGATCCGACTCAACCCGTTAAGCACCCAGTGTTGGGTTGAGTGGGGTTTTTATTCCCGAACAAGGGTAATATGGTAAAAGTATCGTCCATAAAGAAGCCAAATTAGGAGCTCAAGTCTATCCACAAGTGTGTTTACGCCCAAAACCGCTAAGCCAGAAGAAGAACAACAACAACAAGAACAAATCTTTCATTCGTTTCCACTGAGTGATTAATTGATTCCTCCATTGAATTAGATAAAGAGAGAGATGGCGGTGTCGAATCCCTGGGGGACGATTCGCACCTCCCCAATCGCCCAATCGACTTGCTCATATCTTTACACCGACTCTTTCCCTAAAAAATCCGCTCTCAATTGCAGGCCATTTTCTTCTCCCCGCAGGCTTTCTAGGTCTGTTAATGGCGACGCTCGGAACCCTTATTCGTTATGCTGTCGATGTAGTCTTGACGGCTCCGCTAGCGACGTTTGTGGTTCCGAATGGGATTGGAACAGGTGGACTCGCTATTTCTCTGAAATTGAGCAGGCTGAGAGCTACGTTTCTATTCTAAAGGTTGAATCTTTAGTTGTTTTTTAAAATCAATTTTGCCTAAAATTAGATTGTAAAACTGCAATTGAGTGTCTTGTATTTGAATTCAAATCACCTATGATTGAATGCCTAGTATATTCAAACAATTTGATTATGTTGGTTTTACAGTTTCAACTTGAAGATGCAATTGAAAAGGAGGACTTTGAAGAAGCTTCCAAGATTAAATCGGCTATTGCTGAGTCTACTTCCAAGGATGCTGTAGCTGAAATCATGTCCAATTTGAAGGTGAGAATAGTTGTATGAGTTGCTAGCTCATTTTCTGCTAGTTGCCTATATTGTAGTGATCTTTCATTTCTGAATTTTTGGTTGTAGAGAGCGATTGATGAAGAGCGTTACCATGATGCTTCAAAGCTGTCTAAATCCACTGGAAGTGGATTGGTATGTTTTAACTGTTGTTTCTGATGGTAGTCACTTGGTTGTTTTGCATATGTGTACCTTCTGGGCATGTCTTTCCTCATCATTTCTTTTTGCAAACATAATTCGTCAGGTGGGATGGTGGATAGGGTACTCAAAGGATTCAGACGATCCTTTTGACCGACTAGTGCATATAACTCCTGCTGTTGGTAGATTTGTAGGCAAGATTTACACTCCAAGGCAAGAAATATCTGCGTTCTGTGCTTGCTACTTAGCCTACTTTCATCCTGTGAGTTGAAACAATGTTGTCGAATAACTTGACTAACTTTTGTTGTTCTTTTTTGGCAGACAGCTTGTTTCTCGATCTCCTGGAACCCCACTATTTGAAATTTATGTTGTCAAAGATTCTAGTGACGTTTATTTGATGAAGGTGTTTCCATCGTGTTTTTCTTCTAAAGAAATTTATGTTTTTCACAATATATATGTTGGCTGATTTATAGGCTCCTTAGTTTCTTGCCATTATATTTAATATGTAGTTGTCAAGTTATCGGTGTGTTTTTCTTCTGACTATTTTCTTCATCCACAAAGCTTGAGAGAAATATAATTTTTTTTCTTTAATTAGGCTCTTAATTCTTTAATTAAGGTCAAATCTATTGTACTGATATGTCCCGTTTGCTCTCAATCGGGGATACACATAAATTAGCTAAAAAAACTAAAATTAGTGATGTAATGATATTACAGCCGATACCCATGTTAGCAAAATGGAACCTCCCACCAACTTTGTACAACTCATGAACTCTATCATGATTTCAGGTGCATTGATTAACTTATTTGAATGGAATCTGACTTTAATATGTAATAACTAACAACATAAATATCTGTAAAAGGATCCCCTAGTTGCTGTAGCAAAGTATTCAAACAAATTTCTAAAAATGACAACTAACTAAACAATAAGAAACTCCAAAAGTTGCAAGTTGGCATTTTCTACTGCTCTGTTGGCTCTTAGATCATTTTCATTGACATCCTCTTCTCAATCTTACTTACTTTGTAACCTTGGTGTATTTAGTGTGCTCCTTGATTCACTTGAAACTATGCTGTATTATTATGTTCTGGTCAAGGCTCTTCATTAATTTCAGCAACTTCGTACAAATCCATGTAGAATTAGGAGGACCGTGTGACTTGCTAACTCTGTATCATCCACAATCTGCTCAAAGAAATATCAAACCATTTCAATGACAGAAAGTGAATACAATTATGCCTTAGATTAATCAGCTATCTCTGTATATACTCTTCGCCAGAACTATAACCTGTGAAGTGGTTCCACCAGGACCACCACCTGCCAGCTATGGTCACAGTTCTCATTAACAAACCTACAAGGATTCCTTCAGACAAGGAGGACATGATTTCTGAATCCTTGACTCGAATTAAATCAATTGAATAGGATTTACAGAAGAGAAAAAGGGTAAGCAGTTTAAACAGATTATTAGTATCTTCATTTAAGCATACACACTGTTGGTTATGTAACCTACTTCAATTTTCACAGGCCTTGTTTGCCACTGCATCAAAACAGGTCGAACTTGCTCAATCATTAGAATGCTTGAAGGAAGAAAGCATCAGTGTAAGTTCCAAGCTCTCATGTAAAATGCATAGCTGGCAGGTTGAGTAGCCTAGATATAGAAGTATTCTATTTGTCTCTTTTGAAAAAGTCATCATTTGCCACTCAGGGCGAGGTACTTTTTTCAAAATGTAGCTGTTAGGTCCAACTGTTTCTTATGTTCCAATGTCATACCATTTTCCAATTTTTATGTTAATTCTAGCCGTAAAATTGGATATCACCATATCTGCATTTTGCAGTCTATTTATTCTGTAAAAGTTATATGTGTTCATTGGATGAATTATTTTTTTAGTTATAAACTCAATATTATGTAGCCGTCTTGTAGTCTGCAGTTTAGATTTCATTTCATATCCCACCAAAACAAGTAAATTCCTTGGTGGTGTTTGACTTGTGTCAAATGGAGAAGTCTCCAATTATGCCTTCGTTATTTTAAACTTTTCTTATTTATTTCTAGCTTATTGATGAAGCACTGTGCTCTTATTCAAATCAGTTACTCATAATATAATAAGTCCTCTTTTTGGTTGATTTAAATAAAACAGCAAGGAACAAGTTGTTGGCTGAGGGGTCGAAAGTCTGCCGCTGCTTCACAAAGACTAAACAATACAGCCTAAACTTTTCACATGACAACTAAATCTTCGTAGCAAATGGCTACTGCAGAGTGATCACAGTTATGCTCATCATCAGTTGCTGCATCTCCAGCCCAGGTAAACTCTTGTTGCCCTCGGCTTGTATTAAAAATCCATTTCTCTCCCCTCTAAAGCTTCCGTGTGCCTATTCTGTTGCTCCTTTTCAGGCCGTTGCTATTTTTTTTCGCACAGAATTGATAGAAGGGCTTGAGTTTTCACCATGGACATAGCACAACAATAGCGTAACATGTATAGGCGGCAGAGACTATGTTTTACCCGTGAACAGCTGATACTTGTACGTATTCTAAGCAAACTGATCAGATTTCTGAGTATACTATAACAAAAAACTGCATATATCTGTAAAGAGATGGAAATTGAAATTAGCTTACTTGGTGTTCAATCATGTTCAAATTCTCCAATAATTATTTCTTGCTCTTAAGGTTACCAGTTCTGAATCACTGGTATTGGTTGATGCTGCCATATTGAATATCCTTTGTAGAATCAATTCATATTGGCATTTCCATTTGTGTTATTAGATAGACCCTTGCATTACTGTAGCTATCTTCTCCACCAAGCAGGGGAGACTTGCTGGTTTTGTTGGCTGGTCTAATCAGAAATTGCACACAAACCTTGAATCTACTTCCACAATTAAGTTCATAATTCCCCTTCTTTTTTTGCTAATCACACTTTATTTAACTTGTGCTTTGCTTGTGGTTTTGAATCCTTTTCCAGCATGGGCAAAGTTCTACCATATCACCATTAAATAACGTTTACAATACAATTAGCAGACTGCCCAGCAACATAGTTGTCCACGAGTACATAACGTAAGCTTATTCCAATTACGGTGGCAATGTTCTACCAATACATATATCGTTCAAAACATAAAAGTCCCAGGAATAACAACGGCTAATTAGCAACACAACGTAAGCTTACACCCAAGGATCGACAGACATCCCATGGAATTAGATTTAGAATTTCTACGTCACACATCAAATGCGCACTATATGTAATCCCATTATTAATAAAATAAAGCTTACAAACAACACCAGAACACACGTTAAAAAAACACCAAAAATGGCAAAAATAAACTAACATTACAAACCCAAAAACCGACAGCAACATAATTAGGCCCGTCCAACGGACGGGCATAACTGTTTAGTAAAGATGAATTTAGAAACTTGGGAATTTGGAAACTTAATTTCATCGACAAGGGTTCAATAATTAAAAAATCAGAAGGTAAAAATTCAGAAGTAAAAGTGACAAATTTGTTCTGTGTACGTGTCCAAATCAAAAGAAAATGACAAATTTATGAGTCTAAGTGACAAATTTGTAGATGCTCATGAGACTAGATATGTCTTAAGCCATTGCTGTTTGTTTGTTGATGGGTTTGTCCTGTGTACTATTATGAGTGGACTGAAGCTTTTTGTTGTGATTATCATCACACAATGAAAACTTAAACTGAGAATGACCATGAATGCATACATACAGAGGCAACAATTGTTATTTCTGTTTCTACTCCTTCCACAAATTCTAACGACTAAATGTTATGAATGTAAAATTCCTGTATGTAATGATAATACATGGTTTAAGATCTCTTCAAACAAGTTGGTCCCTTGTAAGCATGCAAGTCAGCTAAACTTTGTCTTCCTTCATTGGTAGTTTCAGCATCGAAGCAATGACCATGAGCCAGAATCCTGCAGCAAATGTACATCTTAGAGTTGGATGAAAAAGAACGTACAGGCTTTTTTATGATGTTGCATTGCAGACATAATTTTTGACAACCAAAAAAAAGCGATTTGAAAATGCAAAAGACTAGCGACGCTACCTGTTAAGTCAGCTGTGGATAAGACGGTGAACTAGAAATCAGCAGCTCTACACCCACCAAAACTCTACTGCTTTCCACCTTTTGCAGCCTGTACATATAACCCAAACCAAAAGGATATAAGCACCACAATGTTTTGTGAAGAATCAAGGAATAAATATGCACCAAAGCCCAGAAATGAGTCTTTCATGATTGATTGTACCATAAACGAAAAGAGTATCATGCAAAATTTATATCAGTAGCTACTATCTGCACAGGTAAGGAGAATCTTAGAACAGAAGTCCTTAGCCTACTTATAACTACACAAATACAAACAGAAACAGACCAAGTAAGCGACACTTAACCATTCTATTAAATTGTACAAGAGCAAGTGGATGATGGCTTCTCATATAAAAGGATGAAAATGACCCCAGGTGGTGAAGTTGGGATTTCAGTTTATGCAAATTTGGAGAACAAATGCTCATAAAAAAGCTAATCAAGAGGTAATAACCACACATAGACTGATCAAGAGGGAAAACGGCTATATCAGACGCAGTTACTAGCATATCAACAATGTATTCGATTTACAGCCCTTGATCAGGCTGCATAGTTTTTCCCACTGACCTGTGGGAAGGAAAAAAAAAGTAACAAGGATGATCATACCTTCAGCATTTTCTCTAATACTGAACTTTCATATGCCTGATGCCCAGCTCCAACTAGATTGTTCATGTCCCGACCATCTGACTCCACCGATCTTCTTACGCTCGAGAATGGTTCAGCAGCAGCTCGACTAAGAGGCACAACTAGCAATGGATTTGAAAGGTCACCAGATACACATCCAGTGGCGGCAACCTGCCAAACAGCCAAAAAATGTAATATAAATAATCAGAACATCAACACAGAAACAGGTTTAATGCGTGCTCTTAACAAATTAAGAAGATATGGCAAAAGAAGGGCCAAGTTACACTTACAACAGCCTCTTTACTTTTCATGACAACAACCGCTTTGCCTTTCTTCTTCTTGGAACCCATGATCACAACATCTTCAACCTCCCCAAACTTTCCAAAGATCTGCCTTAATTTTTCTGCAGTGTAATCCCCACCGACCTTCTCCCAAGAAACATTTAGTACTTTCTCTTTATCAAGCTCAGCCCTAAAAGTCGCACTAACTCCTCCTTTGTTTCTCGCCGTTTTGTCATCCTTCAAATCTGAACTTGCAGCAGCCCCTTTCTTCGCATGCCTTGCACGTATCCTAGCAATCTCTTCTTGCAACTTCTTCTTTATTCTCTCTTCCTCGCCTCGCGATCTGTCTTCTGGATCAACTTCAAACGCAGACCTCTCCCTCTTCTCCAACTCAGACACCATCTTCCGTCTCTTCGACTCGTAGTGGGTCTCCCGAAGCTGCTTTTCACGCTTAACTCGCAAGAGATCATCAAACAATTTCCTGGCTTTCTCATCCTTCAATATCTCATACGACGATTTCAGCTTCTGGAAATTGTCATGAGCATTAGGATCGTCCGGCCTCTTATCTGGATGCAACTCAAGAGCCTTGAACTTGTACGCTTTTTTGATCTCTTGCTCTGTGAGGTTGGCCCCTTCCTCCCCTGATGGAAGCCCCAACACCCTATAGTGATCTACTTCAGGATCCATAGCTTACCCCTAAAATCCTCTAATAACAATCCTGCAAAGAACTGACCAGAATTAGATTAAACTTAATCCCTAAGTTCCTACCAAAAGAAGTTGAATTTGAATTGCAAAGCTAAAGAACATCGACAAGCAAAGCATTAGAAAACCTCAATTTAGACAAAGAACCTCACTTTAGAGGTTGCAATTGTATATAGAAGAAACTCTGCCGGTCATAGCCTATCAAATTCGAGCCCTAATCTCAAAAAAATCCCCATTTCACAATTCGAACCCTAATTTCACAAAATCGCAACTCCAAATTCGAACCCTAATTTCGCAAAATAGTAACTCCAAAATCGAACCCTAATTTCATAAAGACACCAGAATTAGATTAAACTTAATCCCTAAGTTCCTACCAAACGAAGTTGAAATCGAATTGCAAAGCTAAAGAACATCGACAAGCAAAGCACTAAAGTACCCCAATCTAGACAAAGAACCTCACTTTAGAGGTTGTAATTATGTTTAGAAGAAACTCTGCCGGTCATAGCCTATCAAATTCGAATCCTAATTTCAAATATCCCCAATTCCAAATTCGAACCCTAATTTCACAAAAAAATCGTAGCCCCGAATTCGAACCCTAATTTCGCAAAATAGTAACTCCAAAATCGAACCCTAATTTCATAAAGACACCAGAATTAGATTAAATTTAATCCCTAAGTTCCTACCAAAAGAAGTTGAATTCGAATTGCAAAGCTAAAGAACATCGACAAGCAAAGCATTAAAGAACCTCACTTTAGAGGTTGTGATTCTATTTAGGAGGAACTCTGCCGGTCATAGCCTATCAAATTCGAGCCCTAATTTCAAAAATAATCACCAACTTCAAATTCGAACCCTAATTTCACAGAAATCGTAACTCCAAATTCGAACCCTAATTTCACAAAATCGCAACTCCAAATTCGAAACCTAACTTCACAAAGACACCAGAATCTCGCCAGTAACAAAAGCGAAGGGAAGAGAAGAACATACCTTAATGGAGGACGAAGGAAATCGGCGTCGAACTGAAGCAGAAATTTCGGGTGGCGGGGAAACGACGGCTTTCTGAGGGGAGCGATTTCACAAGGGGCCCGTACAGATAACTTGCATAAGTTTTAGGGAAAATTGCATTTAACCACCCCTTATTTTACACTTGTTGCATTTAACCACCCTTTATATTTTGTTTTGCATTTAACCACCCCTTATTTACAAATTGTTGTATTTAACCACCCTTTATATTTTTTCGTGCACTTAACCACCCCTTATTTACAAATAGTTGCACTTAACCACCCATAGTTTATATAAAAATATTATTCCCTCTATTGTTCCGGTTGGTTCATTTCGAGTTGGTTCACTTCAAGTTCGTATGAATTTGGATTGACGTAACTATTAATAGATTTTTTTAATTATTATAATAAAGTAAAAAAAATATTATTTATGTATCCATCTTAATAATAAAGTATTCAGATTGTTCAATTACGAATGATATACTATTTTTACAAAACATTGTTTTAGGTTGACCCATCAAACCTTGGGTTTCAAGTTTTGTCCAATAAATGACCTAGTCGGGTCTCTCTTTGACCCATTGATTTCAGATCAGGTCTCAACACAAAAAATTGTATAACGTTAGAGGAGTGTTAGGATTCAAAAAAAAAATTTAGTTGGGAGATACAATTCGAGAACCAACTATACAACTTTAGAGGAGTTTTAGGATCCGAAACTCATTTTTTTTGTTGGGAGATACTATATGATCGAGCATAATAATTCTTTTATTTTTATAAAACAAAAATTAAAATATAAGGGCAAATATGTCATTTATTTTTGAGAGAATACCATTTTTGTCAAATAGGTGGTTAAATGCAATTATTTACAAATAAGGGGTGGTTAAGTGTACAAAAATATATAAAGGGTGGTTAAATGCAACAAGTGTAAAATAAGGGGTGGTTAAATGCAAATTTCCCTAAGTTTTATTGTGTTTTTAATATTCAGTTTTTTTCCGGGATTTACTTTTGGTGTCCGGAAAAAGAACGTTATTCCTCAAAATACCCTCTACTTTATACAATCCAATTCCTATCCCCGTAGTCTATTGTCCCACAAATCACAATTTGCATCCATTCATCGTCATCATAAGTCATAACCATACAAGATGTTGATTCGAACTTAATGACGGGTATAAGGGTGTAAAATATATCCGAGCATTTAACCACCCCTTATTTTACACTTGTTGCATTTAACCACCCTTTATATTTTCTTTTACACTTAACCACCCCTTATTTGTAAATAGTTGCATTTAACCACCCATTTGACAAAAATGATATTCTCTCAAAAATAAATGACATTTTTGCCCTTAGTTTTAATTTTTGTTTTATAAAAATAAAAGAATTATTAAGCTCATATAGTATCTCCCAACTGAAAAAATTAGTTTCGGATCCTAAAACTCCTCTAAAGCTGTATGGTTGGTTCTCGAATTGTATCTGCCAACTAAAAAAATAGTTTTGAATCCTAACACTCCTCTAACGTTGTATAGTTTTTTGTGTTGGGACCCGATCCGAAATCAATGGGTCAAAGAGAGACTCGACTCGGTCATTTATTGGATAAAACTTGAAACCCAATATCTGATGGGTCTACCAAAAGCACTGTTTTGTAAAAATAAGATATCATTCGAAACTGAATTATTTAAATACTTTAGTATATATTAAGATGGATACATAAATAATATTTTTTATTTTATTATAATAATTAAAATAATAATTCTATTAATAGTTAGGTCAATACAAATTCATACGAACTCGAAGTGAACCAACCTGAACATGTAATAGAGGGAATAATATTTTTTATATAAACAATGGGTGGTTAAGTGCAACTATTTGTAAATAAGGGGTGGTTAAGTGCAGGAAAAAATATAAAGGGTGGTTAAATACAACAATTTGTAAATAAGGGGTGGTTAAATGTACAAAAAAATATAAGGGGTGGTTAAATGCAACAAGTGTAAAATAAGGGGTGGTTAAATGCAATTTCCCCGTCACTAGTGGAATTTGATGGAATGGATAAAAATTTGAGTAATAGACAATCTATATGAGTTAATTTTCAAATCTTATACTATAAACTAATTAAGGGTGTGTACATCAAAATTTTGAATGCCCTCTACTTTTTTTTTGGGGGGGGGGGGTGTTCGGTTACTAGAAAGCAAAGGCGCGATATTTGTAAGTCAAGAATGAAACAAAAAGAAAATAGACCAACTGTACCATAAAGGGCTAAACTTCGCTCTAACCCCTCTTTAGTTTTTGTCTCTGACCTTTGTTCTGTGTTTTCCCATGTCGAAGATAACTCCGATGGTGGTGGTTGCTAGCCAACCCCCGTCATTAGTACCGCCTCTTTCGGGAGGTAATACTAGTGTGCAACTTGCTGGTCAGACTCGTACGTGGAAGGATATTATTACAAAATACAAATAAATCGGGATTTCGGAGGCCCAAACTTGCGAAAAGAATTCCTAGATGAAAGGGTTAATATCGCTTCCTCTAGGATGCCATATTGTTTCATGTCCGCCTGAAAGCGTTTTCAATGTACTTTTAGACGATACCAGGAGCCGTGCTATGCCCCAGCCTTTATTTGTTCCCGAATCTGTTCATGTTTAATAAATTTGAGGGCTCCGCCTTTTCCGACAAAAAAAAAACATCATCATAAACATACAAGATGTTGATTCGAACTTAATGACGGGTATAAGAGTATAAAATATATCCGAAAAAATCAATAATCTAGAAATAACTAATGGAATTTTGATGATATGGATAAAAATTTGAATAATAAACAATCTATATGAGTTAATTTTCAAATGTTATACTATAAACCAATTAAGGGTGTGTTCGACAAATCACCTATAAACTTATAAGCATTGATGCTTATAATTTCACTTATAAACTTACAAATTTAAATGTTCGGTATTATATGTTACTTATATTATAATTTCACTTATAGACCTATAAATAATAAAATAAGCTAATAAGTTGGGTTTGCACGCACCCTAAACGTTATACTCATACTCGACCTAAAATTCCAACTCTATATTTAATACGAGCCCACTCATCTACTCATCCATGATTCGAACTGACTAAGCATACTCGAACTGAACAAATACGAGTCCCACAAGTCACACTTTCTTCCGGTTTATAGGAACAAGTTCTTTTAGTAGAAATATCAAAAACTGAAGGGCACTTTTTAAAAAAGGCAAAAATAAAAGCAGTAATAATCAATATCAATATATCAATATATATATTATAAAAGCTGACCGTTTTCGAGCCACCACGTTGATTCTGGCCCCGCCAGATATTTAAACAAAATAATTTTTAAAGTCTTTTAATTAACTACCATAATTTTGCTACGTAAATTTTCAGTCTTTTAATTAACTACCTTATCAACAATATCTATCCATACAATATCTAGCCGAAAATATAGTACTTAAATAAACCATATACAATATCTATCCATAAATATAGTACGTAAATTTTCAATATCTTTTAATTTTTACTACGATCTATCCATACAATATCTAGCTTTTAATTTTCCTACGTAAATAATTCAAGGAGAAACATGGTTATCTATCCATATTTGCATATCTAGCTTTTAGTTTTGGTAGTTTTACGTACAGTTGTAAGAAAAAAAATTATTCATCAATGTGATAGTTGCATTGACAAAAAATAGACACCTGGTACACATATCAATTACGCACACTTGCATTGACCAAAAAATAGATTTTGTCACTTTATTATTTGATTTATTTATATAAATTTATCTTTTGATACCAAAGTTATTTTCTATGAAATAGATTTAAAATTTAATAGATTTTGCTTCAAATTTATTTATCTTTAGTCAATTAATTAATATCAATCATCAATATATATTATAAAAATCGACCGTTTTTGAGCCACCACGTTGATTCTGGCCCCGCCAGATATTTATCCAAAATAATTTTTAAAGTCTTTTAATTAACTACCATAATTTTGCTACGTAAAAAAAAACTAATTTTTATTATTCGCATTATATAGGGTTTTCCTATTGAATTTCTTCTCATCTACTTATAAGAAATTAAAAAGCTTTTGTCAATTATTAATTCTTAAAGCATTACAGGGAAAAATCTTTCACAAACAAATTAAGAAAAACCTATGAATATTGGATTCAACTTATATCTGTAATACAAGTTAATTGGTGGTTTCCGACAGTTTCTATTAAAATTTTATAAACTTTATCAATTTATTAGTTGATGAATTTTTTAATTATATTTACATTTATGATAGTCGTTATTAAAATATGATAAAAATTATAAGTAAAATATCAATTTATATTCTTATAATCAGGTGTTATAAAAATATGCAAATGAGTGAAAAAAATTATGTCTTATATATATTTTTTGGGTTATATGAACTACAAAAACAATATCACTCTTTTAAAAAGATAAAAAACGTGCTCATATAATTAAACGTATATAATATTTTCCATATAAATATACAATTTTATTTTAATATTTTTAAGTGAAATAGTCGTGAATGGCACGACAGATTAAGCTAGTTTTAAATAAAAAACTGCCTATTTTCTCCTGCAAAAGACACGTCTCTAGCCCAACACAGAAAAATGGAAGCAAATAAAGTAAGACAAAGAGCGACACTCTTCCTCCCACTCTCATCTTCTCCACTCCCTTCTTCTCACTTTCTCCGTTTCCCCCACGAATTCTTCTTCGCTCGTGGACGATCAACCGTCCATCCTCTCTCTCTCAATTCATCCTCCCCATGCGATTCACCTTCCTCGATCACTCCGCGGTAAGCCTGATTTCTAGTTCCGATGATCAAATTTGTAATTGGCGTTTTGAAATTGTTTTTCATTCTTAGGGTTTGGAATTGAATTTGGCTTCTTATATGTAGGAATTCGGTTTGGAATTGTTTGAGGGGTGAAAAATTGGTTTCTAAAATGTCTAATGAGAAAGGAGGGGGTTTTGGTGTGAGATCAGGGAGTATGATCCATCAATCGATACTCGAACAAGGCGTTTTCCGGTTCGATTGTTCGTCTGATGATCGAGACTCGGCGTTTCCAAGTCTGTCTTTTGTTGATTGCAAACTTAGGGAGTCTTCTATAAATAGCAATGCCGTTCCTTTGCATGTCCCTAATTTTGAAATGAGTTCAGAGCACCAGATAGTTACTCTTGTGGTTAGTCCAGAATTCGTTTTTTTTTTCTGGAATTAAACTTTAAGTTGAAGTGGTTGAAGTGGTGGTCATGTTGTGAAATCAATTTTGGTATGCAGCTTCCTTCAGGCACAAATTTTTATGGAACCGGAGAAGCAAGCGGGCCGCTTGAGAGAACAGGGAAGAGGGTGAGACCATCTTTTGCTGTTAGAAGTTATGCATTGTATTGTCATCTGTTTTTTCTTGTAATTGTGGTTTAAAAAATGTTGGATTTGGTTAGATATTCACCTGGAATTCGGATGCTTGGGGTTATGGTTCTGGAACTACAAGCCTTTATCAGTCTCATCCATGGGTTCTAGCTCTTCTTCCTAGTGGAGAAGCTTTAGGTGTTCTTGCTGATACAACTAAGCGTTGTGAGGTACTAATATTTGTGATTTTTCTCTGCGTAACACTGTGCATTATATCCAATGATGAATATGTTGTTTGTTGGGTTATGTTCAGATTGATTTGCGCAATGAATCAACTATAAAGTTCGTGGCGGAATCGTCCTATCCAGTTATCACATTCGGGCCTTTTGCTTCCCCTAATGATGTACTCGTTTCGCTGTCCCATGCTACTGGTAACGAGTCGTTGTAACTTCTAAGCATGATATGTACATTCCTCTCTAAATATGGTTTTATTTGGTGATTTTGAATGGATTAAGTGCTGATGATTTTGTAATCAGGAACTGTGTTTATGCCTCCGAAGTGGGCACTGGGTTATCAGCAATGTCGCTGGAGCTATATGTCCGACAAGCGAGTTTTGGAGGTCAGTGCCTTTCATGTGTTTTTATTTTATTTTCAAACTTGTAAATTTCCGGTTAATAACAGTTTCTAATTTTATCATGGTTTAAGTTTCCATTACATTGTGTGCTGTTTTAACCCTGCAGGTTGCTAAAACATTCCGTGACAAGGACATACCTTGTGATGTCATATGGATGGACATTGACTACATGGACGGTTTTCGATGCTTTACATTTGACAGCGTACGTTTACTGGCTTAGTGCTGTCTGCGTAGACAAAACCCCTAGCATGGAACTGCAAACTGCACAATTCGTTATGCAAAAGCACTCTTCAGTGCAGACAAAATGCGAAATAAACCCTGTATTACAACCTGGCATAAATTTGGTTGAGTCTTATGCTGTATTAATCTAGCTCTCAAGTTAGCAAGGCTCTGAAACAGGAAGGTGGCAGAACTTAAATTGAGCTACATTGCTTGACTATAGTAACATGTATTAACAGGAAGGTGGAAGAACTTAAATTGAGCTACATTGCTTAACTGCACTACTTGTCTCTTTTCAGGAGCGTTTCCCTGATCCAAAATCACTTGTGAAAGATCTTCACTCGATTGGTGTCAAAGCCATTTGGATGCTTGATCCTGGGATGAAAGCTGAAAAGGGTTATTTTGTCTATGATTCTGGTTCTGAAACCGGGGTTTGGGTTCAATCAGCAGATGGGAAGCCTTTTATCGGTATATATTACACTTGGTTATTTTTGTTTGTTGGTCACCATTGTTATACATAATGCATGTACATTGTTTGTTTGTTAATTGCATGCTAAAAAAGCTGTGCTGTGTATTACTTTCAGGGGAGGTGTGGCCTGGCCCTTGTGCTTTTCCTGATTTCACACAATCAAAAGTCCGCTCTTGGTGGGCTAATTTGGTGAAAGATTTTGTTTCTAATGGCGTCGATGGTATATGGAATGATATGAATGAACCATCTGTTTTCAAGGTAATTTCTTTCACATTTTTGTGATCTATATGCCTGCCTGATTTATACGTGATTGTTGTTAATAATGTTCATGAAATCTTGTAGGTCGTCACAAAAACAATGCCGGAGAACAATGTCCATCTCGGCGATCCTGAGTTTGGAGGCCGCCAAAATCACTCTCACTACCACAACGTACAGCTGCTCATCATAACTTTTGCTTCGGTTCTATGTTTTTGAATATATTGGATTAATACTTCTATGGTTGTAGGTCTATGGAATGTTGATGGCTAGATCAACCCACGAAGGCATGAAATTAGCTAGTGCGAACAAGCGCCCTTTTGTTCTCACTCGAGCTGGATTCATAGGTAGCCAAAGGTATGCTGCTACATGGACCGGCGATAATCTTTCGACCTGGGAACATCTTCATATGAGTATCTCTATGGTACTTCAACTGGTAAGTAGCTAATGAATCATATGCATTAATAATACCAATGAAGATTGTTATTGTTAACTTGTGATGTTTTTGTGATGGATAATCAGAGTCTCAGCGGGCAACCTCTTTCAGGCCCAGACATTGGTGGATTTGCTGGTAATGCTACTCCAAGGCTATTTGCTAGGTGGATGGGAATTGGAGCCTTATTTCCGTTTTCTCGTGGGCATTCTGAACAGGATACCATTGATCACGAGCCATGGTCTTTTGGTGCTGAGGTTTGTTGCTGTTATCAACTGTTCTCAATCAGTAACGTTATATTCTTGAACATCTAACTGTGGTTTTAGTGTGAGGAAGTGTGTCGCCTAGCCTTGAAGAGGCGTTACCGTCTTTTGCCACACATGTACACTCTGTTCTACTTGGCTCATGTAACTGGCTCACCTGTAGCTAGTCCAACTTTTTTCACTGGTATGAAGTTTCTTATAACATTTGCTTGACGGTAACATCTTTCTATGACAGTGTTAATAAATGTGTTTTTACTTCCTCAGATCCAACCAATCCTGGCCTACGCAAGGCCGAAGATTCCTTCTTGTTGGGACCACTTCTAGTATATACAAGGTTTTGGATTCAATCTTCTCACACCATATTGATGGAATTGGGAACCGCTTTCCCATATGCTGTATCAGATCTACCATATGTTTTCTTTTTTCGTGCTTTTCGTGTCTTACGCTGCTCTTTAAACTTTCTTATAAGTTTATAATGCAAACAAAAGTCCGGTGCAAGTGTTTTCTAGGAAGTAAAAGTTGTATTTATGATCTAATGGTGTCTTGATTTTCTTACAGTACAAAGGCTGACAAGGGAATACACCAAATACAACCACAGTTGCCAAAGGGCATTTGGTTAAACTTTGATTTTGATGATTCACATCCGGTATATGGCTAATGGGCTATCAACTTTTCTAATTTTCAGTTTTGTTCTTGTAACATCCAATTATTGAATTTCCTTATTTGTTTTGTCATATATTAGGATTTACCTTTACTGTATTTGCAAGGAGGGTCAATTATCCCCTTGGGTCATCCATATCTACATAGTGGGGCAGGAAACTCAACAGATGATCTAACACTTCTTGTGGCCTTAGATGAACAAGGTATATATTAGATCTCTTGACATCTCTGTGTGATTACCTTTGAAGACGACGGATGGTAGCTAATCAGACATTATTTCAAAAAATGATTTGCAGGAAAAGCTAGAGGTGTACTCTTTGAAGACGACGGTGATGGGTATGAGTTCGCCAATGGTGGATATCTATTGACACACTATGAAGCTGAGCTTCATTCTTCAGTTGTTACTGTAAAGGTTTCTAGAACCGACGGTTCGTGGAAAAGACCAAAGCGTCGACTGCATATACAGCTATTGCTTGGAGGATATGCCATGGTCAGACTTCTTGAACAATTTCCGCTACCACCTCATCTGAGTTTGATGGTTTTTAAATCAAACCTCTGATGTACTATGAAAATTTACAGATTGATGCTTGGGGCACTGATGGAGAAGCTCTACAAATTAACATGCCTCCTGATCATGAAAAGTTTAAGTTGGTATCACAATGTTCTGAAAAGCAGAGGAATCGATTAGGTTGCATTTCAACTTTGCTAGTGTCTTTTGTATTCTCTGAATGCCATGGCTTTTGATCATGCTCTAAACCGGTTATGTCGTAAGTGCAGAAACCGCAAAGCTGATACCAGATGCTGAGGATGCACCAGGGAAGAAAGGCTCTGAACTTTCGAATACGCCAGTTGAGGTGAAAAGTGGCGATTGGTGTCTCAAAGTGGTTCCTTGGATTGGAGGTAGAATCATTTCAATGGAGCACCTCCCTACTGGTAGGTCTCAAATTCTTTGATAATTTCTCGTGTAAAAAGTTCTTTACTGGTTATAAGTAATCGGAAAGCCAGTAAAAGGCATTCATATGATACTTGTTTTTGTTGTAATAAATAGGGACTCAGTGGCTTCATAGCAGAGTTGAAATCAATGGTTATGAGGAGTACAGTGGTACTGACTACAGGTCAGCTGGATGCACTGAAGAGTATACTGTCATAAGGTCAGTTTTTTTTCCCATATGTGAGTATGCTAGTTTGCTATGTGGCTTGGATTTGACTTGGTTAAGGGCTTGAGTTTAGGCGAGATCTCGCGCAAGCTGGAGAAGAGGAGTCTCTCAGCTTAGAGGGTGATATTGGGGGTGGATTAGTTCTTGAAAGACACATATCCGTTCCGAAGGACAAACCCAGCATTGTGAGGATTGAGTCTGCTATTGTCGCAAGGAAAGTCGGTGCTGGTTCAGGAGGTTATTCTAGGTAATCACCTCTCATAATGCTCACATTTCCATCTTGTTAATCTGCACTAACTCTGCACTATCTTGTGTTATTTTTTGTTAGGCTTGTATGTTTGAGGGTTCACCCCACTTTCATCCTCCTGAACCCAGCGGAATCGTTCGTGTCGTTCACGTCCATCGATGGATCTAAACATGAGATTAGGCCAGACTCCGGCGAACTGGCTCTTGAAGGCGATGCTCGGCCAAATGGTACTTGTCTCTTATCTTTCAGCAATACAAACTATGACAAGCATTAGTAATGTTCTTCCAATTCCATGTGCTTATGACAACTCATGTCAGGTGAATGGATGTTGGTTGATAAATGCCTTGGGGTGAGCCTAGTCAACAGGTTCGACGTCAAAGAAGCTCACAAGTGTCTCATCCACTGGGGGACGGGGAACGTAAACCTGGAGCTATGGTCCGAACAGAGGCCCGTATCGAACGAATCGCCTCTCAAGGTATCCCATGAGTATCAGGTGACAACGGTTTAAGAGGCCTTTGCATTGTCAATCTCCTAGTTGATGGCGTTGAATAAGCTATAATAAGGAAGCTATTCTTGGCTTCCATCAAATCGCCAGAAAGGAAAGGTCTCCAAGAAATTTGGAATAAGGAAAACTTTGTAGTATGATATTAAGTGGAGTATTTGTATGGGCTTGACGCTATTTATGCATTTGTTTACCAAAAAAATCATCAAATCCCTGATAATAGTTTAATAGTCATGAACCATTTCAGGTCGGGTTATACACGAGTATAAAACGAGCCAACAAACACAGGAATCAATATACTTGCATCTCAATTGGGAAGATAAATACAATGACAAGATATAACAATTAACTGATAGTCTGATACTCCATAATGGAAGCGAAGGCTACACAACTTTTGGAGATCCATTGCCATGAGAAGCAAAACGATAAATCGAAAGACCAAAACCTAGCTAAATCGAAAGACGAATAACTCTACCAAAATTGACCCGAAAACTCGACTTTACCGGAGTAATTGAACACCCACTACAATGGTCCAACTCGACCTCACCCGATTGTCAAATATCTGATTTTAACCGGAGTCCGGATTGTCTTAAATCCAACCCGGTCCACCGAATTAATATTACAATCACACATAAAAAAGATGCAATGCAACAAATTAACCAGCCAGGCAGCCACTACTGACAACAACAACAAAAATAATATCCCAAAGAAGAAGAAAAAATTCAAAGAAAGTTAATTATCCGGTTCATTTAGTTCTGATTCGTGTTTATGATATTTTCAAGTTGAAGTGTAATGTACTAGTCTTAATCCAGTTTAGCTAAGTCATGTGTCCTTGCAAACATGGCTTAGTTCTGTAGTTCTTGAGGAATGGGCTAGCAAATGACAGATTTTTCTTCTCAAAGTATGAAATTGATGTTTACAGGCTGCTATGCTAAGTTGCTAACTGGTCAGATGTATTTGGATGTTGCTTTGTGAATTGTGCTTGGTTTTGGACGTTAATAAAGTTCATTTTTAATGTGTTTGAGAAGTTTGATGCTACAAAACCGATAAATGGAGTAGGATGATTTCAATTTCAATTGTTGGATACGAACATATATATGCTTGCAGACAGTAAAACAATGGTCTAAGCTTCTTAGCGTAAAACTCGAACAAATTTTGATATGTCCAAATTAATACGGTACAAAGAAAAAATTATTTGGTTGGGTGAAGTACGTGTATGATTCAGGGTTGGTCCTAACATTTCTAAGGCCCTTGACAAAATATAAATTGATGGTCCTATATAGTTAAAATTATTACTTAGTATTTAAACATGGTCATTTTGATCAAACTTAGTTTGCTCCATTTTAACTATTAAATGTACTAATGAAAACAACACAATTTATGAACATAAAAATTCATGCTAGTAGTCTTGACTTTTGAGCACACTCCAACAACAATCATCTTTCATCCCAAAGAAACAAAGCACGTAGATGTACAAACTCTCTGTGTCAGACATTAAAAAAATGATTAGGATCTTAAAAATTACCAAAAAAGATCTCAATAGAAATTTGAGTGTTTTACTGATACAAGTACACACAAATAAATTAATTAAGCACCAAATTAGTAATACCCCTCACAATCTAATTACTTATCAAATGCGTGAAACACCCCATAAGTTTACACTACTAGCAATAACTAATTCAAGGACACACAAATTACTAAATCACCTTCGAGCAAAAAAATTATCAAATCAACACATTTGATCAAATTAGTCTAAAACACCCTTAAACTACCCAAATCAAACAACTTTAAATCTAATAATTATAACTAATCAATTAATCAATTTAAATACAATGTTCAGTACAATAAGTCTTACCAAAAAGTAACAAATAATCAACTAAGATTGGCAAAATTCATTCAAAAAATCATATCCAAGAACAATAATGATGGTCCTGACTAAAAAAAACAATAAAGATGGGATTCATGAATATGATATTGAGAAATAGAGAAGGCGGAGAGTTATTGACAATTTGATACAAATAAATTAAATTTCATTCTTAATTTCCTCTCTCTTTCTCTTTTCTCTCTAAATTTGCTTTCTCTTTCTCTCTAAAGAGATCTTTCAGTTTTGGTTAATTGATATGATAAATATTTTTCTTTTATCTATCACCTTAATTAATAGCAAATTATTTATATATGGATCGAAATATATAATATTAACTAGGAGAACAAACAATTTGCTTTCTCTTTCTCTCTAAAGAGATCTTTCAGTTTTGGTTAATTGATACGATAGAATAATTTTTTTTATCTATCACCTTAATTAATAGCAAATTATTTATATATGGATCGAAATATATAATAATAACTAGGAGAACAAACCTGTGCTACGCATGAGACAAGTTCTTTGCATGTGGTTTTCAGTTTATCCAGTAGAAAAATAAAAATGAGTAAGAAATAAAATTTAGAAGAAAAAAATATTCAAATGAACGTATATAATAGAAAAAATAGAAGAAAAATGAGTAAGAAATCAAAACTAATCATCTATATTACACATTACTGAAAGATCAACATTATAAAAAAAAATGAACTTCAACATAATAGCAATGAAATATCAACAGAGGCATGTGTCGTGTAAAACGAAAGATAAAAGGAAAGAGATTTCGGACAATTGAATTGACATTCTACACCTTAAGAAATTCATGTTAATAATGTGTCGTAAATTAATAAACATTGTCGAAGAACTGTGATGACAAGACACCAAAGAATTTCCACACACATGAATTTATTTTTATTCATCCATTTCACCTATATATATATATATAGGTCATCCCATAGAATATGAATAAAATAGGTTAAACATACAAATAAATATGAGTATAATTAGGGGTGATAAATGTAGTCAATAAGTGCACAATAGTAGATAAACATCTTATAAGAATCTCTATGTGTAAATGCTCATCCATATTATACAACATAATTTTAAGTTTTTTATAATAAAAAAACATCTTTTAATATATGATGAAATAACAACATACAATATATAAACATCTTAGTTTTCCATGAACTTTATAAAAATTTAAAAATAAAAAGTTAGTTTATATATAAATACTTAGTATAAAATAACAATAAACATACATAATATATAGGGAAAAAGGGTATATAATCTCAATGAAAAAGAGAACTCTAATAAACCTCTTGAGATTTGAACATTTTACCATCCATTACTTTGTAATAGTTTAAATCATTATGATATAAGATTAGTTATAATTTTCAATGAAAATTAAGTAAAAAGTATAAGATTGTGTGTATATATTTAATATATATATAATAAATGCACCTTGTACACAACAATATAATGTTTATGTAGGTAAGATTGCAATAATCACTAAATGGAAGACACCTCCTAAATTTATAAGTATATATAGATACTAATATTATCTAGGTTAGGGCCTCCCTATTGCCTTGGGGCCTTGGGCCATCGCCCTAGCCCAACAAGGCAAAAGGCCGACCCTGGTATAATTTTGGCGTTATTTATGGGTTGTATGTTTACCAAAAATGAAGCAAAACGAAGACAAAGTGGTCAATAATTTTTACAAACTCAAGTTGCAAGTTTTGTATCCAAAAGTGATGCGACATATCTCTAATATATAAGTAAACAACTCAAGACATGCATAGACATGACTCTAACGCCCCTCAACCGGGTATAAAGATCTAAACGACTGAAGAAGATATACATAGAAATGACTCTTAACACCCCTAAAACTACTCGTGACTGCAACCTGCAATCCTTCAGTCAGGGTAGTAGTTGTACTGATATCAGCTCATAGATAGCGGTGAACGTCTCTAAGCATAATGACAGCTTGATGCTGGAAATGTGCTCTCACAATCTCCCGGAAACCTATGGGCGGTTGTCGTATGAGTCTGACACTCATCCTAAGGACCCGAACGAATACCCTCTCAGCATATCTATGGGCTGGTCCCCGATAAATGGCTGACTGTCTCCAACGAGCAAGCAAAGGACCAGCCAGATAAGGTAGCTTGTCGTCGAACAAGTTCTGAATACTCGTCAAAACCTATAACCAGAAATTTGAATATCATTCAGTATACAAATATAATACCACCATAAACACGTCTCTTAGGAGTGTTCCATCCCATCTTAAAAAAATGTCATTTTATATTGTAACATATTTTTTTAAGAAAAGTATTAATTAAACTCAAAATTATAAGAGATAATAAGAGAATGTGTCAAATATAAGAAAACTGACTGACCTCTCGAATCTTGGAAGTCGGCGTCCACATGTTTCCGAGCCATGTGTTGAGTATACGAAGATGTACGAACCCAGTGCTGAGCAAGTTGGGATTGAGCTTAAGGTCCGGAAACTGGAAGAGAACACGGGGCGGAGAAGACGGGAAATCCGGCGCTAGGTAGAAGTCGAAGAAGAACAAATGACCCTGGTAAGGGCTGGCCGGCCCTCCGATGACCCAAACATGCAAACCCAAAAATGACTCCGGTAGACTTGAACGAAGATGGAGTCTAGAGGGTCCTGGTCCTGGTCCAAGTCGTGCCACTAATGACTGATCATCTCCGGCATGTCACCACCAGTTACTAACCGGCTATAGAAAAGGTGATCGATGGGGTCGAAATAATCCAACACCATGAACCTGGGGAAGCCAATGGGAGGAACGGGCCGGGTGAGTAGTGTAGACTCAACGGTGTAGTGGTGGTAGTGAAAGTAGTGGTGATGGTGATGGTCATCCTCATAGGATAGCCGGAATGTGAGGTGGTGGTACGGGTGATTGGGGTAGAGGTGGTGGTGATTGGGTCAACCATAAAAAAATAAACCTGGACAATATTAGTGACAACACAGAACAAAAATTCAAGTCATTTAAGGAGGTTTGGTGAATTAGTACATCTATCTTAAGCTAAACAAGGTCTGTTGAATTAAAAGAGCAATACTCACTAAATGAAGTATTTATGGAGGACACCTCCTAAATTTATAGTATATATAGATATAGATACTAATACTATTTGGGTTAGGGACGCCCTATTGCCTTGGGGCCTTGGGTTATCACCCTAGCCCAACAAGGCAAAAGGCCAACCCTAGTATGATGTTGGCGTTATTTATGCGTTGTATATTTACCAAAAATAAAGCAAAACGAAGACAAAGTGGTCAATAATGTTTACAAACTCATTTAAGGAGGAGACACAAATTAACCATACAATGATACATATAGTTTGGAATTCAACTCCAAAGAATTCACTTGATCAAACGCACTTCAAAATTTCGAATTTAGCAAACACTTGAAATTCTCTTATGCATTGTCCAAGCACTATCATCACACATTGCTAATAAGAGGAAATTGGTGATAAGAAAACTGAGAAAGGTCGAAACCGGACCTAGGAAGATTTGTGACGGAGTTGGCTAGCGGGATACGAGCAGGAGGTCTGTCCGAACTACGAGTAAGCAGCGCCCGAGCTTCCTGGCATGAAAGAAGTTTAGATCATTGCAAGAACGTGATAACTTGGTATGATTTACGTTAGAGGTAATAAAGAATTAACCATTGATAAAGTATCATAAAAGGAGCTAGGGAAAGAAAAGACCACTGGAATTAAGATATTAATAAGGATCATCTCAATTGTGATTTTTTTGGAAAATACAAGGTTACATTTTGTGAGGGTTAAGAAAGATTGTATCAAAATAGTAATGAAAACTTTTTAGGCTTGATTAAAATGTTAGTCGAGTTTGATCAAATCATTCAAGAGCGAGTTTGATTGAAACGTTAGTCGAGTTTGATCAAATTTAGAATCACGACAGGTTATTCTATGGTTCAGGTCGGTTTAAAATAAAAAACATCTCAACGTTTTTATGATTATTAAAATAATAAACAATATTATCTAATAATGAAATAATGTGTATATATGATTATAATAAAATTATGTTAGAATATTCAAAATAACTTTTATATATTCCGTAAATCTAAAAGTTGGGTTAAATAAAGGGTTTCAGGTTCAAGTTTCTTTAGCTCATTGATTTTCGGATTAAATTTAAACTCTAAAGTTTCAATCGATTTGGATTGCCTTTTAGAACCGGATCGACATTTTACATCTCTACCGATCGTAAATATGTATGGTAATTTCAGAAAAAGAGTACCTTCATGAGGTTGCTCATTTTGACTTCCTATTCTTGCGTTGTAGTCTAGCTAGCTTCATTAGGTTGTAATGTTTGTACTTGCATTATGGTTTTGATATCATGTTTTGTCCTTGAATGTTGAAAGCGTTTTAATTGAAAAGGCCTTTCTTTGTCACGAGTCTTGAAAGACCAGTTTTATTCAATCATGTTTATATCGATGTTTCAACAACACATCAAAGTATGCATCACGAAACCTCATATTGAGATTCAAGTTACCAAACTCTTAATTTTCTTGAAGGTAGAGTTTCAAGTACTCATCCATTTGCTTGTACTCGACCTCTGGGTACAATTTCGATGCTTCTTCGTCTTCCTCCAACTCGAAGTTGGTCAGGCACCCATCGTAGCTAGAAGACGTGGTAGAAGTGTCCCATTGCTACTTGTGTCGGAAAATCCTTACCTACATTACGCGTACAAGAGACACAAATTTCTCAAGTTAATTTAGTCATCGCGAGGAGCCAGAGTTGATCCGTGGTAAGACCTAGTAATGTGTAGTGTGACAATCATGTATGTATAGCCATACCATTCATCATGGAGAGGAACTCTTCGGGAGGCCTAATGTAGACAGTTTTGTTCACTGTCCTTGGGTCCTCGATTGTCTTCAGCGTGTAAGTCCCAAGGGAAAACCAAATACAGATGATCGATCAAGAACTCGGCCATGTGAATGTACGTGTAAGAGCTCTAATTAGATATCTTTTTTTGGTCGAAATTCTAATTGGACATCTAATGATAGGGGTGACATTGTCAACCTCATAAGTCATAACCTACTAAACGTATGAATGGAAATACTCATGTTGTTTGTTGTTGGAATTCAACTAATTCGAAAGTCGAAACGTATCGAAATATAGGTAAGGTGATAAACTAAGTAGGGTAACAAATTGTACTTGACAAACTATATATTTTGTGTACAACTTTTTATTATTTTTGTTGTTTGTTAGGTAAGACTTTTCCATCCAAAACGATATATACATGTTAGCGCCGACCAAAAGACCCAACATAATATAAGTAGGCGTTAAGAGTAAGAATCGTAAGATTAGCTAGAGTAAACAATTAAGGACATAAAGTAATCACATTTTTGATTGACCTTAATTATCTGGGTTTTGTTAATCATGACACAGTTACAAGTACTTATACATTAAGGATTTGAATCAAATTAAAAGTTTTCTTAACTCGTAAACTATAAACGGTAAACCTGAAATAGATATATGTACGTGAACTCAAAACAAAAAAACATAAACTCCAAAAAAATGTTTGTGATTTTATGTTATTATGTGTAGTAATTTGGTCCATAACACATGATATTGAGAAATTGTTATATTATATGTATTAATATAATTTATAATAAAAATTGATTTTTTGTTCACGCATTTCTTCCTATTGTTCACAGGATAAGAAAAAAAAAGTTTTTTTACTGGAATCAACCTCATATATTAAAGTATATATATATATATATGCAAATTAACTTACCTTTGACATTTCCGTTTCCATAGAAGAGAACTTATTCCTTGGGAGGAAGAAGAGAACCGAGTTGCGAGAGGCTAGGCACAAAGTAACCATCAAAACAATTTGCGGAAACATAAGTGAATAGAAATGTTGGTTGCTTCAATGGCTTTTCTCACCTTCATCTTCTCATCAAATGTACTTTTGCCCGGCTCTAATGCATTTCCATTCTTGATGGGTCAGTCCCAAATTCTGAGGGCAAGAATCTCTACATAAGAACACAAAAAAAGTATTACGAAAATTATAGTATCAACTAAGCACTAGTGAAAAAAAAAAAAGAATAAGTCAAAGTGGACCAATATATTACCAAGCAGCTACTAGCTAGTGTGTTATAAGTATCGATTCGTGAAAATGATCCGAATTTACAAATATCGTGTAACTACTTACTTAATGACTAATGAAGCAAATTCATGTCCCAACAAATTAATATAGATCGATTAGAGTGAAACTTTAGAAAATAAAATGGATTAAGAATAAAAAGTTTGCATGAACGGAAGCCAAAAACAAAAACAAAAAACAATTACTTCTCTAGTCAATGCTATAAAAAAAATAAAATATGGTCAAATATGTAGATATGATCAAATAAATTGCCCTTGTGTATAATCTCCTACATACCTTAATATTACCGGCCTCTTTAATGGCTTCAACAAGCTGAAGTTGCAACAACAAGTTATGACTCCTGAAGTACACACCGGACATGGCGCTTATCACCACATCGACCTTCTTCACCGCCTCGACAAGGCTTCGGTGATCCGAGAACGAGCCCTCGACGAGACGGGCCGGGCCCCCTTCTTCTTGAACCCTAACAAGATCTGAAGCTTGTCGATGTCGAACCCAACGGCCTCGGGCCTTAGCAACACATAGGTCTCATGGCCCTCCCTCAAACTTGCCTAGCGGTCTCTTGCCAATGTAGCATGTGCCTCCCACCACTAACACTTTGCTCTTCTTCATGCATCTTGGTTTTTTGCTATTTTTGTTCTATAGTAATTAAGCGAGAAACCTACACTTGCATGCATTATATATAGAAAAAATTAGCTCTCTTTATTGAATGTATATTTTGGTATAAATTAATGAATATTTGTGTGAGATATCTTAGGGTTTGACGAAACGTCTTAATTAGCTACCCTCTTTAATTAATTAGGTGAATGTGGTCCGGTGAAAGTGCACTATCATATACGGAGTACTTAGTTATAGGGGAACGCTCAGGAGAGATACCTTTTATGGTACAACATGCAACACAATATCAACTATTAGATAAAAGTAAATTAATGCTTCCCATTTGGAGAGGGAGGGTGGGGAAGAAGGGTTTTTTAGAATCTCGACGAGTTAAATAAGTCCTCATTAAAGTATGAACAAGTAAGCAAGAAAGATGTTAAAAAAAAGTAAGCAAGAAAGGGTTGAATAACCATCTACAAGCATGTGAAAAATATCATATTGAACAACTATGTGTAATTCCTTGAATAAGTATCGCAAATGGCATAACAAGGGTCACTTATGTATCCCCCAAATTTCCGTCCCTATATATAAGCATGCTTCCAAATTGAGAGGGGAGCATGGTGAAAAACATTCTTCTGAATAAGTGTGTGTCGTTCATTGAACAAGTATGACAAAAGGATTGAACAAGATTAGCCAATGTATCCCCCTCCCAATTTCCTCCCCTCCCCCACACCGAAATCTTGTCCCTATATATAAGGATCGATGCTTCCAAATTGGGAGGGGAGGAGGGTGGAAAACATCCTTTTGAACAAGTGAGTGTGGAGTGTGGTTCGTTGAACAAGTAAGGCAAAGGGATTGAACAAGAGTCACCTATGTATCCACACTCCCACTCCCAATCCCCCCTCCCAATTTCCTCACCTCCCTCCCCACCAAAATCCCGTCCCTTTATATAAGGATCGATGCTTCCAAATTGGGAGGGAGGGGTGGAAAGCAATCTTTTGAACAAGTGTTTGTGGTTTGTTGAACAAGTATGACAAAGGGATTGAACAATAACACCGATGTATTCCCACTTCCAATCCCCCTCCCCCACCCACCAAAGCCCCATCCCTTTATATAAGGATCGATGCTTCCAAATTGGGAGGGGGCGGTTGGAAAACATCTATTTGAACAAGTGTGTGTGATCCGCTAAATAAGTATGGCAAAGGGATTGAACAAGACTCACCTATGTATCCCCCTCCCAATTTCCTCTTCTCCCTCCCCACTAAAATCTCATCCCTTTATATAAGGATCGATGCTTCCAAATTGGGAGGGCAGGAGGGTGGAAAACATCCATTTGAAAAAGTGTTTATGGTTCGTTGAACAAGAATGGCAAAGGGATTGAACAAGAGTCATTTATGTATCCCCACTCCCAATCCCCCCCCCCACACCAAATACCCGTAGCTATATATAAGGCTCGATGCTTCCAAATTGGGAGGGGAAGAGGGTGGAAAACATCCTTTTGAACAAGTAAGTGTGGTTCATTGAAGAAGTAAGACAAAGGGATTGAATTAGAGTCACCTATGTATTCCCAATTCCCCCCCCCACTAAAATCCCGTACCTATATATAAGGATCGATGATTCCAAATTGGGAGGAGTGGAGGGTGGAAAACATCCATTTGAACAAGTGTGTGTGGTTCGTTGAACAAGTATGACAAATGGATTGAACAAGAGTCACCTATGTATCCCCCTCCCAATTTCCTCCCCTCCCTCCCCACCAAAATCCCATCCTATATATAAGGATTGATGCTTCCAAATTGGGAGGTGAGGAGGATGGAAAACATCTTTTTGAACAAGTAAGTGTGGTTCGTTGAACAAGTAAGGCAAAGGGATTGAACAAGAGTCACTTATGTATTCCCAATTCCCCCCCCCCACCCACCCACCCACTAAAATCCCGTACCTATATATAAGGATCGATGCTTCCAAATTGGGAGGAGTGGAGGGTGGAAAACATCCATTTGAACAAGTGTGTGTGGTTCGTTGAACAAGTATGACAAATGGATTGAACAAGAGTCACCTATGTATCCCCCTCCTAATTTCCTCCCCTCCCTCCCCGCCAAAATCCCATCCCTATATAAAAGGATCGATGCTTCCAAATTGCGAGGGGAGGAGGGTGGATTTGAACAAGTAAGCGTGGTTCGTTGAACAAGTAAGGCAAAGAGATTGAACAAAAGTCATATATGTATCCCCACTCCCAATTCCCCTCCCCCCCACCCCTACCCACCAACATCCTACCCGTAGCTATATATAACGATCGATGCTTCCAAATTGGGAGGGGAGGACGATGGAAAACATGATTTTGAACAAGTGTGTGTAGTTCGTTGAACAAGTACGGCAAAGGGATTGAACAGGAGTCACTTATGTATCCCCACTCCCAATTCCCCCCCCCCCTCCACCCACCCACTAAAATCCCGTACCTATATATAAGGATCGATGCTTCCAAATTGGGAGGAGTGGACGGTGGAAAACATCCATTTGAACAAGTGTGTGTGGTTCGTTGAACAATTATGACAAATGGAATGAACAAGAGTCACCTATGTATCCCCCTCCCAATTTCCTCCCCTCCCTCCCCACCAAAATCCCATTCCTATATATAAGGATCGATGCTTCCAAATTGGGAGGTGAGGAGGATGGAAAACATCATTTTGAACAAGTAAGTGTGGTTCGTTGAACAAGTAAGGCAAAGGGATTGAACAAGAGTCATATATGTATCCCCACTCCCAATTCCCCCCCTCCCCCTCCCTACCCACCAAAATCCCGTAGCTACATATAAGGATCGATGCTTTCAAATTGGGTGGGAGGAGGGTGACAAACATCCTTTTGAACAAGTAAGTGTGGTTCGTTGAACAAGTATGGCAAAGGTATTAAACAAGAGTCTCCTATTTATCCGTACTCCCCCCCCCCCCTTCCCTTCCCCTCCCTACCCACCAAAATCTCGTCCATATATATAACAATCGATGCTTCCGAATTGGGAGGGGAGGAGGGTGGAAAACATCCTTTTGAATAAGTAAGTGTGGTTCGTTGAACAAGTAAGGCAAAGGGATTGAACAAAAGTCATATATGTATCCCCACTCCCAATTCCCCACACCCCTACCCTCCAAAATCCCGTAGCTATATATAAGGATCGATGCTTTCAAATTGGGAGGGGAGGAGGGTGGAAAATATCCTTTTAAACAAGTAAGTGTGGTTCGTTGAACAAGTATGGCAAAGGGATTGAACAAGAGTTACCTATGTATCCCCACTCCCAATTCCCCCGCCCCCCCCCCCCCCACCCACCCAAATCCCATTCCCATATATAAGAATCGATGCTTCCAAATTGGGAGGTGAGGAGGATGGAAAACATCCTTTTGAACAAGTAAGTGTGGTTCGTTGAACAAGTAAGGCAAAGGGATTGAACAAGAGTCATATATGTATCCTCACTCCCAATTCCCCCCCCCCACCTCCCTACCCACCAAAATCCCGTAGCTACATATAAGGATCGATGCTTTCAAATTGGGAGGGGAGGAGGGTGACAAACATCCTTTTGAACAAGTAAGTGTGGTTCGTTGAACAGGTATTGCAAAGGTATTAAACAAGAGTCTCCTATGTATCCCTACTCCCCCCCCCCTTCCCTTCCCCTCCCTACCCACCAAAATCTCGTCCATATATATAACAATCGATGCTTCCGAATTGGGAGGGGAGGAGGGTGGAAAACATCCTTTTGAACAATTAAGTGTGGTTCGTTGAACAAGTAAGGCAAAGGGATTGAACAAAAGTCATATATGTATCCCCGCTCCCAATTCCCCACACCCCTACCCTCCAAAATCCTGTAGCTATATATAAGGATCGATGCTTTCAAATTGGGAGGGGAGGAGGGTGGAAAATATCCTTTTAAACAAGTAAGTGTGGTTCGTTGAACAAGTATGGCAAAGGGATTGAACAAGAGTTACCTATGTATCCCCACTCCCCCCCCCCTCCCCCTCCCCCTCCCTACCCACCAAAATCTCATCCCTATATATAAGGATCGATGCTTCCAAATTGGAAGGAGAGGAGGGTGGAAAACATCCTTTTGAACAAGTGTGGCAAACGGATTGAACAAGAGTCACCTATGTATCCCCCGTCTCAATTTTCGTCCCCTCACCCCCACCAAAATCCCATTCCTATATATAATGATCGATGCTCCCAATTTGGGAGGGGAGAAGGGTGAAAAACATCCTTTTGAACAAGTGTCTGTGGTTCATTGAAACAAGTATGACTAACAGATTGAACAAGAGTCATATATGTATCACCCCTCCCAATTTCCGTCCAGCCCACCCTCACCAAAATTATGTCCCTATGTATAAGGATTGATGCTTCCAATTTGGGAGGGGATGAGTGTGAAAAACATCCATCTGAACAAGTGTTTGTGATTCATTGAACAAGTATGACAAACAGATTGAACAAGAGTCACCTATGTATCTCCCCTCCCAAATTCTGTCCCCCCACCTCCACCAAAATCTCGTCCCTATATATAAGGATCGATGCTTCCAATTTGAGAGGGGTGGAGGGTGAAAAACATTTTCTTGAACAAGTGTGTGTGATTAATTGAACAAGTATGACAAACGCATTGAATAAGAATCACCTATGTATCCCCCCTCCCAATTTCTGTCCTCCCCACCCCCACCAAAATCCCCTCCCTATATATAAGGATCGATGATTCCAATTTGGGAGGGGAGGAGGGTGAAAAATATCCTTTTGAAAAAGTGTGTGTGGGTCCTTGAACAAGTATGGCAAACAGATTGAACAAGAGTGACCTATGTATCCCTCCTCCCAATTTCCGTCCCCCTACCCCCACCAAATCTCGTCCATATTTATAAGGTTTGATGCTCCCAATTTGGGAGGGAATGAGGGTTTGCTAGAACCTCGATGAGTTGAAAAAGCTCTCATTTGATTATGAACAAGTAAGCAAGAAAGGGTTGAATAACTATGTACAAGTATGTGAAAAACATATTACTTAATAACTGTTTGTAATTCCTTGAATAAGTATCGCAAATGTAATGCACAACAGCCACCTATTTATCCGCCCCCATTTTTCGTCCCTATATATAAACATGCTTTCAATCTAAGTATCTCTTCCATAGACCATTGATTTACTTTCATCTAATGGTTGATATTGTGTTGCATGTTGCACCATAATAGCGCGTTGTACCGGAGCGTTATTCCTTAGTTATATACTATACGTACCACAAAATATGTTCTACCTAATTAGTCTTTGATCGAACATAGGTTTATTCCCGGCTTACAACATGTTATTAATCTTTATTCCTTGAGAAATTAAAGTTAGAAGTATACTAAACTAAAAGTCGAATAATATATATTGTTGACGTTATACTACATTATACATTTGGAGATCGAGTCTTCGGACATCTAGTGAAACGGTTACCGATCCTTTTGAGGGTAGTACCCAGAGGTCACCGATTCTACTCTCATGGTTAGTGTCCTCAACCAAAAAAACATTTGGAGATTAAGAAGGATGTATTCTAAACTGATCGATGTAGGGAAAATGGCAGCCCGGTTCGAAGAGGATCTCGTTCGTCGAAAAGGCCGTCACCGGCAAAAGTGATCTCGGTCATTCGTTGTCGGTCTGAGGCGCACAATAACTTTACGTTGTTCTCAAAATATCCTAATAAAATCATATTCAGTCCTAAATTCTCATCCTATAATAAATTTAAATACACTCATAATAAACTTTTGTGTTATAAATTATAGTTTATACATTTAATTATGATTCAAATATCTTATAACATTGTCTAAAAATGATAAAATGAAAAATAAGATGACCGAACAATTGAACATACAGCTATATAATTTTCTACATTAAAAGGAAAATGAATAATTATGTGAAAAAATACCTATGATATATTCAAATATCTTATATACATTTCTATTTTAAGCAAGATTTCGAGTCGATCCAATGCCTCCCGGATTTTAACAAATTAGTGATTGGGTCGAACAAGTCGAGTCGCACTTTCACCCATAAATTTCAAATCAAGAAAAAAATAATCAAAACAAAATATGATATTTCTTTCTTAACCCCAAATAAAAAATATATTATGCTTCTTTTAAAAATAATATTATGATAATTTAAGAGTTGTATATGTGTATGGTAGTTTAACAAGTTAGTTATTCAATATTATATGAATAAAAAATAGCATATTAATACTATTATACAGTATAAAACATAATCCAAAACATTTAATAAGTGAGAGTTTAGGGTTTAGGAAGGGTTTAGGGTTTATTAGGGTTTAGCGGCATAGGAAGGGTTTAGGGTCCAAGAAGTGCATAATATGTGCGGCAGGGTGAGGCGCACATAGGGTCGGAACTAAAACTCTATGTGCAGCATATGGATGAGCACAGAGGGTTTAGGATTATATATCGTACGTCGAATAGGGTTAAAAACGCGACTCGGTGTGCGCCTGCTCTTGTGCGGATCCCGTAACCCTAGCTTTGTGCGACATCCAGATGCGCTCAAGAGGGATTGTTTCTCGTGCCTTTTGTACATTTTGTACATTCGTGGGGCCACCCATATTTCCTATACGGTATTTATAACTCAACCTGTGCGGGTGACTGATGCGCACAAATGGACTGTTTTTTCTACAAATCGCTCATCTTTATCTGTGCGGCTTGTCTACCCGCACATGGTTCATCGTAAACCCTGTTTAATCTGTGCGCGTTGTTAATGTGCACAAGTTGGTGTGCGAAAATGAAAAACAAGAGTGCGCATTAGAACCACCCATAAAAAAACGTATTCAGTATATATCGGTTGAAGATGTTATGAATTATGATAGGTCTATTATGATAAAACGAGATGGGTATTATCATAAAGAAGTCTCAACAACTCTAGATATAGCCGATCAAAAAAAAAAAAACAACTCTAGATATATAGTTTGTGTCAGCCAAAAATAATTACGGCCCACTGGACTGTTTTAGTTTAACAATTAGCCCGGCGAATTGTCAAGACCCATCGTTTCTACAGCCCAATCAGATTTTGCACATATCTATCGTCACATCATTAATTGGATGATGTTACTCTTGTCAATCTTTTACTTAATAATAGTATATTAATGATATAATAAACTACATAATCATTATATTAAAACTATTTGATTGGTTGACATTTAATTCAAATATTTTTTATTGGTCAAAATTTTATAATAATTCTACTTATATAAAATTTATACATATACAAAATGCTTTAGTGATTGATTAACAAAATAAAAAGTCTTTATTTCATTTAAAAATATATATTTACTGATACAAGTTTATTTTTCTTAAATATTTATAGAAATAAGTCAATTGTATAAGTAAACCTATATATGTACCGATAAAACGAGTAACCCAATTGAACTAAACACGTAGTAACTAGTACTAAGTAACCCTAGACCTAAATCATTCCAGGAGAAAAACCGTATATAAACTAAATTGGCCTAAACCTCGTGATAACCTTCTATAATGATGTACAACTTTCAACCGTATATACATGAGACTTGCTCTCCAATCTATCTCGTACAAAAGGATACAATCTTCCTTATATAGTATACATCAGTAGCCAATTTTACTTCTTCTATATATCGATATAGATAGATAAAAAAAAAATTGAAAAAATCAATTTAGATTTAAACAAAAGTTATCTTGAATGATCAAAGATGTGTGAGAGATCGAAGAATTAATTGGGATAGAAAAGATGTCTTAGTACGGATTTTATTTATTTTTGCAATATTAATGTTTTTAGCTTGTTCTATCTCTAACTTAGATATTTTAATACTCCATCCGTTTCACAATAAGTGTCGTTTTAGCCCTTAACACAGTTTTTAAGAAAAGCAATCATTCACTTTAAACCTTACAACTTTTTCTTAATCTTACCACTCATTACATTTTTTTGGTCAATGCATGAACAACTTTAGTCAACAAATACACATTCCAATAAAAATTATCATCATTCACCCCTATTAAATCACTTTGAAAACCTAAAACGACACATATTATGAAACAAATTTTAAGTGCTAAAACGACACTTATTATGAAACGGAGGGAGTATCTTTTTATGGTTGAAAGATATTATATATGATATCTTGTACGTACCATAAGATAGATAGGTTAGGTTTGAAGATATACTAGTTCTCTTGTATAAATAAACCTCCAGCTCAATTATCCCTCTTTATTAGCACGTAAGAAGTACTATAGTACGTTGATCGACTCTTGAATCTAGATCGATGGATGGATCGATGGGTGGTGGTGGTGGTACGATCAACATGAACAGCGGTGCAATGATGGCGGGGGCGGCGTCTTGGACAGCATGGGACGAGCCGATCATGACGTGCTGTGACGGGGTCGAGTTTACGAGGCGGCGGCTGCTCCTGCTGGCCTCCCAGTTGTTGTGGGTGTATTGCGTGTGGGTGTATCTTGACATCTTCTACGTCGTACCACCGACGAGGAGTGGGTTTGTACATGATTCACGTCTCCACTTTTATCTGGTGGAAGGAAGTGGGTTTGCAGGATCCTACTCCTCCTCCTCGTGCTGTTATCCCTAGCAGAGTCCTAGCAACGGACCATCGCCCGACCTTGGACACCATAGTTTGGAATACGAGTCGACCCGGTGACCTACCAACGGACCATCACCAAGATCCTCCTCCTCCTCGTGCTGCTACTGGGAGCCTCCCAACAGACCATCAAAGCCGGACCCTGGATAGCATAGTTTAGATCGAATACATCCTTCTCAATCTCCAAATTAAATGCATGTATGTAGTTAACGTCCACAATATATACATATTATTCCACTTTTACTTTAGCATACTTCTAACTTTAATTTCTCAAGCATAAAGATTACCATGCTCTAAAGCCGGGATAAAAAAGAATATGTATACATACATACTCCATCAAAGCCTAAGATTTAATCTGCCCCTAAATTCACAACGCGCGGAAACGTACTTAATTATACGAAACTACGCGAACGGTCCCTAAGTCAACCAATGCCCTCTCGATCGACGACATCGTAGTCCCCTAGGGTAACGCAAAGGCCCGAGGATATGAATCATATATATGATCGGTCGTATGGCCCAATGGCGATCCTAGCTCGTAGGTCCTTGTTAGAGTGCACAGTCACACACTCAACATGGGTCTGGATATGAATCATATATTTATATGTTCAACTGTGTCTTGGAGCGAAAAAAAGGAGGAGTGTTCATCTTTTTTTCGCTCCAAACACATTGAACATATAAATATCACAATCCACATTAGAAACGAAAGAGAAAGAAAAGACGCCCTGATTCTTAAAAAGCGATGATTACGAATTTTTGTAACAACCCCAGAAACACATCCAGTAAAGTTCCGAACAGGGTTCAAAACAAAATTGTTCCAACAAGTAACGATAGCGAATAAAAGCAAACAGTGATCCACAAAAGCCATGATTCTGAATAAAGAGTGAGAAGAAAAAGTGAGTAAAGAAAATCGAAGAAGGGATGTAAGAAAAAACACAGAGGAGTGTGGGTAAAGGGTAGTAAAGAGTAAAGGTGTATATATAGAGCAAGGGAGGGAGTATTGTTTTTGTTTTTTATTTTGACTAAAGTATATTAGTAAAAAAATGAGATGCTTACGTGGACGCCAATCGCTTGCAGTGGGCGGCGCTGAAGCTGGTGCCGGCCTCGCACGTGGCGGGGACGGGGCCCATCCCGTGGTCGTCTAAGCCCTTGCTCTCCGGCCACACCCCGGTGTCCAGCACGTCGCCGGCGGTCTGGGACTCCGGGCAGGCCCAGGACCTCCGGGGAGCTCGTAGCGGGATTCCCCGGGTTGGCCCGCGAGCGAGTGGCGTAGTCATGGAGAGGGAGTCGAGGGTGGCCGAGTGGACGGAGGCGGCGAAGACGAGGTCGGAGGGGGGAGTCGGAGGACTGGAGGTGGACGGGGGAGTGGCCGGCCACCAGGGGGTCCGGGGTAGTTGGCGGGGGCGGTGGAATTGCTGGTGGTTTCCGACGTAAATTAGAGTTAGGGTAGGAGAGAGTTTTTTTTACCCGAAAAGAGAGTGTTTTAATGTCTACCAAAACGGATTGCAGAGTTATCAGAACCAACTTTCAAAATAAGTTGAAAGTTGCGAAGCCTTTATGTGTTACAGCTGCCATCACATTACCTCTATATTAATCTTTTTTTTATCAAAGCTCAGTCATTTATAAAGCCTTAATTAAAATACATAAATATAGAAACTCGTGCTCTGTTCCCGTAGAGTGGCTGAGAGAATCTGGAACACCTAGACCTGTACTCATAATAAAGAAACACCTGTTTGACCATCGGTTACCCAAACAAAAGTTCATCTCTCCACTACCATTTGATAATTTTGGTTCTCGTACGGTATTTTGTAAATTGTGTTTCTTAATTTTCTCGTAAAATAAAATGGTACTCTGAATTTATCTAATTCTCATACATGCAAAAGTATAAGTCCACATGTTTACCGGGATCTTATATTAATATTATGTGCATATACTTATCTAACGCTAATCCATGTAAAAATAGTTAACTTAAGCAAATGCTAATTTGAAAATTTGTATTTGTCAATGAGGCATAGGTCTAGTGCCTAGTATTTGAAGTTTTTCCCCCCATTTCGTGGATAGTATAATCTAGTTTCAACTAGTTACTTAGATCCTAAATCTTACATCTATGCTATCAAAAAAAAAAAACTTACATCTAAGAAAAGTCAAAAAGATTTTACATGACAACTGCATTAGGGTCATTAACTCTTTAATGGCATTATTATTACTATCAATATACAATACTTTCTGGCTTAAGCCTGGTAACCACAACGGTTCATATGGATATATCATCCTCCAAAATAGTGCAATAAGTTATTTTTTCAAAGCTCTTCATCAATCATCATAGATTGGTACCAGAATAGGACTCTAGATTCTTAATGTAGGAAGTATGATTTACTGTAGAATTTAGTCTATTTATACTAGAAATAAGTATGTTTTAAAAATCTTGAAAATGGTTACATTATAATAATAATAAAAGACTTCATCGTAGTTACTTAATACTAGGGGTGTTCAACATATTTACTTGTTGGCCCTAGGATTTAGGGTTTAGGGTTTGGCTCGCAAAAAAAATATAGTGACCGACGTATGAATCGACATGCAACCCAACAGTCAAGTTACGAGTTGTGGGTCGAGTTAAACCCCGAGTTTCTCATGAACTATTAGTTCATTACCCTAGATTTAGGCTTCTAAATTTATTGGTCATCTAGGTCGGATTTTTACAAGGTTTCATGTCGATTCGAGTCAACCCAAGCATGCAAGATCATCAATATTTATGATTATTAAAGTAATATTTTTAATTATTAAATATTATATTAAAAATAAAATAAATGATATTATAATAATTTAATCTATAGATAATATAATTTCTACAGTAATGACGAGTCGAGTGAATTCATCCTAGTTCATGTTTCAGTCTAGTTGGATTTGGATCAATAGAATTCATCTCACATAGTCACATTTAATCTTAGCTTACCCTTAAAATTTTGAACGAGTCATATGGTCACTAGAACGATACTCCATATTAAATAGAGAAATGTATGCTACCACAAACTCATATTTATGCATTTGTACGTCTTGATACATGAGATTCATTTTTATTGTAATTATAAGATTCGTGAACTGTATATTGCTTAATAATAACGATATAAAAAAAGACATAAATTTGACAATAGATATTAACTAAAATCATGTATAGACGCCGACGGTATATAGTACTTACGTGATAAAGTTTGTTAAATACGGAGTATCATACAAAAACTTCAGATATTGTGTATTAACAAAATGTATACTTTCTTTCAACGAAAAACAAAATGTATACTCCGTACTTTTTTTTTTGAGCATCCGTACTTTTTATTTCCCTTGGGTCAGTTACCCATTTGATCAAAAAAAATAAAATAAAATGTATACTTTTTTTTCCGGTGAGTACAAAATGCATACCTTTTTCAACCAAAAAAAAAAGAAAAAATCCATTCAAATCGCTGTATTGCAGCAGTATGACACATGGGTGTACACACAAGTACTCTGCTATGATAGTGCTATCTTTAATTAAGGGTGTTCGTAAATATTTGATCCATTCATTCCGATCCGACGATCAGATCCACGAAAATCCGAGTTCAACCAAAAATTATCTGAATCCAGTCCGATCTGAAAAAAATTAATCGGATAATGGACCGGATATGGAATAGAATTTTACCCCTAAAATCCGACGGAACGTGATCCGATCCGATCCGATAAAGTTATATATTTTCTTAGCATAATGTCATATTTTCGTGTTTTAAACTTAATTTCATTTGAAAAATACATGTCAAATAGTCGGATATCCGATCCAAGATAAACGGATCGGATACCTGGATATATCCAAATCGGATACGGATAGCACTTTTGAGAATTATTATCCGGTAATATCCTAAACGGATCGGATATCTGACTATGAACACCCCTATGTTTAATGTGAAGCTTTGTATTTGGAGGATGCCTAACTTTAATGTGAAGCTTTCGAAAGGAAAAAGGCAAAGGGGTTGTTCTTTTTTGTCTCAAAACAATTTTTTCATTCAAATAATTTATTGAATGATTTGGTTATATGACATTTGGAAAATGCCATATAGTAAGAAAATATCACAATGTGTCATATTTGCACACATAGCATAACCCCTCTCTCCATTAGTTGACCGACCGTTGACCAGCGTTGACCGACTGTTGACCGACCGTTGACCAACGTTGACCGATCGTTGACCGACCGTTGACTGGCGTTGACTGTCATTAATTGTCAACACAAGTGACAGTATTCATACCTAATTGTCAACACAAGTGACAATATTTACAGCTAATTGTCAACACAAGTGACAATATTCAGACCTAATTGTCAACACAAGTGACAATATTCAGCAATTATTCACACACTCAATTGTCAACACAAGTGACAATATTCACACCTAATTGTCAACACAAGTGACAATATTCAGCAATTATTCACACACTCAATTGTCATCACAAGTGACAATATTCACACCTAATTGTCAACACAAGTGACAATATTTACAGCTAATTGTCAACACAAGTGACAATATTCACACCTAATTGTCAACACAAGTGACAATATTCAGCAATTATTCACACACTCAATTGTCACCACAAAGTGACAATATTCACACCTAATTGTCAACACAAGTGAGAATATTCACACCTAATTGTCATCACAAGTGACAATATTCATACCTAATTTTCATCACAAGTGACAATATTCACACCTAATTGTTATCACAAGTGACACCTAATTGTCATCACAAGTGACAATATTCAACAATTAACTAGAAGATTATAGTAATCACACCGAATAAGTATAGCTAAAACAAGACTTATGCACACAACTCCAAATTATCATCACAAGTGACAATATATATCATCACCAATGTAATCAAAGGATCTTCTTGATAACACCTAAATGTCATCACAAGTGACAATATTCAACAAATAACTAGAAGATTTAGTGACACTCATGAAATTTGATGAAACTCGTTTTCTTATCAATGACAGTGACACTCCTATAAAATTTAGTGACACTCTTCTTATCAATGACAGTTATGACACTCTTATAAAGTTTAGTGACACTCATGAAATTTGATGACACTCATTATATGTATGATTGCAAAATTTACGGAAAGTATTTTTCCAAACAAGATACATTGTCATCACTTTCCACTTTCCACACAAGATTGCACCATCCACACAATTTCAAAAAAACAAGGGTCAACTCCATGATTCTATTGAAATTTGGAGCAACATATGTGCTGAACAAACGCAAGTCTCATGGAAAAGACACATGCAAGCCACCTCCACAAAAAGATCCACAACAACAGATCTTAGAATGTCAAATGCAACAGATTTCGCTATAATGCATGCACTACTTCCATCAAAATAGGCAACGAAGCTTAGGCACCACTTGCGACTTGAAATTGAAAAAAAAATAGATTAATTGATCTGTTTTTTTAGCAGCATGGATGAAGGATTTATGCTCAGAGGGGATTTCACATTTCGAATTGGATTTTACCTGAACGAAGAGATCTCCGGCATCGTTCTGAGACAGTGGATTCGAACGGTGTTCGAAGGTCGGAAGAACACCGTCACGCTCGCCGATGGGATCAAGGAGATGGACGAAGTGATGTTCGAAACCCTAGACCGACTGTTCGAGCGATTGGCGATCTCGCCTTCCGAGATCGGCATCATCGTCGTCAACGTCTTGCTCCTCGCCTCTGCCACGTCTCTGACGCGGACGGATTGTGAACCGCTTCAGCCGGAGCGCCGCCGTGTCGTCTCGGCATCCGTCCGCGTGGTCGCCGGAGGCTCTGCATCTCGAATTCGCCTCTCCTCCCCGGCGATGAAGAAATCAGCGTCAATTGCTTCTCCAGTTGCATAGGTGAGGTCGATGGAGGAGCCGAGGCCAAGTCGATGTCGTCGGCCTGTCGCTCGTCGGAACTCAGAGAGAGAAATCACGCGAGAGGGAGGGAATGAGAGGAGAGATATGCGATCCGGAAAATAGGGAGGTGAGAGAAATTAATGATTTTTATATGATATTTTTATGCCAAAAACCTAAAAAACGTGATTACAATCCATGCGCATAAATACATACTTCATCTATGACCTTTTATCTAAATTTGTCTAATTTATTTTACTTTTTTCTAACCTCCCTCCTTTATTTCTACTTTCACATTTTTCAATACAAATTTTTCACCTTAAAACATCATTTTTCAACCAAAAATATCTTTTCATCAAGAAGTGAAACAAGGCCAAAGGCGGAAGGCTCTACAGCGTGAAGCCAACGTCCTAATTAGTACTCCTTTTAGCCAACATTCTTTTCTTTATAGGATTGACCAAAGGTATACATTTTGTTGTTGTTTCAGGGGTTAAAAGTAGTGTTTTTTTTAAAAAGTGATGTTTTAAGGTTAATATTTTATATTGAAAAACGTGAAAATAATATGATATGAATGTTAAAACAATGTAAAATAAATTTTTTAGAGAAAAAAATTGTTTATAATGAAAGTGTACAAGGCCCTAATTACGCATGTTCATCAAAAAATAAACCAATTACTTATGCTTAGTTGGACAATGTTCCTATATTCTTAGATAAAAATGAATTTACCTTAAATGATATTCTAGAAATTAAGTTATGATTAATTAATTTAGTTTAAATCATTTAGAATTATAAATAAGCCCGACTATAATATCAATAGGTTAAACAATATATCAAAACCAATTGAGCCGAACTCATTTGAATTTTAATGTTTATATAAATTAGAAATTATTTTAAATATTTATTGAATTAACCAAATTGCTATTGTTTTAATTGTTAGTAATTGATAACTAGTTTAATCCCCGTACAATGTACGGGTAATGTGATTATAAACCCGATTTAATATATATATATATATATGGTTCATGAGCTTCTTCGATAGGAAATAATATATGTATATTGTTAAATAGAAAATCCTATAGATATAGATATGGCTTCAAAGATCATTCCATGATTTTATTTTCAATGGTTGTTTGAAAAGATAAGAAATTTAAATTTAGTAGGTAGGAAATTATGAAATATATAAATAGTATGATTATTTGCTTTAAAAAATCTAAATTTTATTTCAAAATTATAAAAAAGGTCCAAAAAAATAATCTCATAATTGTATTTTCTGATTTTATCTTAATCTCATAATTGTGTATTATTAAATAAAATATTTATTAGAAGATTACAACTAATTCTTGGTGAGAGATAATTCATAATTTTCATGATAATTCATAAATTTCAATAATTTTTAAGCATTTTTTATGGGATAAGATTATATGAGATTCTAACTACCTAATTTGTATTATGGTAGACCTAGTTGATTATTTTGTTATAAGAATGACACGTGACGTAAATTTTTGTGAAGACAGTGTATCCGTTTTATACTATAGTAGTATACATTAATGATGGACCCTAAATAGGATGGTAAGATAAGTGATAATACAAACCATCATAACTATATACTAAAGCGGATGTTAAAAATAATATTTAGCCCGACACGTGTCACCTCATTATTGGTCCGCATCACCCATCTTTATTAAAATAATTCAATTTGTTTAATTGGTTAAAACTTAATTGTAGACCCCACATTAGTTTTCTTCTTATCTACTGATTCTCATTTAAATATTTAAAAAAAAAACTACATATGCTAAAGCAATTATCAAGAGATTTTTTCGAGGAAAAAATCTATCTATCCAACTACATATGCTAAGTAATTCATGAATGTTTGGAGTACGTTTTTTTTTGGTAGAATGTAATAGGAGTACGTATGCTATACAGTAATTGTAATATATTATGTATGATACAAATTTAGCCAAATCTTAAAAAAAATCTATCTTTCCAAATCTACTACGAAAACATAAGAGGTTTTGTAAACAAAAATATTAATTATAAAATAAAGAAACTTATTGATAAAAATAAGTATTTAGTCTATATATATGACATAATTATAATACTACATTCGATTAAGAAAATGTATTATAACATAAAAATGTATCATTAAAATAAATCGTAAAAAAAATATTATAACATAAATAATGTATAATTAAAATAAATCGCAAAAAAAAAACAAAATATATAACATAATATGAGATTTTATATCAAACTATTCTTTTGAATAACTTTATATAACAATTAAGTAAATATTTGGTTAAATCAAATCAGACACGGGCACTGATACTAGTTGTATATTGATTCAGCCGCCGAGAATTGTATATTGAGCTTGTTAAGTTGAATAGCCAATTTCTGAAAGTTCAAAATGTAATAAAGTTAGCTCGGTCAAGTACATATATATGCGGATCAACTGTGTTAAAAACTACACCTTATTAAGGTAAGTCGGATTATGCAATCTATTAATTATGTACAAAATAATTATGCAATTTTCTCCACAATAATTACGTACGTATAAAATTGATCATTGAGATGTACAAATATATCAACAATATTCTAACTACCTAATTGATGCATATATAAACAATTTCAAGATCATTCGTATTTTTTTCAGTATTTTTTTTCTGCAATTTCGGAATCATTCATAAACTACCTAATATTCTAACTACTTAATTTATGCATATAGAAACAATTTCGTAGATCATTCATATTTTTTCAGTATTTTTTCCTGAATTGTTGAGATGACAATAATAACATTTTTTAATGCAGTGTTGATGAGGTGGCGCAATTTTTTCAACAGAGATGGGTTTTGCTTTATACTGTATTATTATTATAGTAGATGAGACTACACAATATTTAGAATATATTAAAAAATTATTATTTTAATAATTTTGATATGATGGGTCGACCCTATCTTTCTGGAAACTCTTCATAAACCAATTCAGTTAACCCGTGACTTGTTACGATCTAATTTCGATTAAATCCGAATCCAAAATGACAAAACCCTACGTACCCGATTAATAAATCTAGTAATAATGTATATATTTATTTATTTATCAATATTTTTATTAACAGTAATTAGAGGTGTCAAACAGGTCGGGTCGGGTGGATTCGGGTTCGGGTTGAGTACGGGTTCGGGTCAATCGGGTTACAGGTCAAGCCGGGTAGGGTCTTGACAGGTTATCGTGCGGGTTCGGGTTGACCTAACAGGTCAAGAATTTGAATTTTTAATGATTATTAAAATACTATTATGATTAAATAATAATATTTACTAATAAAATATTATTTTTAATAAATTTTTATAATAATATTTTATTTATAATAAGTTTTATGATAAAATATATTCTAATATTTACAATATAATATATTTATTCTACATATATGTAATATATCGGGTCGGTCGGGTCGGTGTCGGGTCGGTCGGGTCGGTCTCGGGTTTCAACCCAATCGGGTTCGGGTTAATCGGGTTCGGTTTTTTCTTTGCTCGCTACTATTCGGGTCGGGTTTCAACCCAAAAATTTTCGGTCGGTTCGATCGGGTCGATTTTTCGGGTCGGGTCAGGTTTTGACAGGTCTAACAGTAATGCATAGATTATTATATATCAATATTTTTCATTCATGCATCTCTTCATTTATCACATTTCAGTTTCCATATACCGATCAAGAGTATGTTTAGGGGTTTAATCCTAGCCTTCCAGAAAAATGTGGGTCAAGGGAAAAATGAACCCAACTGGCCCAAACGAAAAGATGAACCCAACTAGCCCAAACTCGATTAGATTAAAATCCGAACCTGATATTCCTTATCCAATAGACCGACCCTAACCACCTGATATCTTGCCGACCAAACTTGACTAGATCCGTAGCCCAATCAACCCAAACTCGTACTCAATCCGGATCCTAAACTCGACCAAACGTCTTGTTCGACGAGTATATATATATATTACATTGAAATTTTACATTAATGCTTGTTGAACAAAGTTTTACATTAATGCTTGCTTAACAAAGTTTGTTATGTACATGTAATGGGGGTAATCCCAATCTCATCAAAATTTGAAAGGTTAACCAATTTCAAAAATGAATGTGGTTGACATGATATTCCAACTTATGGAGATAAATTCACTTGGAGAATGTCCAAATCGATGAAGAATAGCACATTTGAAAAACTAGATAGAATATTGTTTATTGAACAAATTATCCAATAGTACCCGTTAATCATAACCAAAAATCATCACTTGTCATCATCAAACCACTGCCCGATCTCTTGTGAATTACCCACAGAAGACGTGATCAAAGCCCACCCTTTCAAATTCGAAGAAATGTGGACTCTGAGAAATGACTTTCATACTGTAGTCAAATAAACATGGAGACACAATCTTAATGGATACCATATGTTTAAACTACCTAAAAACACACAGGTTGTTAATACTAATTAAACTTCTGAAGGCTAAAGCAAAGGATGGAACAAGACCACTTTTGAAAACATTCGAACAAATTAAAAAGGTAAATGAAGATATCTTAAGTATCCAAAAATAAAGCATAAGACAAACAACCAGTCGCTTATTAAAAAAAGCAAGAGCTATTAAGTAAGAAAAGGGAATGTTTACTCTCATTTCACCATTCATGTTAGAAACAAATAGGAAAAATACTCATATCAAATCAATATCAATATGTATTATAAAAGCCGATCATTTTTGAGTCATCACGTTGATTCTGGCCCCGCTTGATTTTAATTTAACAATATTTATCCTACATTACAGTTACCTAATTTTTCAGTTCCCTTCGTCGTGAAGACTGATGCATCCGACGTGGGGGTAGGTGCGGTTCTGCTACAGAACGAGCGGCCCGTTTCTTTCTTCAGTCAGACTCTTGGTATTCGGTGCAGGGGGTCTTTTGCGTATCATCGGGAGTTGTTCGCAATAGTTTCTGCAGTCCAAAAGTGGCGTTAATACCTCTTGGGCAGGGAATTCTTGATTCGGACTGATTAGAAGAGCTTGAAAGAATTATTGACACAAGTGATACAGACTCCGGACCAACAACTTTTCATACGGAAGTTGATGGGATATAAATTCCGTACTGAATACAAAACCGAGACTAGCAACAAAGTGGCGGACGCCTTATCCCGGTGCATGATCGATGATGAACCTTCCTTCCGGCAATTTCTATCTCTATCTCACCCGATGCCAAACTTGTTGCACACGCTCAAGCTCGAAAATTCGGTGTTTACCGATTTAGTGGCGCTATAAGGTCGGCACACTAGCAGCTCCTTTCAGCGTCCGAGATGGTATTCTATATTATGATCATCGGCTGGTTCTTGGCAAGCATTCTCCTCTGAAAGTTGATGTTCTTCAGAGTTTCATTCGTCACCTTCGGCCGGCCACCCGGGCGTAGACCGAACCTTTCGGAGAGTGGTTGCGTTTTTTATTGGGCTGGGATGCGCAAGAAACCTACACTTGCATGCATATATCTAGAAAAAATAACTTAAAATAATACCAACTATCATCAAAGAACCAAAAATAATAAAGGTTCTGGTGATCAGAAAGTGAGCCCTCGACGAGACGGCCCCCTTCTTCTTGCACCCTAACAAGATCTGAAGCTTTTCGATGTCGAGCCCGACGCCTTCGGGCCAACACATAGGTATCATGGCCCTCTCTCAAATTTGCCTCCACAAGCCTCTTGCCAATGTAGGCTGTGCCTCCCACCACCAACACTTTGCACTTCCTCCTCGATCTTTATCTTGGTTATTTGCTCTTTTTGTTCTATAGTAATTAAGAGAGAAACGTACACTTGCATGTATATATAGAAAAAAAAATTGCTCTCTTTAATGAATTTATATTTAGGTATAAAAGAAGATTTGTGTGAGATCTTTGGGTTTGACGAAACGTCTTAATTGGCTGCCTTCTTTAATTAATTAGGTGAATGTGGTCCGGTGAAAGTGCACTATCATATACTTGTTATATACTGTACGCAGTTACGTACCACAAAATATGTTCTACGGAATTAGTCTTTGATCGAACATAGGTGATGAAGACCGACGCACCCGTTCGATCTGAACCGGACCCATGTTGAGTAGGTGATCGATTGTGCAAGGACCTACGAGCTAGGATCGCCATTGGGCCATACGACCGATCATATATATGATTCATATCCTCGGGCCTTTGCGTTACCCTAGGGGACTACGATGTCGTCGATCGAGAGGGCATTGGTTGACTTAGGGACCGTTCGCGTAGTTTCGTATAATTAAGTACGTTTCCGCGCGTTGTGAATTTAGGGGCAGATTAAATCTTAGGCTTTGATGGAGTATGTATGTATACATATTCTTTTTTATCCCGGCTTTAGAGCATGGTAATCTTTATGCTTGAGAAATTAAAGTTAGAAGTATGCTAAAGTAAAAGTGGAATAATATGTATATATTGTGGACGTTAACTACATACATGCATTTAATTTGGAGATTGAGAAGGATGTATTCGATCTAAACTATGCTATCCAGGGTCCGGCTTTGATGGTCTGTTGGGAGGCTCCCAGTAGCAGCACGAGGAGGAGGAGGATCTTGGTGATGGTCCACGGTGGTCGGGTGATGGTCCGTTGGTAGGACCCTAGTAGCAGTAACAGCACGAGGAGGAGGAGGAGGAGGAGTAGGATCTTGGCGACGGTGGGAGAGGTAAGCGACCCCGCAAAGCAGAGCAATGGCGAGGGACAAGCAGGCCATGACGAGCTTAAGCTTAAGCAGCAGGGGATGGTGGGGGTAGAATCCGGTGAAAGGGGTGCACACGAGCGCGATGAGGACGCACACGATCAGCCAATAACAGCTCTTGTGAGCGTCTAGGAGAGCAATGAGGAGTACCCCAGAGGCGTCTATGTAGCCAATAGCAAGCACGAACCACAAGGAAATAGGGCGATCTTCGTGAACGCGGAGGGCGAAGAAGAAAGGGAAGAGCACCAAGAGTAGCTGAGCCAAGATACAGCATGGAGATGGCACTTCCAACTCCTCATCGGTGCCTGATCGGGAAGGGATGCATCCGGGATGGGTCATGCTTACAGTCATGATGCCGAGCTCGAGAAGTGCAAACCCACTTCCGACCAGATATAAGGGGAGACGTGAGCCCACAGGTGCAAACCCAGGCCTCTTCGGTACGAAGATGAAGATGTCAACATACACCCACACGCAATACGCCCACAAAAACTGGGAGGCCAGCAGGAGCAGCCGCCGCCTCGTAAACTCGAGCCCGTCACAGCAGGTCATCATGATCGGCTCGTCCCATGCTGTCCAAGACGCCGCCCCCGCGGTCATTGCACCGCCGTTCATGTTGATCGTACCACCACCACCACCACCCATCGATCCATCCATCGATCAAGAGTCGATCAACGTACTATATATATTTCTTACGTACGTGCTAATGAAGAGAGATTATTAGTACGTATTGTAGGAACAATTGAGCGATTTTCACTAATCAATAAGCCGCTGGAGGTTTATTTATACAAGACAACTAGTATATCTTCAAACCTAACCTATCTATCTTAGGGTACGTACAAGATATCATATAATATCTTTCAACCATAAAAAGATATTAAAATATCTAAGTTAGAGATAGAATAAGCTAGTAACATTAATATTGCAAAAATACATAAAATCCGTACTAAGACATCTTTTCTATCCTAATTAATTCTTCGATCTCTCACACATCTTTGATCATTCAAGATAACTTTTGTTTAAATCTAAATTGATTTTTTCAAATTTTTTTTTTTATCTATCTATATCGATAGAAGAAGTAAAATTTAGGAAGAGTATCAATTTTGTCAGAAATTGCCTTATAGCAAGATGTACGGCGAGATCGAGAGAGGAGAGGAATTTCCTCGCAAGTCTAGATATCGGTAACGATGTAATCAACTAGCCTAGCGTTAGAAAATTTTGTTTGGCTCGATTAAACCTAGGTATTTTTTGAGCAGCTGTCATATGAAAGATCAATCTCGGTATTTGTTTGGTTGTTAAATGAAATCACATGAATTTAGAAAATCTCACGAAGTTGTTAAAATATATGTATTTGGTTGAAAATTTTGTATCGAAAATCTCATGATTTTCAAATTTCCTAGATTTTCAAATTCCTATATTTTACAGGAATTTAGTGCTTGTTTGATTGCTAAATGAAATCACATGAATTTAGAAAATCCCAGGAAGTTGCCAAAATATATGTGTTTGGTTGAAAATATTGTATTGAAAATCCCATGATTTTCAAATTTCCTAGATTTTCAAATTCCTACAATTCATAGGAATTTAATTACTTAGGATGGAGTGGGTAAGATTTTCTTCCCACATAATTCCCAAGAAATAGATTTTTAACCAAACAAATTTTATCAATTCATGTGAAGTAGAAATTGTAGAAAATTAATTCACATGAATTAAATTGAGAAAATTTGGTATGGGGACTATTTGGGGAGATATGGGGAGCGGATAGACGGCCTTGAAAATAAAGGAGCTATCTAGCCGGTTTTCCGAAAATACCCCTGGTCAAAAAAAAAAATTACATGCGTGCCACCGCGTCCCACCTGAAATCCTGTCATCGGAAATCCTGTCACCGGAAAATTGAAAACAATTTGTCCCCATCCATAAAAACTTGTCATAACTTAGAAAAACTTGTCATTGTGTTGAAAAACTTGTCATTGAGTAGAAAACTTGTCATCCCTTATGAAAAACTTGTCATTGCGTAGAAAAACTTATCATCCCTGACGAAAAACTTGTCATTGCGTAGAAAAACTTGTCATCGCGTAGAAAACTTGTCATCGCTTATAAAAAATCTTGTCATAGCGTACAAAAAACTTGTCATAACGTACAAAAAACTTGTCATAGCGTACAAAAACGTGTCGTCGCATACAAAAAATTGTCGTCGCATACAAAAACTTGTCATCACTCAATCTATCGTCACGTACAACTAACTTATCATCACGAGAAAACTTGTCATTACCCTAACTTGTCATCACGTATGCAACTTGTCATCCGAATTTGTTAGTATGCCTATGTGGGATTTGAACCCACATTATTGTGCGTTAAGCACGTTGCTCTACCATTTGAGCTAATAGGCTATAATTATAAGCAATATATAGACAAATTTAACAATTCAAAATGTAACACCAACTTGTCATCACCAAAACCCTTAAAACTAACTTGTCATCACTAAAAACCGTAAATCCAACTTATCATCACAAAACCCATAAACCCAACTTATAAAGCCAAAGCGTGGATGACAAATCAACAAATTACACAAATCACCACTACTTGAATTACTTCTTGGAATTACCCATGTAGGCACCAATTGTACTCTATAGCTAAGCATCAATTACACACTAATGGGATACCAACTAAACAAAATTACACACAGGGAAATTTTACAAGCAATCCACAAAGGAGAGGTAGAAAGTCCACTAACTCTAACACATCGCATAATGGAAGATTCCAAGAAGCTCAAAATGATACTTCAAAAATTGTCACAACTATTGTCAGCTGAACTCCAGTATTGGAAGCATGCATGCAAGCTCAGATCATCCTCATAAACATACAAAAATGTAGTACGCAAGCAACTTCTACGATTGACAAGAACTCAGCAACCAAAAATTAAGAAAAGCGAAGACCGCATAAATCAATTAAGAAAAGCGAAGACCGCATAAATCAATTAAGAAAAGGAACATTAAAAAATTAAGAAAAGACGAAAATCAATTAAGAAAAGCACAAATCAACCAAAATTAACAAAATTAAGAAAACCAAAAATCAATTAAGCAGTTACAAGACTGGCTTTGCACCAACCAAAAATCAATTTTAAAAGGAACTCGGCAAAGACGAAGCACAAATTAACAAGCGAAATCGCCGAAGACGAAGCAAAATCGCTATACACAGACAAATCAACAAGCGATAGCAAACATTACAATAAATCCTGGCGCTAATCGAAAGCCTCCAAATGTCAGAATCAAACTAACACAGACATGAATCCGATACAAGCCAATCTATCAACTCGCTTATCAAATCTAGGGCAACAGAATGCAATGCAACTCGGAATACAACTTCGGAATCAAATTCACACCAAGCTAATGTCAAAGGCGGAAGAAGTACACGGAAACAGAAAACAAATAGAGTAGAGAAACAACCTGCCAACCAGACTCCAAAAGCGAAGCCATTGCACACTGGTAGGGATGGAGAACTCCGATCTCTTCACGCTAATCGAACTCCGAAACCCTAGATCTGCGAAGTCAAGATCCGCCACCAATCGGAGTCCAGATCCGGCGTTCGGAGGCAATAGCGGCCGGATCTTGAACGGAAGAGGTGCAGGCGAGGGCTAGGAGATCGGATCCGGGGCGAGCTTCGCCGGATTCCGCCGTTTATGGACCGGATCTGCGTATCGCCTTAGAGGGCTAGGGTTGAAGAGAGACGAGTTTCACGAGAGAGAGAGCGCGGTGAGAAAGAGAGAGAAAGTGAAAGAAGGAAAATAAAAAATCTAAAAAAATTAAGGCTTTTATACCGATTACTTAGTAATTCTTTTTTAGAAGGGGTACAATTTCTTTCTAAATGTTCTAAAACCGCATCCATCACCCCCTTCCCTCGAATTAAATTCCCATGAATTCTTCATCCATTTAACCAAACAAGCACTCGGTCCTTTAAAGAGGTTTTAGGGATACGAATATGTAAATACTATCTTTGCTTGAAGGGTTGTTAGTTAGGGATATAAATATGTAAATGTTATAGCTAGAGATGTTTCCATATAAGATATTAGAGGAGATTTATTTTCATATAAGATAGATTAAGTTGTAATTAAGGGGATTTGATCTTATCCCACGGAGAAATTTTAATATACCCACCTTAAATGGCTGTAAATTACAATTATGACGTTGGAATGTTTTTTTTTTTCACTTTTTGTACATAAGTATGTATTTAATTGGGTGGATGAGTTCACATATATAAGATATATTTTTCAAGAATAATTTTTAATTTTTTTACGGGCGACTAAAAAAAGGGGCAAGAAAGTGTCAACCATAATCCTAACCAAATCGCTAAATCGATTCTATATATTTAATTGATTGGCTACGGGTGGTGATCCTCTTCCTTAATCATAGGCGTGTATAATTAATTGTATGGTTAGGATATTCTCTTGATATCTTAAATCTATTTAAACTACTCTTCGAATCAATTTCATCAAGACCACAATTATTCTACCAAACCTTTAGATCTATCTTTTCCCTTAACCAAAACACGTCTCTTGCAAACCTTGTTTGTCTACGCTCATGGCCTCTAACGACAATCCTAAACCAAACGATCTCGAACCCACTAAGCCTCTCATCACGGTCGACTTTCAAGGCACCATGAAACTCACCTCTACGAATTACGCAATGTGGAAAACACAAATCAAGACCATTCTTACGCACTATGGATTGTTCAAGTTCCTCGATGGAACCCACCCGCCGCCTCCCAAGACAATCACAAAAAATGCAAACATTGTGACATCGAATCCTGATTACATAACATGGATGCGTCAAGACCAACTTTTGTTCGAGGCGATTGTAAGAACAATCGCCTCGAATTTAGTAGGGCCTTTGGCTATTCGAGCCAAAACGAGCGGGGCCATTTGGAAGATACTCGAGGAGACCTATGCCAAACCGTCTCGTGAGCACATTAGCCAGCTCAAACATGAGCTCGGCACCATGAAGAAAGGGAACCAGACCGTGACCGAGTTCATGCAACAAATCATAGCAAGGACGAATCTTCTCGCCGAGCGAGGCGAGAGACAAGATCCAAAGGATATCATCACGTGTGTTCTCAACGGGCTTGACCCGTCGTTTGAATTTGTTGCTGATGAACTCAAGGCTCGAGGCTACGCAATCGGGTTCGAAGAGTTTTATGAGATGTTGGTCGCTGAAGAGCTAGAGAACGAGTGCCAATGGTGTAGAGAGATCGGACATGTTGCCTCTTGTTGTCCAATTCTGTTTAGAGTGCTCTTCTTTCAAATGAATGATACCATTGATTTTACCAAGTTTCCCATTGAGAGATAGGGCATTTAGACTTGAAAGGACAGTTTTATTCTAGCATGTTTATAATTGTTTTTCCGAGAGAACATGAGTTACATGCATTGTTGATCAAAGTCCATGTTGAGATTCAAGCTATCAAACTCTTATTCTAGAAGGTAGGGTTTCATGTACTCTTCCATTCTCTTGTACTCAACTTGTGGGTAAAGTTTTGAGGCTTCTTCGTCTTCTTTCAACTCAAAGTTTGTGAGGCACCCGTCATAATAGAAATGGTAGAAATGCCCAATCCCTACTTGGGTTGGAAAATCCGCACCTGAATTAAATACATGACACATTAATAAGATCGGTTTTTCTATAGTGTTCCCAATAGAAAAATCCTAATACGATATGCAAAACTCTCAAGTTAATTTGATCGATCAAATAATCGTTGGTTGGTAAATTTTTAAGGTATTACTATGTTCCTTTATAGTTTAGTTTCTACATTTAGAACACTAAAACGTGCTCTTAAGAAACAAAATAGAAAACCCGTAAAATAAAAATCCTTCGACGAGGAAGAAATTTACTTAGTAAATTTGGGAGCTCGATTACGAGGAAATTGTTTTTGACCACATTCATATAGTTTATATACAAAATAATTTATCAGCTATCGTCTTGATAAAATAAAATATTTTAAATCCATATTATTTACCATTTTATTACTCTAATTGCATTTCTCATTTTTAATCTTGACTTTTCACTCTCTTGGTCTAGAGATCATTTTAGCTCCCTACTATTTACCCTAACTATTACTCCGTCAGATCTAAACTCAATAATGTAATGTAAAACTTTGAAAGAATGATTCAAATTGTGAAAAAAAGGGTGACATTCTTTTATAGTTTTCTTACCTTTCATCATGGCAAGAAACTCTTCACCAGACATGCTCTTCTTGTTGATCTGTTTGCCTGAAAGCCTCTCCCAAATCTCTATGATTTCTCGTTGCGATAACACATTTTCGGGTGGCCTAATGTAGACGGTTTTGTTCAAAGTTCTTGGGTCATCTATAGCCTTGATTGTGTAGGTTCCAACGTCGTCTTCGTCCACGAAAGCAACTGCAAATACAAGGCAAAGAAAATGTATCCATATATTAACCACTTTGATAAGTTAATTAGTTTGATAGACGTATGTGTTAGACTCATTAATACGTAATATGACATACAAGCTACATTGATCTTGATTGATGTTGAGGGCTAGTGTTGAATAAATATATGCTTAATTTCATTTGTTTTTACATATATATATGCCTATACTTTCTATTTTTTTATTCAAATCAAGATCGAAAGTAACCGACTAGTTCGATACATCTAGCTACCCATATCACTTTAGACAAGACCTAATCAAACTCACCTACAACATAAACAAAGAGCTAGCTCACCAACCTAATTCTCAAGACTTTTAATAATCTCCTTGATTGCCAAACAATAATTCAAAGAAACATTTAGACAAACGAAAGTCATTTGATCTAATTACAAGACCTATAAATTATATATGTTGTTCATGTAGGGCAGTTAAGACTTTTCCATCCATCGATTATTGTACTGCCTACCAAAAGACTCTTTATTTTTTTATATCCTACCAAAACATTTTTTCATTGACTAATAGTTAAGACTTTTCAGTTCAGTTAACAATCGTTTAATTTGACTAGACACATGAAGGTTCTATCATCTATTTATCGAATGTGATAGAACGGAATTTGAACGAAAATACTCAACCACGTTAAAGCACAACATTTTACGTGACTAAGGCCCTTTTACAGCATAATATGTCACATAATGGTGCGACATAGGTCAACTAACACAAAGAAGATGCAGTTGATCACTCGACGATTGTCATATTAAATGTACCTTTGACATTTCCGTCTCCATAGAGGACAACTTCTTCCTTGGGAGGTAGGAGAGTACCGAGTTGCGAGAGATTAGGGACGAAGTACGCAGCGAAACAGTTTGCGGAAACGTAAGTGAAGGGAATGTTGGCTGATTCAATGGCTTTTCTAACCTCCATCTTCTCATCAAATGAAACTCTGCCTGGCTCCAATGCATCTCCCATTCTTGATGGGTCAGTCCCAAATTCTGAGGGCAGGAATCTCTACAAAAAGAGAACAGGAAAACCAACCATGAATAGGTCAATTAAGTACATTTTTGTTCATTTTAAACTTATTTACATAAGTTCGTGCCAAAAAAAAAAAAAGTAAAGGAAATGGTATGTTTCTAAGGGAAGAATAATAAAAAGCACATGTGATTCAAAAAGGAAGGATTCAAAGTTTAGGTCCAAGTAAGACTACATTCGTGTATTTTTCTATATTACTCCACCTCCTGAATAAAATAATAATTTTATTTTTTGCATTGATTTTCAAAAAAATAACTTATATATCTTCTTGATATCTTATCCAATTTCTTATGTATACTTTAATATCTTACTCAATTATATATCCTTATACGAATAAGGAAATTCAAGTGATTTTCTTTTATATTCTTAAGAAATAATTCTTATTAATTAGTATACATTTTTGTTATTATTAAATCTTGAAGAATAGTGAAAAAATTTCACATGTGTCAATAGTATATTCATTAATAATATAAATTTGAAAATTTGAATAGAAATTTTACAATTAAAATTGTATGAATAAAAGTACATAGATAAGTCAATAGGTTCGGACTTTGGTCTATCGGATTTGGATTATAAGTTCCTGAGTTAAAAGCGTATTCGTATCAAAATTCGATCTCAAATCGGTTAATTCGGTTTTATATTTACATTACCCGTACATGGTACGGGGTTTGTACTAGTTTCTCCATAAATTTGACCCAATTTGAAGAAGAAGTAGGCTTTTTCTATATTATAAAAAGTTTTGAATTGAATATTTTAATTACGTGTATTTCTCCTCTAAAATTTTGTATTATTGGTCCAAGTAAGACTAATTTATTGGTCGAATTTTAATCCTAATTTTAATCCTAACAATTCTCTAGTATAAATTGTATATATAAATCTTTCTTTTTAAAAAAAATTTTGGCAAAATTCTCTAGTACACTGCATTACCGTACATGGAATAAATGACCGTTCATAATTAATGAATCCAAGAGATAAGATTTTTTTTTTTGAGAAACCAAGAGATAAGATCGAGTATGTACATGCAAATCGAGAAATTATTATATCATATAGTACATTATAATTTATATAGAGTAGGTAGATTTATTTATTCATTTTGGTTGAGATAGAGTATATTGCATTAAATACCCAATAATAATACATAGATGGGCAAAAAAAAATTATATTCAAACATATGAAGATACAATTTCGGAAAAAAACATATATCCATACATATAGTTTCCAACATACGTACCTTAACATTACCAGCCTCTTTTATGGCCTCAACAAGTTTAAGCTGCATCAAGATGTTATGGCTCCTAAAGTGCACACCGGACATGGCACATATCACGACATCCGCCTTCTTCACCGCCTCCACCAGGCTCCGGTGATCTGAGAACGAGCCCTCGACGAGACGGGCCCCCTTCTTCTTGAACCCTAGCAAGATCTGAAGCTTGTCAATGTCGAGGCCGACAGCCTCGGGCCTTAGCAAGACATAAGTCTCATGGCCCTCCCTCAAACTTGCCTCCACAAGCCTCCTCCCTATGTAGCCTGTGCCTCCTACCACCAACACTTTGCTCTTCTTCTCCATCTTGGTTGTTTTTTTTGTTAGTTTGTTCTCTAGTTTGTGAGAAACATGACTTGTTTATATAGAAAGAGCTTTCTCTCTCTTTAAGTAATTCATTTTTGCGTTTCCTTTAGTGGGTGTATATATATGTCTAGCTACTAAATGCTATGGAATAAATTATTATTGTTTATTCTAGTCAACGTAAATGGGCGTTACACAAATTAAAATTTGACTTGAACTGAAATTATCAATCCGGGTGGTATGTAATCTATATACCTATAGTATAAAGCGGAGACAATGTCTTCAAAAAATTTGCACCACGTGTCATTTCAATAATAAAATAATCAGTTGGACCCTCCTTTATACAAATTAGATAGTTAGAATCTTATCCCGTAAAAATTGATTAAAATTTACCAAAAATTATGAATTATCCCGAAAATTATAAATTATCACTTACCAAGAATTAGTTATAATCTTTCCATAAATAATACTATTTAATAAAACGTGATATTTATCATAAAGTAATTTTTAAACAAATCCAACCTATTTGTATTATGAGTTGATTTACTATTGGTAAAAAAACACTAATCATAATACGAAGATAAATATATATGATTACATATCTATATTAAATTGGATATATAATCACATTACCCATACATGGTACGGAGGTTTAATTAGTTTATGGAATTAGAAATTCATTTTGAATTGACTAGAATTTTACTAACTTGGAACTAATGGAGTGGAAACTCGAAATCTATTAGATTGATCGACCTGATTATGTATTTTTGTAAAAACTAACAATAGTTTTAAAATTTATCCTTTTTATTAAATTACATAAATAAATTTTATCTATGAAAATAAAATTTAAATGTAATATGATTCAATGATTGTTAAACCTCTTGATAGACTTGAACTCGTACGAAACGCTCGACAACCTAACTTTGATTGACTCGCAAATTTATATAGTTCTAAACTTCTATTTCAACATAAATTTGAAATAATCGAACCTGAGCTTGGACAAATTAACTGACCCCATTTATAATTTAGATGATATACTTTCATCAAAAGCATGCTAGTTATATATTGATTTTAACTATTTTTCCCCGACTTATTTTATTTTATTTTAAGGGATAGTTTGAAATAAATTGTTAGATTTTCGATTCTTAGTACGTGGATACTTGCTCATTAGTACATATTAGAAAGATCCATTTTTTTTAGATTGTAGGGGCGTGGCGTACGAGACGTCCAAATTCGATACTCCCTCCGTTTCACAATAAGTGTCGTTTTAGCTCTTAACACAGTTTTTAAGAAAAGCAATCATTCACTTTAAAACCTACAACTTTTTCTTAATCTTACCACTCATTACATTTTTTTTGTCAATGCATGAATAACTTTAGTCAACAAATACACATTCCAATAAAAATTATCATCATTCACCCCTATTAAATCACTTTGAAAACCTAAAACGACACATATTATGAAACAAATTTTAAGTGCTAAAACGACACTTATTATGAAACGGAGGGAGTACCTTTTTTTGTCGAGGACACTGCTATGAGAGTCAGTTGAGATCGTTATATATTATTTTTGAGGATTTAACGCTAACGAGATGTTTAAAGACATTCCATAACTTTCTAGATTAGGCTAGTTTAGGGAAAAGGTACAATCATACACTTATTATAACATAAAAAAAAAATCTTGCTTTTTGAAATATTTTTGGAGACGTCCTCAAAGAAAAACTAGTAGTCGTGTTGTTGTTTCTCCATCTAACTAGTTAATATATGGGTCATGTCAATAAGACAATAACTCATGCAATAAATAGTGTTTAAAACCTTCGTTTTTTTTTTTTTTTGAGGCAAAAAACCTTCGTTTTCAACGTCATAAATCATGTTAAAATAAATATAAACAATAATAGAGCTAATCTATACCAAGCACATACCATAAAATTTAGTTTTTTAACCAAAAAAGAAGTTATATTTAATGAGATAATATATTTTAAATTTAACCATCTATTGAAAAAATATACTCATATACATATTAGTGTGTATATTTTATGAGGTGATCATAATTTTTATTATCAAAGATCAACAGAAAGATAGCACTGTCGGTGGCCGGCGAAAATCAATGTCATTTTTTGTCCCTTTGGGTTACGCCAGCCAAGAGAATAAATTTCGAGCAAAAATGCAAGAGTATAGTACAAGAAAACCATATGTTTAACATAATATAATTATGTTTTCCAACTAGCAATAATACTCTTCGGTAAAAACTATTTTATTTTTTTGGTAGAATTCGGAAAAAAACTACTGATTTGGCACTCGTTGATGTAGTATTGTCGTCAGGTGTCACCAACTCCTATTAAATTATCTCTAAATTATTTGGGCCAACTATATCATTAATTTAGAGTGAGTTTGCACAGTTTATATTTATTGAAATGATAATAATACTTAAATCAATAATGTTATGACAATACTCAATAATATTATGAGCTAGTTAATAGAATGTCATATATACTTTTATAAAAAAACTCTACGATGTTCGTACATACGTATCTACCAAAAAAAAATTATTGTAGCTAGAAAATTAAGCGTTATGTATAGGAGAAAATGACAAACGAGTGAAACGACACAACAACTCTAGTAACATTATTAGACACTACAGTATAATATAGTACTCCAATATTGTAGCTAGCATAACTCGAGTTTTTTTGGGGATTATGAGTATTGATATTTTTCAAAGATCGTACCGGATAAAAGACAATATTTAAAAAATTTAATACTACTTTACTACTAGACTAACTGAATTAATATTCATATATAAGAACTTAGAGTATGACTTTATATAGTTTTTTTTTTCGTCGAATGACTTTATATACTCCGTAGTATTTAGCTCCATTCAATTCACATATTTTTACTTCTTTTCAACAACATCTAGAATTATTTATTTGGTACTTATTGAAATGCACTTTTTGACTGAATATGAGTAGATACCGTCAAAATGATCTGCTGCATTTTTCTCATGATGTTTGTTGAAAATTAGGGTGGAATCGTGGACAAAAGGAGTTACGTTCAAATTCATTACAATTGGGATGTTACATTAATTATATATAACCATTCCGACAATCCTGTAATTATTATTATTCATATATTTTATTTTTTGTTACATTATAGTACAAATTTGTATACAACCAACATTTGAAAATATAAAGCTCTTACCTTTGGAAAGAAAGCATACAACCCTTGTATAAAATTAGGGATTGGGTTTCTCCTTGTTTATACGTTAAGATCTTACCAAAGCAAAATTAACAAAAGCACAGAAAACAACATTTCGGTGAAAACTGAAAAGAGAGGGAGCGAGTAAAATATGGAAAAACTTAGCTCCTGTTGCTCAAACAAGCTTCTTTTGTACGTGCACAAAAACGTTGGCCCAAATTTCACCATATCTATTGATCGAGAGACAAACGACGTGGCCAATTAACTGACCAATCCAAATTGGATCGGTCATCGAGCTCAAAGGAAGAGAAGAAAGGAAGAACAAAACGTTCTCTCCCCAAGATTAATTTCCCCGAATCCATCAAGATCGAAGAAGGAACTTTGTCGTCGTCGTTTCACTTCCCACAACATCAAGCATGCTACAAGTGCGCGCAAACAAGATGGCATAATCGGGTGCGAGATGTACGTAGTGTCGATTCGTTTCTCATTTGAAGTCTCAACTCGATCGTGTTCGCGATTTCGCACCATCAAGGGCACTAGGAAAACGCTCTCTTCTTTTGGCTCGGCAAGAACAAGAAAGCCACCGGGTACTTATATATGCAAGGCGTGTTGAGGAAAGTCCGTGGCCCGGTAGATAGGTAGAATGGGACGTGTCGGTACGACCGCACATGTGTGTATGGCCTAGTATATAAGCCCATGTGGTTCCACCGTAAAACCAATTGGCAATAGGGGGAGTAACCCAAGGGTTTTATATACTAGGCAGTTTCTTTCTTTGTTTCCGATGTGGAATAACAATTCTCCACACGTGTAGGTGTCCTGGAGAGTATGTTGGCTATAGCCAGTGACGAACGCAGAACAAAATTTAAGGGGGGGCACACTCTGTCTAGGAAATTCGATAAATCAAGAATAGTCGATAAATTAAGTTACGCAATACTCTTAAGCAGTATTCTAAAAATCGGTCTAGGCGCCCGCCTAGGCCCCGCCTAGGCGCTAGGCGGTGCCCCACCGTCCCGACTTGGCCCTAGGCGGCTAAGTGGGCTAAGCGAGCACCTAGACGGTCTAGGCCGGCGCCTAGGCGGTCTAGGAGGGCGCCTAGGCGGTCTAGGAGGGCGCCTAGGCGGTCTAGGGGAGCGCCTAGGCAGCTGGGCGAGTTGGTTAGGCGGTCTAGGTGGACCCCTAGGCGGCTGAGCTAGTTGGTCAGGCGGTCTAGGTAGCCTAGGTGACTTCCTAGGCGGGTTTAAGTTGAAACTAGATGGGGCTCTAGGTGCCAATTTATACATAAATATTAAGATGAGACTGTACTTTTTTCTATATTCTCACCAAATAAGAATATAATTTTATATTTTCAATAACTTACAAATCCGCCTAAGCTCCGTCTAGGCCCCTGCCTAGCCGCCTAGGCGCTAGGCCCCATCCCACCGCCCAGCTTCCGCCTAGCGTTTTTTAGAACACTGCTCTTAAGTAGTAAAAAACAATTACTTATTTATCAAAAAAACATATATTATGTGTGACATCTAATTTATGTATTAAAAAATGGCTAGTTTATAGAAAAAAAATTGGAAAGAAATACACTAAATATGAATAAAAAAGCAAAATAATGCTATGGGGAATTGAACTTTTTGGTGGAATAAAAACAAAATTGCATAATATACCATCTAGACTAGTTGATTTTCATGTCATATTAATATAAATTAATTTAAAATATATTCTTATTTAACATAAAATTAACTAAATGCCCCCCTTGGGATCGTCTATGGCTATAGTTGCGTAGACGATTGTACATGGGGCGTCGATTATCACCCTCAGTGTGCATTGTTGCCTTCGGTACGGTTCTCGAGCTAGCATACGCATGGCGGGCGTGCGCACGACTTACATATTGATACATTCATTCATAGGATAAAAAAACTATGAGATTTTTGTTTAATTGCCTGGACAGAAAAAAAAGTAGCTCTTTGATCGTTGTTCGATCGATCCGATGTAGTAACATGCAACCACTCGAACAATAGCAAAGTAACATGCAACCATTTATTGTTTGAATAATGAAAACTTACCTTACTAGTACGTGGCTGCATCGTTGTCTTTGATTCATATCTTCGCAATAAATGTATCGATTTCATTTTGATTATTTAATCAATATCGATACATTTTTTGATACTGATTAAATAATCAAAATGAAAACGGTACACTTATTGTTTTTTCGATACATTTCGACCAAAAAAAATCAGCATCGATACATTTTTTGTTTTTTCGGTCGAAACCGTTGACCATATATACTACATATATTCAAACATCGATCTTTCCCAAACTCCCACAACGCCAAAGATTAACAGAAAACAAAATGGATTACTATCGTATGAAACATACCAACATGGAGGTGGCTTTATGGAGAAGAAAGGTGGCAATGATAATCGCAATGCAAGGCGGTCCCAACACTGGCAAGACCGACCTCGCCAAATCCCTAGCTAAGAAACTTAAATGCCAAGTCATCCCTTTCCATGAGACTCTCAGACGCCTTGGACCCCCCTTCGACCCCGGAGGAAACCGAAAACCTCATCTCCGTCGCCTTCACCATCGTCGCACAAGTGATCAAAGCGCAGACATCTGTTGGGATACAAAACTTATCCCACATCCGAAGTTGGAAACAAAATTGCCTAGTATATAAGACGGTGGGCTACTCCTCCTATTGCCAATTGGTTTTAGGATGGAACCTCACCGGGCTTGTATCTGGGCCACCCACACGTCTAATATGGTATTAGAGCAGCGGTCTGGGCCCGTTTCTTCAAGTGTCAGCTGGGAGGGTCCAGTTGCACTTGAGGTGTCAATTGGTTTTAGGATGGAACCCCACCGGGCTTGTATCTGGGTCACCCACACGTCTAATAACATCTTCAGGGAGTCGGTCATCATCGACTCCCCTCTCTACCAAGGTTCCCACCTCCACAACCTAGCTGCCCTCGACGTTGATGTTGAGGGTGCCTTATCCCGTCTCGAGAGAAACACGAACTACATGGAGGATGAGGCACACGAGGTTGCCCGTCGAGTTGTGATCATCGAGTGTAAGGCCATTTACACCCGCAATTGGGAAACACACTTCTCAAACCAAGTGTGCTCTAGCTCAGGCACCCCCACCAAGTGGTATGAGCATCGAGAGCCGCCTCGGGAATCCGCTCCTGACCCTCGACTTCCCTTGGTGTCAAAGCTGGTTGTTGACACGAGCGACTTTGTCGACATTGATCATGTGGTTGACGCGGTGAGGCGTCTAACTACGGCGAACAAAGGTGAGAGGGCCGAGCTAAGCAAAGAAAGGGAAAGGAGGACTCGTCGCGAATCCGGCGCCTATAGCTTCCCCTCCGGTGCACGTGGCTTTTGTTATGAGCGACACGAGTTCGGTTTTCAACCTAACATGGCCGTTAGCCCACCAGGCACACGTACCTGCCAGGCGTGCGAGGAAAAGATAAGTGGTGGTCCGGTGTACACATGCCGGTATTGTTCCTTTACTATCCACAAACCATGAAACAACGCCGGTATTCTCTCCCCAAGAGTTTCCACAACTTCTCGAGTTTGCAGGTACTCCTGCAAACTCAAGAAGTTGGGATATGATACCGACCACTAAGCCATACGTCCGCTTTCTCTTCCCGGACCATCATCCATGCAAGGATGGCAAATGTCGAGGCAACGAGTCGTGCAACATGTGCCTCCTCCACTCGAACCTGAAATGGCAAACGCTTCCGACAATTCTGCATCACCCGGGGCACAAGGACCACCCACTAGTCTTCTGGGTAAGCAACACTAGCTCTAGGGCCACAAACTATCAGTGCACGGTCTGTAGATGTCCTGGGGATTATGTCGGCTACGGGTGTTGCCGTCGGTGTGATGCCAACTGTCATCCTCAGTGTGCATTGTTGCCTTTGGTTGTCCGGAAGCATAGCCATGGTGGCCAAGAGCACGACTTGGGTTTGAAGTTCAATAGGCACGAAGTGTTTGATGAGTACGTTTGTACTCTATGTCAAGAGAACATGCACCCTAAAGCATGGTATTACTCATGCAAGACTTGCGAAGTACAAAGTCATCTAGAATGCGCATTTGAGGATTTTGAGTGTAATACTGATTAATACAAAGCCCTTGACAGCAAACCACTTGGGAGGGTCCATGTCGGACCATCTCTACTTTATGTTGATGTGAGCTATATTTTATAACAATCGTCTCGAGCTTAGTAGGGTCTTTGGTTACTCGATCCAATCTATTTGGAAGATACTCGAGGAGGCTTATGCCAAACCATCTTGGGAGCACATTAACTAGCTCAAACACGAGCTCGACAACATGAGGAAAGGAATCAAACCGTACCCAAGTTCATGCAACAAATCATAGCAAGGACGAGTCTTCTTGCCTCGCTTGGGGAAAAACAAGATCCCAAAGATATCATCACATGTGTGCTCTGAACGGCCTTGACCCGTCGTTTGAATTCGTAGTGACGGAGTCAAAGCTCGAGGTAACGCAACCGGGTTCGAAGAGTTTTACGAGATGTTGGTTGCAGAAGAGTTAGAGAACGAGTGCCAATGGTGTAGAGAGATCGGACATGTTGCCTCTTGTTGTCCAATTCTATTTAAAGTACTCTTCTTTCAAATGAATGATACCACTGATTTTACAAAATTTCCCATAGAGAGATAGGGCATTTAGACTTGAAAGGACAGTTTTATTCTAGCATGTTTATAATGTTTTTCCTAGAGAACATAAGGTACATGCATTATCAAAGTCCATATTGAGATTCAAGCTATCAAACTCTTAATCTAGAAGGTAGGGTTTCATATATTCTTCCATTCTCTTGTACTCGACTTCGGGGTAAAGTTTTGAGGCTTCTTCGTCTTCTTTCAACTCAAAGTTTGTGAGGCACCCGTCATAATAGAAATGGTAGAAATGCCCAATCCCTACTTGGGTTGGAAAATCCGCACCTGAATTTATTACATGACACATTAATAAGATCGGTTTTTCTATAGTGTTCCCAATAGAAAAGTCCTAATACGATATGCAAAACTCTCAAGTTAATTTGATCGATCAATAATTGTTGGTTGGTAAATTTTTATGGTATTACTATGTTCTCTTTATAGTTTAGTTTCTATATTTAGAACACTAAAACGTGCTCTTAAGAAACACAATAGAAAACCCGTAAAATAAATCCTTCGACAAGGAAGAAATTTACTTAGGAAATTTGGGAGCTCGATTAAGAGGAAATTGTTTTTGACCACATTCATATAGTTATATATAAAATAATTTATCACCGATCGTCTTGATAAAGTAAAATAATTTAAATCCATATTATTTACCATTTTATTACTCTATTTGCATTTCTCATTTTTAATCTTGACTTTTCACTCTCCTGGTCTAGAGATCATTTTAGCGCCCTACTATTTACCCTAACTATTACTCCGTATGATCTAAACTCAATAATGTAATTAGGAGTGTCCAACGGTCCGGGTCGCCCGTAACCCGGACCGACCCGACCCGGACATTACGGGTCGAGCACCCGATCCGTAAATTACGGGTCGGGTCACGGGTCATAAAATTTTCATTTACGGGTTACGGGTCGGGTTACGGGTCGACCCGTAAAACCCGTAAAATTAAAAAATAATAACTTATATTTAATTTTATATTGTTTATTTAAAATATAAATGGTATAATTTTGTTATTTTGTTTTGTGAAACACATTTCAATAATTATATTGCATTGGATATTAGTAAAATAATATTACATAACCAATTTTTTTTTTAAAGTGTAAAAAACACATAATTAAACACATTTATATAATCGGGTTTTACGGGTCAAACGGGTCGACCAGTGACCCGACCCGTAAAGTGACCCGTAAAACCCGTTTGACCTAGTCAAACGGGTCAAACGGGTCGACCCGTGACCCGACCCGTAAAACCCGTAACCCGTAAACCGGGTTACGGGTCGGGTCACGGGTCACATTTTATTAAGTTACGGGTCAACGGGTCGACCCGTGACCCGTAAACCGGGTTACGGGTCGGGTCGGGTCGACCCGTTGGACACCCCTAAATGTAATGTAAAACTGTAAAAGAATGATTTAAATTGTGAAAAAAAGGGTGACATTCTTTTATAGTTTTCTTACCTTTCATCATGGCAAGAAACTCTTCACCAGACATGCTCTTCTTGTTGATCTGTTTGCCTGAAAGCCTCTCCCAAATCTCTATGATTTCTCGTTGCGATAACACATTTTCGGGTGGCCTAATGTAGACGATTTCGTTCAAAGTTCTTGGGTCATCTATAGCCTTAATTGTGTAGGTTCCAACGTTGTCTTCGTCCACGAAAGCAACTGCAAATACAAGGCAAAGAAAATGTATCCATATATTGACCACTTTGAATTGATAAGTTAATTAGTTTGATAGACGTACGTGTTAGACTCATTAATACGTAATATGACATACAAGCTACATTGATCTTGATTGATGTTGAGGGCTAGTGTTGAATAAATATATGCTTAATTTCATTTGTTTTTACATATGCCTATACTTTTTATTTTTGGTATTCAAATCAAGATCGAAAGTAACCGAGTAGTTCGATACATCTAGCTACCCAAATCACTTTAGACAAGACCTAATCAAACTCACCTAAAATACAGCAACATAAACAAAGAGCTAGTTCACCAACCTAATTCTCAAGACTTTTAATAATCTCCTTGATTGCCAAACAATAATTCAAAGAAACATTTAGACAAACTAAAGTCATTTGATCTAATTACAAGACCTATAAATTATATATGTTGTTCATGTTCGGATCAAAAAAAAAATAAAAAAATATATGTTGTTCATGTAGGGCAGTTAAGACTTTTCCATCCACCGAATATTCTAGTGCCTACCAAAAAAAAAATTTATTCTTTAGATCCTACCAAAACATTTTTTCATTGACTAATAGTTAAGACTTTTCAGTTCAGTTTACAATCGTTTAATTTGACTAGACACATGAAGGTTCTATCATCTATTTATCGAATGTGATAGAACGGAGTTTGAAAAAAAATACTCAACCACCTTAAAGCACAATTTTTTAACGTGACTAAGGCCATTTTATAGTATAACATGTCACATGATGGTGCGACTTAGGCCAACTAACACAAAGAAGATACAGTTTACATTACGATAATTGTCGTATTAATATAGACGCGATGTACCTTTGACATTTCCGTCTCCATAGAGGATAACTTCTTCCTTGGGAGGTAGAAGAGTGCCGAGTTGAGAGAGGTTAGGAACAAAGTACGCAGCGAAACAGTTTGCAGAAACGTAAGTGAAGGGAATGTTGGCTGTTTCAATGGCTTTTCTAACCTCCATCTTCTCATCAAATGAAACTCTGCCTGGCTCCAATGCATCTCCCATTCTTGATGGGTCAGTCCCAAATTCTGAGGGCAAGAATCTCTAAAAAAAACAACAAGAAAGCCAACCATGAATGGTTTAATTAAGTACATTTTTATTATTCATTCTTAAGACCTGCCTATTTACATAAGTCAAAGAAATGCTATGCTTTTCTAAGGGAAGAATAATAGTAATAATAAAACACATGTGGTTCAAAAAGGACGGATTCAAAGTTTAGGTATGTTATATAGGCTTTTTCTATATTGTAAAATTTTTGAATTGAATTGTAATCCTAATTTTTATATCGAGTTGTGTTGGAATATCAACTTGGGTCAAATTTTTTTTAAAAAAATGATAACAATTCTCTAGTATAAATTGTATAATGCTTTTTTTTTGGGGCAAAATTCTCTAGTACACTGCACGAAATGCGTACATCGAATACATACTACACGAATTGCGTACATCGAATACATGCCCGTTCATAATTACTAATGAATACAATTATACAAGAGATAAGATTGAGTAATGAGTATGCACATGCAAATCGAGGCATTTTAAATACCCAATAATAATACATACTCCCTCCGTTTCACAATAAGTGTCGTTTTAGCTCTTAACACAGTTTTTAAGAAAATCAATCATTCACTTTAAAACTTCAACTTTTTCTTAATCTTACCACTCATTACATTTTTTTGGCCAATGAATGAACAAATTTAGTCAACAAATACACATTCCAATAAAATTATCATTATTCACCCCTAATAAAGCACTTTGAAAACCTAAAACGACACATATTATGAAACAAATTTTAAAGGCTAAAACGACACTTATTGTGAAACGGATGGAGTATATTGCATTAAATACCCAATAATAATACCTAGATGTGCAAAAAAGATATTCATACATATGAAGATACAATCTGGCATAAAAAATATACATTTCATCAATTTCAAGGGAATGAAAGTATATTTTTCAGAAAAAAGTATACTTTCACACCAAAGTGTAGCAAGGCCGTATAGTTTCCAACATACGTACCTTAACATTACCAGCCTCTTTTATGGCCTCAACAAGTTTAAGCTGCATCAAGATGTTATGGCTCCTAAAGTGCACACCGGACATGGCACATATCACGACATCCGCCTTCTTCACCGCCTCCACCAGGCTCCGGTGATCTGAGAACGAGCCCTCGACGAGACGGGCCCCCTTCTTCTTGAACCCTAGCAAGATCTGAAGCTTGTCAATGTCGAGGCCGACAGCCTCGGGCCTTAGCAAGACATAAGTCTCATGGCCCTCCCTCAAACTTGCCTCCACAAGCCTCCTCCCTATGTAGCCTGTGCCTCCTACCACCAACACTTTGCTCTTCTTTCCCATCTTGGTTGGCATGGGTTATAGTTATTTTGTTCTCTTGTTTGTGAGAAAAATGACTTGTATATATAGCAAGAGTTTTCTCTCTTTAACTAGTTAATTATTGCGTTTCCTTTAATGCGTATATTTCTAGCTACTAAATGCAATGGAGTAAATTATTGTTATTCTAGTGTACCGTAAATGGGCGTTACAAACAATATCCCTTCGGGCATTTAGTCAAAACGGTTAAGCCTCCAAGGGTAGTATTCAGAAGTCACCGGTTCGACTCTCATGGGCAGTGTCCTCAACCAAAAATGGGCGTTACACTATTTAAATTTTGACTTCACTTAAAACGTTCGATTCAAATTGTAAGAAATTTTTAGGATTAGAAATTCATTTCGAAAAGTAATAGGACTTAGAAATACTTGAATTTAACTAACTTGGACCTAATGAAGAGGAAGCTCGAAATCTATTAGGTTGACCTGATTAGGTATTTTTGTTAAAGCTAACAATTATTTTAAATTTTATCCGTTTTATTAAATTATATAAATAAAAGTTTATGAAAACAAAATTTAAATCTAATATTATTTAATGATTATTAAACCTCTTGATTGATTGAATTGACTTGAACTCGTTCGAAACCCTCGACAGCCTAACATAGTCGAGTCGCAAATTTTATCGTTTTGAACTTGTACTCAACTTGAGTCCGAAATAATCAAACCTGAGCTTGGACAAACTGACCCAATTCATAATTCAGATGACATACTTTAATCAAAAGCATGCTAGTTATGTATTGATTTTAAACTATTTTTCCCCGATTTTTTAATTTTAATTTAAGGGATAGTTTGAAATAAAATTTTCGATTTTAGATTCTTAGTATGTGGATACTTGCGCATTAATACAACTAGTTGAAGACCCGTACCATGTACGGATAATGGTAATTTTTTTCTTTAATTTGTGCACTACTATAATCTATACTATATATTAACTCTTATATATAAATAGATTAAAATAGGAATTGAAAAGTTAAGTTAATTAATATGTATCTTTTATAGAAGGAAATTTTAAAGATAAATAATATTGTTTCAAAAATAGATATTAGATAAGTAAGAAAAAGGATAAAGTTAAAAATTAGATAATTAAAAAAATTTTAAAGATAAATAATATGTCTTTAAAGATAAATATTTGATGCGTAAGAAAAAAGATAAAGGCAAATATTAGATAATTAGGAAAAAATATATATATAATTCTTAATAAAGTGAGGCTAGAATTAACGTGGAGGCTCGAAATTCTCCGACTTTAATATATACTATAGATAGATTGGAAAGATCCAATTGTAGGGCCGTGGCATTCTTAGTACGTGGATACTTGCAGTGTTAACTCTTATAATCAAAGATAAACACAAGATAGCACTGTCGGTGGCCGGTGGAAATCAATGTCATTTTTTTTTTGTCCCATTGGGTTACGCCAGCCAAGAGAATAAATTTCGAGCAAAAATATGCAAGAGTATAGTACAAGAAGATCATATGTTTAACATAATATAATTATGTTTTCCAACTAGCAATAATACTCTTCGGCAAAAAACTATTTTATTTTTTGGTAGAACTTGGAAAAAACTAGTTGGCACACGTTGATGTTGTATTGTTGTTGTTGTCAGGTGTCACCAACTCCTTTTGAATTATTTGGGCCAGCTATATCTTTTTTTTTTTTAAAAGGTATTCGGAGTACCAAATAAATTTGGTAGCACGAGAGGCACTTAAACGGTAGCCGAATCGGTTAGGGGGGTTAAAAAGAGCCACAAATGGCAGGCAGAATGTACTAAGGATAGCACAAATTCTCAAAAAACAAAAGCGGGCCAGCTATATTATTAGTTTAGAGTGAGTTTGCACAGTTTATATATATTTATTGAAATTATAAATACTTAAATTAATAATATTATGACAGTCCTCAATAATATTATGAAAATGTTATGATCTAGTTAATAGAATGTCATATTTACTTTTATAAAAAATACTCTATAATATTCATACATAACCACCTAGAAAATTAAGCGTTACCTTATTACGAAACAATTGTTATCTATTAAATAACAAGTGTGCCTAATTTTTTTTAGGACAAAATGACAAACGAGTGAAACGACATAACAACAACTCTAGTAACATTATGAGACATTATAATATATTAATATTGTAGCTAGCATAACTCGAGATGTATTGGGGATTACGAATATATATTGATATTTTTCAAAGATCGTACCGAATTATAGACAATATTTGAAAATTTTAATACTACTTTACTCCTAGACTAACTGAATATTCATATAAGAACTTAGAGTATGACTTTATATGGTATTTAGCGTCATTCAATTCACATATTTTTACTTCTTTTCAACAACATCTAGAATATATAATTTATTTGGTAATTAAAGAAATGCACTTTTTGACTGAATATAAGTAGATACCGTCAAAATGATCTGCTGCATTTTTCTCATAATGTTTGTTGAAAATTAGGGTGGAATCGTGGACAAAATTTCAAACTCAATACAATTCACATTAAAACTATTCCGACATATATAATCCTGTAATTATTACTATTATTCATTTTTTTAAAAATTTGTTTAATAAAAACTTCTTCAAATACTTTTTTTTGGGTTGTCCTGCAAAAGTCATAGTACATTTTTTTATACAACCAACCTTTGAAAAATAGAAAGCTCTTACACCAACCTTTGTAAAAAAATGACTAAATGAGTATACACAACCCTATCATAGTATAAATTAGGGCATGGGTTACTCTTTGTTTATACGTTAAGATCTTACCAAAGCAAAATTAACAAAAGCACTGAAAACAACATTTCGGTGAAAAGAGAGGGAGAAAGCAAAATATGGTAAAGCTTAGCTCTTGTCGCTCAAACAAGCTTAGCTTCTTTTGTACGTTAGAGCAACCCCAACAGCTTCTCTAATATAGAGAAAATGAGGGATTTGGAGAATTATAGCTCATTTTTTTTACCCCAACAGCTTCTCCATCTCATTCTCCATAATGGAGAAGAGGGAAAAAAATGCACTTCATTATCTAAATGTAGGGGATTCTCAAAATGCATTTATAGTAACTATCCCTTTCTTCAAAATGCATTTGAGTTAATAGTAGAAGGTTTATATAAATTGAGTGTAAATTTTAGGTTTTCCCTTTAGTGGAAATATACTCCGTATACTGCAAATTCCTCATATATATTATAAAATACAAAGTTTTAATTAACATAGCTTCTCGTGAATGCATGAACTTTTTGCTCACATAAGTCGTAATTTTGTATATAAGTCATAAATATTTTAGTCGATCGGTACCGACCCTAAAACCATTAAACAATACTATATAGTCTTTCCAACACCTAATTGTGAATGCATAATTTTGAATTTCCTTATTTACATTATGGTTCTTTAGTATAATTACTTCTTTATTATTTAAATAAAAAATTAAGTATTTTTAAAGTAAGCTTGTATTATATTTTCATTTTTTTAGTTAAATAAAAATAATAATAAATGAACATTGAATTCTTCAAAATAGATAAGCGGTTGGACTTAAATAAGAAATGTTATATTCTGCAAAATGGAGAAGCTGTTGGAGTTGAAGTAAAAAAACTTTGGAGAAAATAGTCTTTACTTCTCCATTTTAGAAAAACTTTTAGCACATCTGTTGGGGATGCCCTTACAAAAATAATTGGCCTAAAACAATTGTCACCATATCTATTGAGAGACAAACGACGTGGCCAATTAAATGACCAATACAAATTGGATTGGTTGTATCGATAACCTCTAAGCACTAAAATCCGAAGATATAGTGGTTCGTTTGTTGATTCCATCTATTATACATATATATTAGATTGGTAGTGTAGTAGATCGATGTGTAAGTAACATGGTGAAAGTATTTATATACGTGCATATAACATATAGGCCGGTGTCCCATGTACCGTGCCAATTAAGTTAAGAATAAGGCCAGGATGAAAGGAAACAAAGGTGAGAGGACCGAGCTAAGCAAAGAAAGGGAAAAGAGGACTCGTCGCAAATCCGGTGCCGATAGCTTCCTCTAGAATGCGTATTTAAGGATTTTGAGTGCAATACTGATTGATCGATTCCATGGGACATTTGTTTATGTTATAATTTGCACTGTGTGTGTATGTTGAGATTTAATTTGTTTTCCCTTAACTTTGGAAGTTGATTTGTTTGTTTCTATTCCTTATGATAAGGACCTATAAGGCATGTAGACCTTGAAATATATGAGCTAGGTATGTATTAATATATCTTAAGCATTTTTTGATTGTGTATGTTTTCTTTATCTAATAAGATTTAGGGTGGACTAGCCTAAAGCCTTCGTGAGTAGCGCCCTAAAGACTACATGTAATCTCTTGATATATCATGAGGCCTCAAACCACTAAGCCGATGCTTCACGAGTGTTTGTGTATGTATAATGTACATAATCAACGAAGAAGGCAGAGAAAAGCTTTTTATTTGAAATGATAAAAAAACCTTAAAAAATCAGAATTTTCTCATGCACCATTGTCTCGATCAATCTACGTCCTGTCCTGCCTAGCTTTCTCTACGTCGACCAGTTTGGCTCGTTTAAACTTAAAACGATGGCTGACGAGTGATGATCCATTGTAGGCTACATATGGGCCTAACATTCAAATGTGGCCCATTTGATTATGAAATTGGGCGAGCCCAATTAATACAAGGCCCTTGACAGCAAACCACTTGGGAGGGTCCATGTCAGACCATCTCTACTTTATGTTGATGTGAGGTGGATTTTGTGCATCCGTATCTTCCGTCCCATAAACCCGTCCCATGAGTTTTGATTGGTCCAAAGTTGCAAATTAGGCTTTTTTTTTGAGTTTTTTAAAGTTGCAAATTGAGAATGGGACCAATCAAAACTCATGGACGGGTTTAGGGACGGCTTCATGGGACGGAAGATTTGAGTCCGGATTTTGTAGGGTACACAAACGACCTGCAACCTGGTCCACTCCGATCCGTAATGAACAAGTTGGATAACGAGTCAAGATTTTTTTATCATTATAAGTTATATAGGTCGGTAACAGGTACGGGTATGCCTGTTGGAATTTAGGCACGAGACTAGTAAAAGGTTAACCCTTATAATTTAAGAACATTTAAGTCAATCTGTAAATCTAAGTGTCCGTCAAATAGATCCATTGTTTCATCCAAAGAATTTGAGACCCTATTTTGAGGTTCAGGAAGTACATAAGCTCTTTAGGATGGTCTAAGGGCATGTTTGATTCAATACCTTTGGTACGAGGAATGAAGTTATGAACGAAGCAAATCTATTTTTGTATTTGGTTGGATTTTTTTTGGAGAAATGAGTGATATCCTAAATCACTCATCCCCACTTTTATAAATAACTTCATACCTACTTTTACACCGAGGTATCACTTGTATAGTCGTAGCTAAAAAAATCACTCGACCTCATTTCTTATACTAACCCGATTTTGAATAAGGTTTACCAAACAAGCCCTAATTAAGCTAACTTCTTTAAAAGGCTAAGATTTCAATATATCAAGCCATGTTTTACAATTTGGACATTCTTCTACGGATTGTGGTAAAGAAAAGTATCTAAATTTGAACATTGGAAGTGAGGAAAGGGCCTTAAGGGCTTTGGAGATCTACATGCTTTAGAAAGGCTTGATCGCCTCAAATTTCATGTCTTTATAATCTACTTTCCATTTCTATTTCTTACACTTTTACTCATTTTGTTTTTGAATCTCTTTTCTTTTCGGTGCCATGCTTTCAATCTCTTTGTCAATTTGCCCGTTCTCATATGTTTATAAAAAATAATATCATCAAAAACTTAAACAAAATTTATACCTACCTAGAATATTTTTAACTTCATTATATATGAAGCAAGAAAATACTACATAAGTACATATTACATAGTTTAACTTGGTTGATTATGCTATAAAAAAATACTATCAATTAGTCATTGCTATCTAGCTAGCTAGGTAACTAAGCCTAGCAAATTCTCTAGAGTTATAATATAATAACACGTTCAAACGCTCAAGTGAATGTTCATGATAAACAAATGATCATCAACTTTTGATTTTAGAATTTGAATATTCTTCTCCTCTTTGTGCAACACAAACACTCATAAAGATCGATTGAGCAGTATTTGTATAAAGATGCACAGAATGCCTGGTCAGAAAAGCCCCAAAGAGTTCAAACTAGAATGCACTTGTTCCCATAATAAACAAGGATTTGGTAATTATTAGCTCTTAATCCCTTTCTTACTAGGACTGTTTAGGTTTATGTGACTTATGCTTTTCTTGCTTTGGAAGATCTTGTGGAGCATCCATCTTTGAGTACAAGGAATTTCTTAAAGCTCATCAACTTGTATGCAAAATAGTGATTGTTCTCGATCTGGTTGGTTGTAGCGTTTCTCACCCCATCTCGTTATCGCTATTAGTTTTTGAGTGTTGTTAATAAGGTGTATCTCTTACTTGTTATGACTTTTTTCATGTTTATGCTTGATACGGCTCGATGTGAGCGCGTACCCAAGCCTTCGTTGGTCGAAGGTGCGAGCCGTGTCCGATGTGGACACACAACTCAAGGAACAATAAAGAAGGATAAACAAAGAGAGCAAAGTAGGGCAAAAGAGTATATCTACTATAATACAGTATAAAGCGGAACCCGAGTCTTTGTTAAAATTTGCGCCACGTCATCAACTCTGAATAAAATAATGATTTTATTTTTTGCATTGAAACAATAACTTATATATCTTCTTAATATCTTATCTAATTTCCTTATGTATACTTAATATCTTACTCAATTATATATCCTTATACGAATAAGGAAACTCAAGTGATTTTCTTTTATATTCTTAAAAAAAAAATCTTATTAATTAGTATACATTTTTGTCATTATTGCATAGTGAAGAATAGTGAAAAAATTTCACATGTGTCAACAGTATATTCATTAATAATATAAATATGAAAATTTGAATAAAACTATTTTAGAATTAACACTGTATGAATAAACGTACATAAATAGGTCAATAGGTTCGGACTTTGGTCTATCGGATTTGGATTATAAGTTCCCGAGTTAAAGCGTATTCGTATCGAAATTCGATCTCAAATCGGTTAATTCGGTTTTATATTTACATTACCCGTACATGGTACGGGGTTTGTACTAGTTTTTATAAATGACCACCTTTTTAGCTTACAAAGGGTATTTATATCCTATGCCCTACCGGTTCAATAAAAAACGATCCGGGAAAGAACCGGATAGAAAACCTGGAAAGAGATCGAGTTATAAAACTCTAACATGAAAAATTGTTCTCAAAATAAAATACTAAAACATTCAAAAACAACACATTAATCATCGTAGCGTCTTGGACGACGACGAGCTCTTCTTGGCCTCGTATTAGCAACTTGAGCTCAACTCGTTCGTCTACCTACTTGATCGACAACCAGATGTTTCGACCTCTCGACGTACTAGGTAGCTTTGGTTGATGAAATATCTATTTGTGTGACTGCAACATGCCAACATGTGAACATGAACGGTCAAGTGGTCAACATGCCATGTTGCATTCATTATATTGGTTCTTTTAGTAGCAATCAACAATAAATTGCTTATATGTGTACTACTAATAAATAAACCCTAGAGGCTCAGCTTGCTGAGTGCTGACAATTCAATGGAAAACCTTAGGCCATGAAAGTTGCTATATGATAATTAAGTCATCAACCATGGAAAACCGATGAAGCAATCACTTTTCAGTTTGTTTTAGATGTATCTTATTATTCCAAGTCGTTTTTTTATTTTATTTATTTATTTATATCAAGGACATCGTCCATGAGAGTCGAAACGGTGACCTCAGGATACTAGTCTTGAAAGCTTGACCGTTTGGCTAGATGCCCGAAGGAGAAGTCGTTCGTCTTTTTTATATATCTGTTTGTGGGTATGCTATAAGTAGTACTTAATTACATTATTTTACACAAAGCCATTGTTTATAGCGTCAATTTGTTCCATAATCTATAGTAGTAGGTTGGGTCACCTTTTGGAGTTTGGATAGCTCGTAATTATTGCTAATATTTTTGGGTTTTTTTCGTGGAAGACAACCGAACTATCAACAATATAATGATAAAGACAATTAAGAATGATATAATCCCAAAGTTGATAGCATTGGAAGTGGTTAAGGTGTGCTTATGATGGGATGTTTTTAGTGTCTTAGTATCAGATGCAATGATAATATTGATGAGTGCTTGCAATTGAGAAAAATAATTTCTATGCCGGTTTATTTGTTTATTTTGCTTCAAATAAAGTATAAATTTTTATTGTAATTTATCAAAAGCTCCATGGAATAATAGGGAATGTAACACATTGCCTTAAACAAAATAAACCATGCTATTTTCTTTTCTGAAAACAATATATTGAAATTAAAGCATGATTGCAATACAATTTTTGAGTGTTGTGTAGTCAAAATTCATTGTTTCCTTGGGTATAATCAAATTCTCATCATTTACATCAAACAATATTGATTAGATAGATTTAAAGATTAAAATGACAAGAACTATTACAACATTGATTAGATAGATTTAACCTCTTTTTATACTTGAAAAGGATACATTACATTGTCTTTAAAAAAAAGACAAAATATTAATATAAGTTAAAATGAGAGATTATTACCAATAAGAGAATGAGATGTGGAATATGTATCCCACAAGTTAGGGGAATTCACATAATGTGATAGCCTCAATAAGGACAAAGCGGGCCCATATATGTCTGCTAATTTAAAGTTGGGCCTGGCCCATTTGTCTTCCAAATCCAAGACCACCATCTGTTTTCAACCCGCACATAAATTGGTTGTTGAAATAGTTTTTTTTTTAAAATCCAAAATATTCAATTTAAAATTATCAGAGTCATATTATAAGTTTATTTTAAACCTTGTAACTTAATAACTAAAAAATATGGTTATTTTTCAGATAACTGATTTTAATTTGTAACGTTATCGAAAATTTATGGCCCTCAAAACCTTCATCTCCTTGCCTGTGGTAGTGAAATTTCCTTGCTGAAAATAAAAATGGAGCTTTTGGATTATGGGTGTTGAAGCTCTAAAGTATGGAGTATTTGAAGTTTGTAATGGAAGCAAATATTAATTTTGTGGTTGTTTAATGGAAAAAATGGTCAAAAGTGAGACCACTAAAACATTATTATATATGTAGATGTGCATAAAGCTTGTTTCCCCCTCAAACATCCAGCCTTTGGAATCTTGGAAATTAAATGATTATGACTTATAAAACATCATTTTTATATACATAAGAAAATAAAGATCAGAAGGTATGCACTACAATTAGGAACTTCAAAAATGGGTCAAATAATTGATTGAATTTATTTCAGATATAGAGCGGTGATTACATGAAGCAAGCATGTTGAGGTTTATTTTGAGCACAAAATGTATTTGCCCTAGCATTATTGTTCTAGACAAATCTAGTAAATGAAGACGTCTAAAAAATGGAATAACGAACAAACCGGCATGAGAAAAAAAAAAACAATAGTACAAATCAAAACAACAACAAAAATCGGTCTAAAAAATGATCGATACTAGTTTCCGAGACAAAGAGAGATAAGAGAAACAAATTATTTGACGTGCAACGAGAATATCAAAATAGGAGGCAAAATCTAAATGTCTACAAAGTCACTCATAAGATCTCATCTTATATACACTTTTCCCAATTAACGTCTTTTTTTCTCTTTTCGTGACGCGTCGCACAGCTATCTCATACATGTATACAAAACTTTCAATACGTAATATACATTGAACTTTTAACGCATTCTAGAGAAACATGTATTTTTTTTAAAAAAAGCAACATATTATAATGACTTAATTGATTATGTTTTTCGAAATTATTGCAAAATGCAGCCAAGAAACAAAAAAAAGAAGCTTGTAAGTTGCACATCTCTAAACGCCGTCGTTTCCAAACCTGCCGTCAACTAACGACGTCAAACAAATTCCCCAGTATAAATACCACGCCTCGTCTTGTCTACAACTCTTTACCTCTCTGCATTCTTGCTCGTTGCGTGAACTCTGCAAAACAAACTCCAAATCCGAGCAAGATCAAACCGAGAGAGACATCGAGGAAGAATACGAGCCATAATCGGAGTTGCATTATCCAACACTCAGCCTTCACGATCCGTATCTCGCCACAATTGCTCTTTCCGTTGATTTTGATCCCCATTTTGAGTTGCGATCGGAGAACCGCTTTCTCCGAGACGAATTTCGCTGTTGAGTTGCGATCGGACCTCCGATCACCGGAAACAGAGGCGTAATCTGTAAGTACATACACTACTCGCCGATTCCTCTCGCTCTAATTTTTCTGTTATGATGATGAATCTATTTGATTCCGGATTTGAATCGTGTTCTACTGTTTACCGATGCGATTTCGCCGATTTACGATTTCCTTGCGAGTCCGGCCGTTTGGAGTCGTTGTCAGGAAGGGGCGCGGATGACGATGAGTAATCGAGAAGTCTCCATTTGCAGTATGTAGTCGTTTTCCGGTTTTCTGCTCTATAGGCAAAAAATAGTGTGTGGTTTTGTTCTGCGGAGTTTTCAATTTTCGGATCAGGCATTAAATTGGAGAGCCGAAAGGAGCAAACAGAGAGGAGAGAGAATTTGTTCGGAGTCGTTTTCAGGCCACAGATAATAATGCCTGTGTTTTCTGTTTTGTGAACTCGCTTTCGGGATTCTTTTCCCCCTACACACCACGCTTTGCTTGCTTTCTGTCTATTTTGCGAGATTTTACAGCTTTACCAAAGCTCGGCTCGCAATTTCTCTGTTTCGTGAAGAGAGGAATACTAATTGAGCATGGCATGGCATGGCCTCTTGCTTAAGGATTCATCAAGGTGGTTAATTATGAGTGGAATTGATAGCATTGTTGATTTTTAAAAGACAAAAGAAGGAAAAGACTGTTCGGAGTTGCTCTCTGGTTTTGCGGAAAAATGATAGGGGTTTACAGCACACAAGCCAAAAAGAGATTCCATAAACACATTTCATTCTCATCTTTCCCCACCTCGTGATGACGGTTGCTTTTGGAGGCAGACGGGGATTTCTTGAAGAATGAGGATTCGTTTTTTTTTTTTTTTTTTACTTTTCAGAAGCAACAGTTGAAGTAATTCCGGTCCTTTTTTTCCCCCTGTTTTCTCATAGCTCAACTCTTTAAAAAAACTCCTCAAATACTCTCATTTGTTTGATTTGGATTTTGGGTAGTAGTGTGCTGTTGTGCACGAAAAGAAGTGCACATATACATGAGACTCGGAGAGGAATACTCGGACCACTTTCAAGTTTCAAGCAAATCATACAAACAAACAGTGGGCTAACTTCGTTGGCCTATCTTTGTATTTTGCCTTTTTTTTTCCAATTATTGGGTCTTTATTTTTTATATAGTCTAGTCTTCAATGTCCCCCACAATGCAAATCCACCCACTCTCACTGATCCCGAGTAAGCTCTTATTCCCTTTTCCTTTTCTCCTCCCTCATCTTTGCTCATCTGATTGCTTTCTTGGAATCTGAAAGAGGAGCTGATTTCCGCTCCTTTTCATTGGACTACCACTCTTGCATCAAAGGCCCTTAATGGAGACTGATCTTCTAACATCTGATGTGTATCTGCTTTGCCCATCTATGGTTTATTCCTGTGGCATGCACATCTTTTGGGTTTGTGCAATTTTTCTTTTGAGGTAAACCCATGTGTTTTATATTGACAAGTATATGTAGGATGCAACTGAAAATTCAAAATTATGATGTGCAAATATCATTTGCTTTGCTGAGTTTTCATATCTGGCCTACCAAGACAACTAGGATTGTTCTCCATGTGGGCCAAAGTTGAATGTAATTCTGTGGGGACTTGATGAGGGCTACCCCATCTAGTCCCTTTGCTTGGTTTTATTATTCTAGTTTATTAGCAAGTAAATACAGTTGAAACATGACTCTCTCTGAGTCTCTGCCTCTTCCATTTTGGTTCTGAGAGAATCAAAAAAATGGACCACCACCCTTCTTAGCATCTTTCTGATATAAGATGGGAAGGCCAATTTTAGACAAAACCACACACTCTTCTGCTAAGTGTAATATAGATACAAAACATACATGTTAATGTGTCAATTCCATCTGTTATTTAGTTGATTTGTCTGATCATTCTGCCAAATGCAGGTCCAGTAAAAGAGACAAGGCGTAGCTAGAAACAGGAGAAAACTCAAAACAGCAAGAAGAAAGTAACAAGGGAAAATGTTAACATGCATAACTTGTGCAAAGCAGACGGACGAGAGAGACGAAGATGGAGGAGGGCGTGGCACACCAAATACCAAAGAATCCGTCAAAAGTCTGACTTCCCAGGTTCCTTAACTTCTCTCTCTTTCTTTTTCCTCATTCAATAACTTTGTTTTTGAAATTTTCACCTCTTCTTTCTCTGGCTTCTGCATCCATGTCATTGCTGTATTTGCAAGTATGTTTTTGGTCTTGCTAGTTGCCTTGTTGCCACTTTGAGATGAAACCCAATTTATTTCTAACAAGGAGGATTGGTGTTCTTGGTAATTTAATATATTAGGGGACCACTCATTTGAGTATTATTTACCCGAGGGATATGGTTTCGTGTCAATAAAACTCAGAAACTGATTTCACGTCCATGCCCACTTTTGTGTAGTGACCTAACCTAATTCAGTTACTCCACGCTAGTACAAGTTGTGGATTTGTTAGAGGCTATGCTATTAAATTGGTCCTTTTTGGGTGTAGGAAGTAAGCAAATCCTCTTTTGGACCATCCCACTTGCTTGTATTACTAACTTCATCATCATATCATGTTAATTAATGAATTTCATATTCATGAAACTGAAAAATGTGTTAGAGATGATTATAAAACAACCTGACCTTTAAGCTCCAAACTTCAAAAGTCTGCTCTAACAACTCATGTTCCATGGCGGCCTTAGATTGGGTTAGTTGATGAGTATATATATTCCACCCCCTTTTATTATCTGTATTTATATATAAGCTCTAGCCCTTATAGGATAAAATAAGCTTAAGATCCAGGGTTGAATTTCACTTACAAAATTGGTGAAGTGATTGTAAGCTTTTGGACACAGTCTTACTGTTATTGATCATGTGAGTGAGAGTGAAATTAGCTGCATTTTTTCTTATAAAAACGTGCTTATAAAAACGTGCTCCCTCTGTGCCTTCAACTACTACAAACTATACTATTTGCTACCCCATCTCAGTTAAACCCCCAGGAAGCACAATTGAAGTAGGGACTGAAGAGGGAAGTGGGGCTATTTTTCCAGTTGCTCATAAATTGAAGGTTGTAAATGAAGGCCAGCAAAATAGTCTCTATTGCACTTATTTGCTACCTAAAACCAATACACACACTTATTTGCTCCATTCACAAGCCGTAGTTTGAAGCCACGTTTTAACCCATTTCTTATTTGACCCTAATTTGAGGCCAATACTTATTTATTCACACGCATATCACCTTAATTTGCTCAAACATAGATTAAGAAGTAGTTTCTGTCAAATCATGATGAGAGTGGGGTTGTAGATACTAATCATACTACCTATACGAGTTCCACACGAAAATATTCACCTATTGTGACGTAACCCAAAATAGATTTAGAACTGGACAAAAGAGGCATTTGGAAAAGACTGCTAGTGTCCTTTAGTGTGTGACTGACCCCACTGTAGAATTTTTGCCTACTAATTCTGTGACAAAATATCAAATTTTTACCAAAAAGAAAAAAAAGGGGGGGAAAGAAGTTTGGCTGGTATGGTCTGTTTTACATTCTAATTAGTAGAATGTAAATGGAAGATCCAATTCAGAAAGCCGTGCATAACATGAAAAGGAAAACAAGATGGATTCATAAAGCAGTACCAGCAAGATTTCAGAGAAGATTCATGATAGCAGTGCTTTAGGCTTTAATTTGGCCACCATCCATGACTTTGGGTATAAACAATTCTCTTAATGGATGAATCCGTTTTAGGAAACTTGTATATGTAGTCTACTTATGGGTTAATTCCCCTGTAACTTATCTCTGGACTTAATGCGTTTAGCTACAATGATTGCTACATCGATTGATCAAAAAATCAGTGATATTGCTCTTTCTTTTTTACACCCTGTTGGTAAAAGGGCTAAGGTAAAAAAATCTTGAGGTAAAACTACAGTAAAAGAATAGATTTGATGTTCATGCATGGAATACTGTCGAGGTTCTTTTACAGTAAGAGAATAAGATCTCAATTCTTGACTGCTCTAGTGATAGTGCTCACACTAGAGTTTCTTTATAGCTGACTGTATATTTTGACCCTAGATCATATGTACGCTTAATCTCTCTTTGTGTGTCCAAATTTGCACATGGTAAAGTTTAGCATTTCCTTCGACATCAGCAACATAGCTTTTGTTCTTCTTTAGGTAGCTCAAAAACAGCTCAGCAACATTTTCACATTAGCCTTTTAATCTTTAATTGTTTGATTATCTGTCTTTTGTTTCTGTTGTCTAATCTTCATTCAGTCTATGTACTTATATGGCATATATTTCTTGGCATTGATATTTGTGAATGGAATAGCTAAACCGTGCTTGTCGGAATCTCACCATTGGGATGCCTAACATGACAATTGAACCATAGTTTTGACATCATAATGATAATCAAGATTGCAATTTTGCTCATTGTAACTTGGACATTACATGCAGCTCAAGGACATGGCACTGAAAATCTCCGGCACCAGCAAACAAGGCAAAGATACAAGTCCAAGGGGCTACAGAAGAGGAGATAGATCTTACCCCGAGTTCGATACTATCTCTGAAGGGATTCCATACTCCTACAATCAACCTGCAAGCTCAAGTTCAACTCCGGCATGGGACTACACAAGTGGCAGCCACAACCGAGGCGAAAGATCATACTCAAGATTCGCTCCAGGCGACAGAAGTGCACGAGAATCTGTATGCACTGAATCTGATGTGGTGTTGGATGATGAGGATGGGCCTGTAGAATGGATGGCTCAGGTTGAGCCTGGAGTTCACATCACATTTGTTTCCCTACCAAATGGAGGAAACGATCTCAAACGAATCCGATTCAGGTATACATACAGACAATGTCCATATTCAAAATAGTCATGTATGTCAAGACCCTGATTTAAAATTTGCATAGAGGTCATACTTGTCACAACTCATGACATAGATGAAACTGTCCTTATAAGGGCATAGAAGAACAAGCCTAAGTTGGAACATCAATAGCTAATGCAGGGCGTTATTTCCATGTGCAGCCGTGAAATGTTCAACAAATGGCAAGCTCAAAGATGGTGGGGCGAAAATTATGACCGAATAATGGAGCTCTACAATGTCCAGAGATTCAACAGGCAGGCTCTAAATACTCCATCAAGAGAAGATGAGGTAACAAAACTTGCATCCATCCCATCTTCCTTTTTGACATCTTCAACCTTGAAACACTAAACAAAAAAGCCAAATTCTTGCAGCCAAGAGATTCTTCCTATACAAGAATCGGATCCGCGACAGACAGTCCAATGAACAAAGACTGGACACCAAGACATCACTATAGACCCTCAGGAGTCAAGGGCTATTACCCTTCTGAATCCTCAGAACACGGCGGACCACAATACTACGGCGCTGGCTCGAGTGCTTATGGAAAAGGCGAAGCTTCGTATCTCGATCCATCAAGGATCACGACCTCGTCTAGGGACGATGCCTCGGTCTCGATCAGCAACGCTAGTGATCTCGAGACAGAGTGGGTCGAGGAAGATGAGCCCGGCGTGTACATCACTATCAGGCAGTTTGCTGATGGTGCTAGAGAGCTAAGGCGCGTAAGATTCAGGTACACAAATGAACAAACTCTTATGGACCCTTTTGGTATCAACTTTAACTGCGTCTAGAAAATAATGCTAGACATTGTGTTGTTTGTGCAGCCGAGAGAAGTTTGGGGAAGTCCATGCAAAGACTTGGTGGGAACAAAACAGAGAGAGGATTCAAGCTCAGTATCTCTAACTTGCAAACTCTTTCAATTTTTTTTTTGTCTTCCCACTTTGCCCTTCAAGGTATTTAGTGAAAACCAGAGAATGAAAGAGTACCGGGAAAAGGGTTAATATATATCATATTGCCTCATTATATGTATTCATTTATATGATCATTTGGGTCATTGTTTAATTTTCCATACGGCTCATAACTAGCTACTTACTTGGCCTTCTTCACCATTTTGTCTTGAGTTTTGGTCGCCTCAGAGAAGTTGATCATTGGTTTTGGATACATGGACAATTTTCCCATGATTTGTTGTAACCCATTGGTTTTTTGAGCTAGATATATGAGTTATTTCAAAGATTTGTTCATTCTTCTTGGGATGATGGGATTTACCATCATCTATGCGTGTCTTGCCGTTTGTAAATTTGTTGTAACAGTTTAGAAGAGTTAAAAAAAAACACTTAATTACTTATTAGTGGAAGTAGAAAAAGATGCTCATAATTGTCACCTGCACTAGGTAATGAACCATATCTCATTGTGAGGTGGCATCACATGTTGTCAATTGTCACCTTCTATTACACGTGGGACTGAGTGTGCCGTATGCTTTTGGGACTCTTCCCCAACATAATAAGAGCTCATCAATACTCCATTACTCACAAACAAACACAACAATAAATATACATAGATCCTAAAGTATAAATATTTTAATGGAAAATTATTTACTAGCCAGAAATTATTTTTTCTACGTATCTAAATTGGGCTCAAACAAAATAAAAGTTTTTCATTAGATTAACAAATATAAAATTGCTAGAAAGTTACTCCAAAAATGTGTGTAAAATGTTAAACTTTCTATTATCTTTTTTTATATATAAAAATTGTACTATAATTATCGAATATTTTAAATTTTAATACCTATTTAACAAGATATAATTTTTTGTAGCATAATCTAATCATATTAAGACCATTTTTAACATTATATTATTCAGAAAGTTTTGATTTTTTTTTCTCTATTTTATACTCCATTATTCAGCGCTATCATATCATAATATCTAGATACACTGTAGTTCTCGGATTCTATAGATCTCTGCTAGACCGCTCTCCATCGCCTTCTCCTTCCTTCCTCCACTTCTCCCCCCGCTCTTCCTCTCGAGATCGTCAGAGTCTACCAGATCGGAGGTACTTCTCTTCTTTCCGATCTAAAACTGTTGATCTCACGTGATTCCTTCGCGAGAATCGGAATCAAAACTATCAAAATCGGTGGTTTTGATTGAAGATTACGAGCTCTTCGTCGTAGATTATGCTATAGTGATTTCGTAATTTCACTTGCTATATAGTTTTGCCGTTTGATTCGGTTAAAAAAGGAGTCTGGCAGTGTTTCTTAGCGATTGGAAATCTGAAACTTGGTGAAATTGCGCCGGGATTGTGTTTTTTGTTCTGTTCTGCTCGCGTTTTTTTTTTAAATTTCCGTTTGAGTTAGATGTTGATTGGATGCTGATTTTCTGTTTGGCTTTCTAACCATTGTATCTTCACCAGGCTGACAATGGTTGAGGCGCAGAAAAATTTCGCCGAGGACGATGGAAATCTGGAGATTGGGATGGGTAAGATGGCTTGATTTTTTAGGTTGTTGATAAATCAGATTCTACAATCTAGATGTACATCATCATGATTGATAAGTCGTAACATGTGGATTAAGCTACTTTTACTGCTTTGATCAGACAATAAGAACTTTGTTGAGGTTGGAGTTCTTGTAGATAAGTTTGTGGTCTATAGAAACTGGATTCAAAAAGCAATTTAGATGCTGTAGAAATCTTATTCTTCCTGCATCTCTAGCATTGTTTCTTTCTCTTCTCAATGTCCACTAGAGATTGATTTTTATTGTATTGATTTATAATGGTAGTGTCAAGCTGATTTCTTAATGAGATATGAACTATGAATTCGGTTATGAGCATTGACGGTTCAATTTATGTGCACAGAATATAGAACTGTTTCTGGAGTTGCTGGGCCACTGGTTATACTGGAAAAAGTCAAGGTAGCTTTGAGCTTCTAGTTTCTTCTCTTTTTCGGTATGATTTTGCCTTTTTGTTTCTCCTGTTTAGAAATTCTATGCCTTTTCCATGTAGGGACCCAAATATCAAGAGATTGTAAATATCCGTCTGGGAGATGGAACTACTCGTCGAGGTCAAGTCCTGGAAGTTGATGGTGAGAAGGCTGTTGTGCAGGTAATTGCTCACATTGTTGTTGCATGGTCAGAAAAATATTACTTGAAATTGAGTAAAATCACCTGGATATAGTATATGGGTACACATTTATCAGCATGTAACTTGTTTGATCATGGACATATACTGAGTTCCAAAACATGTAAATCACTATAAACATTGGACATGGATCTTGGTTTTGGCAGGTGTTTGAAGGTACATCTGGGATTGATAACAAGTATACAACCGTGCAATTCACAGGAGAGGTGAAAAGCTAGATATCTTTTATATCAAGATCAAGTTGAATTTTTTTATTTACTAGTTTGCCAAGTGATAATCAATGGTAGATGGTGAACTATTATGATTTTATTTCACCATGTATTATGCTGTATAGATAGAGCATGGTGTTGAAATTTGAACAATTTTGTGCATTTTCCATTGTTCAGTCAGGATGAATGAGACTGTAATTTTTACAGATACATTCTAGTAATGATTTTTGTTTATGTATGTCATTGGTTTTGTTTTTATTTGTTGATCTCTTATCTGCATTACATCATTCCTTCATGATGTACATACTTGTGTAGGTTTTGAAAACTCCTGTCTCGATGGATATGCTTGGACGGATTTTCAATGGATCTGGCAAGCCTATTGATAATGGTCCTCCAATTCTTCCGGAGGCATATTTGGATATCTCTGGTATGTTGTGTTTTCCAGAAGCTCTAAGCTTAGAGGACTGTATGCATTTTAGCTATAAAAGGTCGGTTGTATTGTCGTTTATTGACATTTTCTTTGACCTGTTGTTATTATCAGGTAGTTCAATCAACCCTAGTGAGAGAACCTATCCTGAGGAGATGATTCAAACAGGGATCTCTACAATTGATGTCATGAATTCTATTGCTAGGGGACAAAAGATTCCTCTTTTCTCGGCTGCAGGTCTTCCTCATAATGAAATTGCTGCTCAAATCTGCCGTCAAGCTGGGTTGGTTAAGCGTTTGGAGAAGTCTGACAACCTTTTGGAGGTACAGTTACTGATAGCTGTTCATGCATCCTTGTTGTTGTTTTACACTCTTTTTCTTCCTTCTCTTTTTGGGAATTAGTTTATGAGCTTTTGCTTATCTATTGAATGAATCTACAGGGTGGAGAAGAAGACAATTTTGCCATTGTGTTTGCAGCTATGGGAGTGAATATGGAGACTGCGCAGTTCTTCAAAAGAGATTTTGAGGAGAATGGTTCAATGGAGAGAGTGACCCTCTTCCTTAATCTGGTGTGTCCTTGTTGTCACATGTCTTACTTTTATGAATTGAACTTGTAGTTTTTTCCTACAAAGATCAATTAAGCAGATAGTATTTATTTCTTTGTTTCTGTCTGTGACCTCTTGTAGGCTAATGATCCCACAATTGAGCGTATCATTACTCCACGAATTGCACTCACTACAGCGGAATATTTAGCATATGAATGTGGGAAGCATGTTCTCGTCATACTGACAGATATGAGTTCTTATGCTGATGCACTTCGTGAGGTATTCAATCCTTCCATTTTTTATTAATCATTCTCTTTTTAGAAGTAAAAAGTATATCAAGTTTACACCCATTGATATTCAAGAGATAATAAATTTCTAAGACACATTTGAATTACCAATATGTAAAGAAACAGAACTGTCATAAGCCCCAGAATTGAGCAAGCTACCTATGTATTGCTGTTCTTTACACCCAGAAAACGCTACAGTTCTCGATCAAATCTTTAATATTGAAATAGTTTGGAGGAAGGTATTATAGGCTTTGTAATATCTTTCCCTGTAAGAATTAAATTACAGTGCAAGAGTGCAAAAACAACATGCTATAGGGCTGCCTCCTTTGTCCAGTTTGCTTGTCCTATGTTAGAGTAGCTACTGTAAATCTATGGCCTTTTAGTCTGTCTGCTTTTTTTAAATATCATTTTGATGCTGTCAGTCTATTAGATCTTCACAATGTCAGGATGCCCCTAATTGACTAGACTGATATATTAGTTCAGAAGTCAATTATGGTGCCAACTATCTTGTAGAATTTCGCATGACTGCATGATATAGATGTTTATAGTTTCAGCTGATTCAGTGACAAACAACTTTTGTCCCAGGTTTCTGCAGCTCGAGAGGAAGTGCCTGGAAGACGTGGTTATCCAGGTTATATGTACACCGATCTGGCCACAATCTATGAGCGTGCTGGAAGAATTGAAGGAAGGACGGGATCCATCACCCAAATTCCAATTTTAACCATGCCTAATGATGGTATGGTACTTATTCGCTATACCAAATCCTGTTTTAGTATGAAAACTAACCAAAGTACTTACTGCTTGAGGCTTATTTTGCTTCCAAATCGCAGATATTACACATCCAACTCCCGATCTCACTGGGTATATTACCGAAGGGCAAATATACATTGACAGGCAGCTCCATAATCGACAGGTAATGTTATAAGCACACGGAGAGTACTCACATAGACTTAATTTGGAAAATTTATATATTTATATTAAGTTTATTGATATGGTCCTGATCGTTACCAGAAGGATCTTGCATCTGTGGTGTTTGGGACAATAGAATGTTATTTTCTTGAGAAGAGAGTTTATGAATTGATTAGTTACTCAGAAATTTTATCCATAGGACGCTTACAGATGCTTCTAATATCGTCATCTAAGTAAATTGAATCATGATAAGTCAAAACTATGAAGCTGATTCTTCTCCTATATATTTTTTTAATTTACAGATATACCCGCCAATCAATGTCCTCCCTTCACTGTCCCGTCTAATGAAGGTATTGTACCTGCCAACTTACTTAGATTCAGCGGTAGTTTGGTTTAAACCACATATTCATCAAACTTAAGATGCAATCCTTGTCTCATGATAGAGTGCCATTGGTGAAGGAATGACTCGTAGGGACCACTCTGATGTGTCAAACCAGGTTTGATCCCATAGTTATCCAGTTCTTCATAACTATTTTGCCTTTGTTCACCCCATTAACCTTGCCTTTCCATGATTTCAGCTCTATGCCAATTACGCTATCGGGAAGGATGTGCAGGCTATGAAGGCTGTGGTTGGAGAAGAAGCACTTTCTTCAGAGGACTTGGTATGCATTTCATTCACATAATTGTATAACTTCATCCTTGAAAGGCCACAAACTAGAAATCTTAGACAATAATTGTTGTTATCAAACCAATTACAACAAGTTGATTGACACTACCGCTGTTTTGCTCCGACTTAGCTGTATCTGGAGTTCTTGGAGAAATTCGAGAGGAAATTCGTGACTCAAGGAGCATATGACACCAGAACCATATTCCAGTCACTTGATCTGGCTTGGACCCTCCTGAGAATCTTCCCACGTGAGCTCCTCCACCGTATACCAGCAAAGACCCTTGATCAGTATTACAGCAGAGACGCGTCCAATTAAACCGCATCGAAGAATAACGAATGCAAAATCGCGGTCACAGGTTCGTGATTCCTGCTCTCTGGATTTGCTTCCATCTGCCATCTCCCACCAATAAAGTGTTAAGTTATTCTTTGAAACGATCCCAAAATGAAGACTCTTTTTTTTCTGGCTAGTCTGTATATTAGAAGTATTCTTCATTCCTCAGGAAATTATTTATGGATTGTGGTGTCTTGGACCCAAATAGCGAGTGCGATCATGTGCTTGCTTCCATCATTTTGCTGTGAATGTAATTTGGCAATGGATTGCTTTTGAGAATTTCTTGATAATCTTTTCACATTTAACAGCAAGTGTTTCCTGTTTGTGATTAAGCCTATTTGTTTGAATGTTCAGTATTTGGTAAGAATTTGCATTATACAGACCACAATCCAATGTATTTTCTCACTCTTGTTAGAACTTTCACGTGGATTTGTACCATATTTTCTTCTGCTGCTCACACACCAAACAGATCGTGCACTAAACACCACAAACAATATTGAGAACCGTCAAGTTATAACAAATGGGAAAAAGTATTATCCAAAGTACATCTAAACTTCAAACACAAGTACACAAAGATGTAATTTGGTCGAATATTCATGACCAAAAAAGACCTTGAACCGAAACTCGAATAAAAGTATAAAACTGGAAAATTTTCGGATTTGTGCACAAACTTTTAATGGGTAGTTGCCAAAAAAATATTTGGTGGAATATCGGGTTGGTGACTTGTACAAACCCGGGTTCAGGCCTGGATTTTAACAAAAACTATACTTATTTATTCGGGCGGGTTCTGGACAATCGGTAAATTTGGGCTAAAAAGGTTGTCCGGATCCACCCGGACAGCCCGTCGGGACCCGGGAACTTTCATTTAGGTCAATTCGTCGTACATTTAATAAATTACTAATGCTTGAAATCAATACAAATTACTTCTACCGAGTATTGACGAGAAGGAGACCGGAAAAGCTTGAGGCTGAGGCCCAACAAATTTAAAGCCCATTGTCAATCAACAAATACGATAACAAATAATAGCATATATTACCATTGAAACTAAATTTATAAGTATTTATACTTTTAAATATATATATATATATGTATAAATATATACTTATAAATATAAATTATAGTTTTATATTAAAAATAATTTGGATATGCGGGCGGGCTATTCAGAATATTCGGATTAGGATTATTGTCCACGACTCGCCCATGAATTCGGGCGGGCCGGGCTAAATTACCCGAACGGGTTTGAATCCTTGTCCATCTCCGACCATTTATCCGGGCGGACGGTACGGGCTGGGCAGGCCGTCCATGTTATTTCTCAAACAGAACCGACTTGAACCAGAACCGAACCAAGACTGTTCGGTTTTAGGTTTTTTCAATTTATGTCCGGTTCGACCAAACCGAACTATTATATCAATACCCTAAAACCTCATATCCCAATCCGTCTCCCCCCTGTCTCGGATCCCTCCTTCCTCCATTGCACGCCGCTCAAATCTCAGAGCATCCCCACCTCGAATCACCATTCTGAGATCGCATTTCTCCCAATCTCACAACCTCAACCAATCACCATGAACTGGAAAACCATAAACAAACCTTGCAAGAAGCTTCTGGCATCGTCATCCGGAGGCGCCTCATCAGGTCAGTACCACCTCTTCTCCCAATCTCTCTTTCAATTCCACCTCTCCGAAACCCTAACTACTCACCTCCACCGATTCCACACACCACAGGCCGGAACTCCGCCGGCCGGATCACGATCTGGCACCGAGGAGGCGGATCCAAGCGATTGCACCGAAACATCGACCTCAAACGAACCACCTCCTCCGTCGGCGTCGTCGAACGCATCGAGTACGATCCCAATCGCTCCTCCAAAATCGCTCTCGTTCGGTGGACCGAAGGCGTCCAGCCGATCAAACCTAAAGAACACTTCAATCCTCCAAAATCGCTCTCGCTCGCTCCGAGCCTAATTTCAGCCAAATCCTCCGGCAATTTCCCTCTCTCGTGTCTCGCATCCAACTCCGGAAGATCCAACGGCTTGAAAGACGTCTTCATCTCCGCCTTCACCTCCGGATCTCAAATCTCGTCGCTGAACATGAACATCCCGAGGATCGCCGTCGTCGGAGCTCGGCCGGGGTTTTTCGCTCCGAGGATGAGAGGAGAGGCGGAATCCGGCGAATCCGGCGAAGAGAAGGCGTTTGCGCTTTCTGATGTTAGGAGGTGGAAGAAGGAGAGTGTTCTATGGGAGCACAGGATGAAGAGGAAGGCTGCGGTTTCCTGGAATGGAATCGGTGGACTTGAGACGACGTTAGATTTTGTTAAAGATGAAGACGAGGAAATGGAGGTTGTTGAGCATGTTGTTGATCAAGTGACGACGACCAAGGATCGAAGGGCGCCTGTGAGTTATATTTTGGCTAGCCATGAGTTGGAGGTCGGGCAGATGGTGATGAACTGCGATTCGTCCAAGGCGTCGCGGAAGCAGCGAGTCTATTAGGCGACGGATCAAACAATGCAATAAGGAGGTAGGAGGAACACTTTCCTGTTTTTGAGTTTGAGCAATTTGGTGCTCTGTTTTGGTTCTATGTAGTTGTGGCTTGTATATGACAATCTTGGACTTTTGGTGGCATTGGCTTTTTGCATTCAGTTTTGCTGATGACTGAAGTTGAGTTTCATTTGGGGACAATGGGTTGAAATGCAAGTTTTTTTATTAGAATTGGATGTGTGCATTTGGCATTAACTTGGCTATGTAGTTTTGCAATTAACAAGTTTTGGCAACATAGGATGCCTTATGGTACAAGGATTCATAGCTCATCATCATTTTGTTGTGCAACTAAACTGTCAATAGATTGCCAAGTTTATCTGAATAACCCTTGTAAGATCTTTCGTAACAGACAAAAAACCTTTGGTTCCTGGATTTCCACACTCTTCACAATTTAGAACTAAGCTTAGTGCACACCCTCGGCCCATTCGAATAATCAAGAGCATTCCTCGCCAAGCGCAACAAGAAGACTCGAATTATCAAGAGCATTCCTCGCCAAGCGCAAGAAGAAGACTGAGAATCGTTTGAGGACTATAACTAAAAATTCAATTCATGGTCTTGAATATGACCACCAAAGACTAAGTCAAAGATATAGAATCTCCAAGGATATGTCATATGAGGAAGTTCTCACTTCTCACACACACGAACAAACAAAGAAGAAAGGGAAACAAAATGACCCGAATCCAAAATGAAAGGTCATGAAAAAGTAATGGAACTGATCCAAGAGTTGTCATCAAAGAGAGAATTTGATCTTCTTCTGTCTATTTTTCAATAGGTGTATAAATAGTGATCTTTCTGTCGACTACATCAAGATGTTCTTGTTGTACGTCCCAGCTGCTGTTCCCGCACTCGGACTGTAAGCATTCTCAGCAGTAGGCCAAAACTTGGCCATCAACTTAAATTAATAATAAACAAGTATAAAATATAGAAAGAGGGGGCTCAATTTCTACTGTGTTGGTCATGGTGGTGACCAATGTGTACATTGGTCTTTCAATCTGGTTTGAACACGTGTATGCATCACACAAAGTGAAATATTATACTATTAGATGGTATAATTTTTTAATTGAAAGCCCAAAAAATTTGATCCACCGCTGCCTCTACTCTAAGTATCATCTTCCACAAATACAATATACTTAAAAACTCCTTGTTTCTAAGCTCTTCCCAAAACTTGTATTTACATGTTCTTTTGGTTTCTTTATCAGCTTCTTCTTTTTGGATGAAATTACTGCATATGCCAACAAAATTTAGTAGTCCAATAGATACACGCAGATACTAAAAACTGGCTAACAGCCACAAAGATGAACTGAGTTTAACCTTGACATTAAAATTGGTCATGTCATTGATGGTTCAGGATCAATTCACAAAAGGCCCATTGACAAACTTCGACGCTAGAAGAATTCACAAAAGCTTTACCAAAAAGAATATCATGATTGTTGCACTAACTGAATGCCACAACTCAAGATGGCTACAATGGAATCACCTAGTATCTAGATTACCACTTCTCCTACCAAATCAGTCCTATACAATCAATATGAAACTAGAATCAATGTCTCATATCTTCTCTATCTTATCCACAAACTCTCCCGGTTTAAGCGACTTCAGCTTCGACATGAACTCATTCTCAACAACTCCATCAGAAAGATCAACCACCGCCATCGTCGCAATGACAACGAAATTCTCTCCATTACTAACATCAATCCTGTACACCTCAGCAAAACTCCGCTCTCAGCTTGAGCACCAAAATCTCAAAATCCGCCTTCGTCGGAGGCATCACATTCACAACCAAAACCCCAGCACCACATAGACAACACTTGGCACCCGCAATCACCCGTTCGTCGTGAAACCTCCACGGCGGCACACTCATATCGATACTTATTGACAGTGGATAGTTAGACATTACAATCAATATATACTATAAAAGCCGGCCGATTTTGAGCCACCACGTTGATTCTAACGCCGCTTGATTTTAATTTTTTTTCATCTCAAATAGATAATAACAACTCTATATCTTTTATTTTCCTTAAAATCTATTTTTTATATGTTCTACTTATTTATGAATTGTTGATTGATATGAGATATAAATGGCCAACTTTGTTAAAGAACTTACAAAAAATAAGACGAATTATACAATCATAGTCCGCATCATAGCAATATGGAAGAAGAAGAACTTTAGAGGAAAAGAAGACCTTGAAATGCTTTTGGACGAAAATGTTTGTTTCTATCGAGTTGGCGCAGTGTAGAGAGCGTTGGAGGGAGAAGATCTCGGGTATTAGACAATTAGTTTGCTTGTTGGTGGAGCTTGGCGTAGCTGCTGCGTGTTTTTGTTATTTATAGTCTTCTTTCCTTTTTTCTCTTTTCTTTTCTTTTCCTTTCTTTTCTTTCTTTCTTCTAGTTTCGTTTTAGCTTTAGTGTTAATGGCGTTGTTGTGTTTAGGCTTTTCAGTTTAGTTTGTTGAGTGTTTCATTTTGGGTTGTTCTAGGCGCATTCCATCCAGGTCTGGAATCTCCCCATTCTGACCCCCCAGATCCAGCGTTTGCGGGCTGTCAACTGGGTAAATGTTGTTGTTGTTGTTGTTGTTGTATTTGTCCTATATATTAATTTACAATAAATATGTCAACATTTTTTTTATTGATGTAGAATTGCAAGATTGAATCTACCATCCCACTTATTTTTGTCAAAAAAATTGTGAAAATCATGAACGAGTATTCAGTTTATACAATATCTAATTTTAGATTGGATGACAATGTCAACAAATATAAGATCACTAAACACCCAATATGCATTCAAGTACATCATTCTAGAATACAAAAAATAGTTAGATATTAAAATAGTTTTATCTGCACATTTGATAAAAAAAATAGTTGATTTTATCACTTTGTTATTTGATTAACTTAAATAAATTTATCTTTTTATGCCTAAGTTAAGTTACTATATTTACAAGATCAACTCTAGTTTTTACCCAATACAATATTATCAAATCTTACTATAAAGACATTAGAATAATTCTATTAAGACATTATTGGGAACAAAAATATTATCAAACATCATAACATATAAAGATATCAGAAAGATATTACTATTTGATTTACTTAAAATAAACACATTAAGACAATATCTTAATAATTAAATAGTGATAACATATAGGCTATTTTTAAAAATAATTGTAGCTGATAACAATAAATGTGAATGATAAAAAAATCATGTTTTTAAATATGAGGTATGTCAATTTAGACTCATATAATAAAGTTTTAGAAAAAAATGTAATCAATTATAAATATTATGTCTTATATGTATTTTTTGAGTTATACGAACTTAAAAAATAATGTCACCCTTTTTTTTAAAACATGTTCATATGTTAAAACTTAATTATATTTTTTCATATCAATATTCGATTATAAAATATCAATTATAGTTTAATATTTTAAAATCAAATCATCGTGAATAACGCGACGGGTAAAACTAGTTAAATAAGGTATAATGAACTATTTAAAAGAAGTTAAATGAGTGCAAGTGTAAAACGGAAAACCCTCACCCAAAGTTAGCGTACAACAGTTAACACCACTTAACTTAGATTAATCCAATCGTAGTCCCTGTACACTGGGGCACCATCCCCACATCCTAAATTTCATTGACAAAAAAAAAAAAACTACATAAAATGTCACATATTTTCTTTTCGATCCATTATTTACACATTTCCTGTGAATCGGATTTGTGGTCAACGATGACTACGTATAGTAATCCTCCTTTTTCATTCTTCTCCTCTTAACAACTCGTCAAAATTTCCGACCAACCCACCGAAGGTGGAAAAAAGAAAATAGAAAAAGAAAAAGGAAAAGGGATTCCGGTGGGCGATCGACTCCTCCGATCACCGGAAACCATCGCCGATGTCCGGCGATCTCTTTTCGCGATCGCATCGTGCGTAATCTCCGTTCGATGGATTCCACGGGGCTTCCTCGTGCCTTGTTCCGATTATTAGTATGGTGTTTCTCCCTTATCGGCATAGTCTCGCTCTCTTACGTTCTAGGGTTCGTGGCTCTCTCGTTTAGCAGCTTCTCGATTGCTCCTCCGATTGCAGTTCCCTCCTATTGCAAAATCGTCTCCAGCAGTAAGCTCCATTTCCCCCCTTACCGAAATTGTGTGCGCGAAATTGATTTGTGTTTTTTTGCACTGATTTGATGTGTGTGGTTGTGTGGTCAAATTCTTGATTCGATTGGGAAGGTTTTTGAGCTACTCGTGCCTTGTGTGTTAGCGTGGACTAGTTGGATTCTTGTTTGCGTTTTGTGCTCTGGTTTCTGGTTGATGGATGATGTCATTGTTGAAGGGAAATTGATTGGCAATGGCTGCTCTCTGGAGCCTGTTTGGGGTTGTCCATGGCAGTCTTCTGCTGAGTTATAGTACCTTTTGTAGTGCTTGGTAAGGAGTAAGTCTGTAAGGATTGGGACTGAAAAGCTTGGATCCCTTTCGGTTAGATTTATTACACTTTCAAGAATCATGCTATGAAGGACTATCAATTGAAGTACTCAAGTCTTGTAGCTCATAGTATAAGCCAGCTTAAGTTCTTTCCTGTCCTCGTTTTATAAAAAACAGACAAGGCCACCAAAGCAACCTAATCAACCAGTCTGGGGTGGGGATGGCTTATATATTCCAGGATTTTAAGAATGGTACTCCATGCAACATAGTATGAAGAACCAAATTGATAAGGGGAGGGTTCAGTGAGTCAGTAAAATATTCTCAAAGGTCATAGCTCTTCTTGATTGTTGCCATGCCATCCTAGATGGTTGAGAGAAAGGGTGCTTAGGTAGCATCCATGCATAAATGATTACCGTGTCCATTTTAATTAATGACCTGGAAGAGCATGCTGCTCTTCTTATATAGAATAAGTAAATGGAATCGTATTCCTATTTTCTTCTATTGGATACAACCTTATAAGGTTGTTGATGGTTCTGGTGCCTAGATTTAGGTGGATAGGGGGAGGAATAATATGTTCTCTTTATCATTTGCATTTTTATGTCTTTATACAACACCAAGAACTATCATCTCAGCTAAATCTTGCATGAGTGAGGCTGGGGCTTGGGTATGGATCTGTGCACTCATTGAACTATTTTTCTTTTCCTGGTTTGGAAGCAAATGCATCTTGGCTTTACAAAGAATGGAAATATGACTGTACTTCCAAAATGGGGTTCATAATCTTATTTCATTGGAAACACTTACAGCCTTACCTGTAACTCTATCGATTGCCATGGAAGATAAATGATATCATTGATAGATTTTAGACAAGGACTTAATTACTTATGTAATGAGCTTGTAATCATCATTGCTGTGAGTATCTAGGTATATTTAATTCTTCCCTTTGAACTTGCAGATGTTGATCTAAGGTCTTCCAAAGTCTGTGAGCTTGGATTGCTCAACTTTAAGGCAAAACGTGTATTTTACCCATCTGAAAGAAGAAAATTTCGATGTCATTATGATTATTACTGGGCTTCAGTCTTCAAGGTGAGTTCACATGCTAACTATGCTTGGAAATTTCCTTTATCCCTTTCAAATCAGACTCAGATACTTTTATTTTCTCTTTTATTCATATTAAAAAACAGTGTTGGTTCATTGCTCTTTGCCATGTATAGTGTGTTTGAATTTTTTTTCAAGCAGTGTATGATGTCTGTTTCAAAGTGCTGAATCTGTGCATAGGCCTCAGTTATTTCCCATGGACTAGATTTTGAATTTCCAGTAGAAATTAATGTTGCATTTGTATAAGCAGTTAATCATGAGTTGGGAATTGACTGCTACCTTGTTCTCTCTATTAAACAAAAAGTGGGATGTGATCTACAAAGCTCTATAAGTTTCATATAGACTGTTCTTGCTTATAATTGCTGATTTGAGTGTAAAAAATGGTCAATGCCTCCACATACAAAGAACTCTATAGTCTAGCTAAATATCAGGTGGTGTGCAGCCTTTTTTTTATGTTTATTTCTTTTGGATTAGTAATTTTTTCTGTTATGCTTTTACTTGGATCTACTAATGTACCCTGTGTTAGATTGCATTAATAGTAATGCAGATAATTAACCAAATATGAGAAAATATGGAGACAGAGAAACTAGAGACTATTGTATTAGATGAAGAGTTAGACTCACTTGATGTGTTAGATGAGGGTGAAGATTGACAAGCCATCATATTGACGGGGAAGAAAAGATCTTTGAATGAAAGAATTAATGGCTTGTAGGAATCTTTGGCAGTGTTCTATACCGGAGGGGGTTTTGAGGGTATGTTGCAGCAGGAAATATGAATTTTTCTGGAGACGAAGCGAGATGATATGTTGAGACATCTCTTTGGGTTGGAAAGAAAATGAGTGGTTGTGGTTGTAGTAGATGCAGTAACACATTGGTGTGAGGCTGGATAGTGTGGACCATGGTTGGTTTCCATTTTCCAGTATCAGTAAACCTTGCAAATCATTTTGCCCGTCAGTAGCTTGGCATTCTCTAATGAAAGTTCATGAGAAAGTAATGGAACTATGAAAGGGTAGACATATGAAACGATCAACAAACTTAGAAACTCTGGAGGGGTAGATGTGAGATTAATTCTTGAAACTTTGTCCTGCCAGTGATTTGGTGCTGTACCTGTAAGCCAAAAAAAGTTGCTGTCTAAGATGTGTTACTTATTTCCATTGAAACATATTATTTTTGATAAAGATCATATCAATGATTAAGAAACTTTTCCTTGATGATATGAAGAATGGTCTGTTAATTTCATTCATTGAGGTTCTCAATTCTAATTGGGAGAAATAAAATAGGTGGAGTACTTTGACCATTTGTCTGGTCAAATGGTTCCTGGTCTTGCTGAAGCTCCAAAGGAGGCCCTTCCTCATGATTGTAGACCTGATTTTGGTGCTGCCTTGCTGACTAGATACAAGTTCAAGGTAACTGTTCAGGAACTCTATTGAGTCATTAAAATGATATTTTAGCCAGAAGTTATTCCTCATAGTGTATCAATGTATGCGCGCCATTAGGTGAATGAGAGTTACAACTGTTTGTATTCATCTGGTCTGTCCAAGATTGAGATACTTCAAGACAGCAATTTCGGTTGTCACATCAAAGGTCCTTCTGGATTTGAGATGATTCGAAGATTTTTCATTCTGTAAGTTGATTACTGGTTGAACTTTTCATTGTCCAATAGTTGGTTGAACGAATTCAGAATTGCATAGCTATGTGTTGGTATATTCTGTTAACAATGAATAACTTCACCCTTCAATCTCATTCCTTCACGTATGATCCACATTACATCCTAATAGAAACATAAGTTACTAGTATCAATCATACAAACACTAATTACAAGGGATGAAATTATCCTTATTCAAGCAACTTCTAATTCATGTTAAGAGTGCTATCTAACATAGTCCTCATAATAATCAGTTGTCTTCCTTTGCATAACTTGTCTGTACATCCAAAATATCCTTTTTTGGAACATTTTTTGCATGTATTTGTTGACTAAATTGTTTCCCATTGGCTCTTCTGAATTCTAATCTGCTTGTATTCACAGTTCACACTATAGGCATGTCATGGTGAAATCATCAGTAATGCTGATAACATCAACAACAAACTTCCTACAAGATTTTTAAATTACAGCTCAAACTAACTTATTAGTAAATCCCCCAGGTCCACAAGGATGTCAGAGCTTTGGCTAGCGATTTGTCAGCTGCCAGCTGGCGTGGGATTGGGAATGGCAGCCGGAACCACGCTTGGGCTCTTCACCCCCTTGATACTCATCACCTTGTCAAAGGTACTTCCGGCATTCATCCTCTGGTGTCACCGAGTAGGTTCACGTCTGTTGGCAACTCTGCTACACAGGTTATTCTTGACTCGAGCATTTTTTCTATTGGCGTACTTCTCGTTTGTGGGTTGGGTAGCCATTCAATACGCTAAGAAGCTTGGCCTCCCTGTAGTATTGGTAGATTACTGAGCAGTGAGTACCCATAGTCATTCAATCTTTTGTTTTAGTTACTTGTGTAGAAATTTGGTGCATGCTAAGAAACTTGTGTGTGCAATATGTGGCATTTTTGTATGGGAAATAGTGTTTTAGAGGAGGAGAAGCTTGTGTAAATACCCTAGTAGTATAAAATAGACCGTGCTTCTTTTCTGCTTGATGTTGGAAGAAATTTGTCTGTAATTTTCTTTGGTTAAAGGGCTCTTTTTTTTTCTTTTTGTTTGAATTCAAAGGGCTCTTTTGTTGATTTGGCACATATAGTATGAAAATGGTAACTACATAGCAGAATTGAATGTTCAGACTGTGACATTTTCATAATGAACCAAAAACTAACTTTAGAGTTTTACATAGAGATAAACTCAAGTCTAAACTCCAATGTAATGAGCATGTAAGAAAACCAAGTCTAAAAAGAAAGCATCGCAATGAAGAGAAAGAGAAGAAACTAATAGCTTGTTTTGAGATAATGAAAAGAATATAGTTTGTCATGATTCATGAGAGAAGGATTTTTGACTCTAGTGTTTTCTCTGATATAAGGTAATGATTTAAAAATTAGAACCGTAATGGTGTTTGAACTAATAGGGAGTTATTTCTTATCCTTTTGTTTGGCTCGAGTACATTGGGCTATGCTATAAATGCTTTTTTCAATCTATTTTGTATCGGTTTTTCTATTATTATAACCATACTAAATATTGAAACTAAATTCTAAAGAAAAGATAATGAACATGTCGTAAAAAAGATCAAAAATTATAAAAATTTAAAATTTATCAAATCTTTATAATATTAGCTTGTTATAAGGTGTTCTTATGACACAAAAAATCCCGATCTTGGAGAACCTTTCCGAGATAGGCCCATACAGGATATTTGTTGTAAAAGGCTTAAAGGCCTAGTAGATCAACAGATTGAGAAATTTGGTTGCTAAGGAAAACAGTCGACAATGTTGCACTGAGTCAACCCCTAATGTGTGTTACTCATTTGCAAACCACATTTATTAGGGTTCAGTCAAACTGTTGAAGAACCGAGATTACAAATTAATTAAACTTACCGATTATCAATGTTTATTTAAATGGGCCGTTTGATGCCCATTTCCGTCCAGAAGCCCAACAAGCTACACACTTTTTTTTTGTTAAATGAAAAAAAATTAGAATATTGTCTTGTTCAGTTGAGAAGCGAAAACTCTGCCCACAAAAAGTTTAATGGCGAAATCGTGCGATATCCGCCTTTCCAAATTCCAAGTTCAAAAATCAAATTAAGCTCAGAAATCGCGAGCGAGGAGAGAGAGACAGCGAGAGAAATCTATAGAAACCCCCGCCACTGCCGAATTCAGCTTCACAACACACATGTCTCAATTTGGGGATTGCTAGCTGACTTTCCAATTCGAGGTTGGAATCGGCGAACTAGCTTCGGAAACTGTTTTGCACGCATTTCGGCGCCCGATTGGTTCGGTTTCAGGAGAAAATCCGTGTGCCCACATTGCTCCGGGTGGGATTTGGGATCAGCTGATTGAGCAGAGTTTTTGCAGGGTTTTGGTGGATTTTAGGGGAATAGGGAATGTCCCTGCTCAGTAGATTCTTTCACAACAAAAGGCCACCTGATGGTTTGCTCGAATTTGTCGATAGGGTTTATGGTAAATGATTGCTCTTTGCTTTTCTGTTTCTCAAAGTTTCGATTTTTAGGCTTAATTGCTAGCTGGTTGCATTATTCAGTTAGTTGGGCTATTGCATTTAGCAGTTTTACATCTAGTTTGACCTTTCAGCCTGACCTGGTTTATGTTAAGTTTTATGAATTGTGAATTTGATTTGGTCTTATGTGAATAATGTAGGAATGTTGCTCTAGATGGGGGTGGGTGTGTTTTGCATTAGTGCTAATTGTTGGTCTTGTCAATATGTCATTTGCAGTTTTTGATTCTTGTTTGTCCACTGAGGTTTTGCCTGATGGGGTTTACCAAATGTACCTGCACGAGGTTGTAAATGAATTGCATGAGGCGTTTCCTACGTCTTCGTTTCTTGCCTTTAACTTTCGTGAGGGTCAGAAACGGAGCCAGTTTGCAGAGATATTGTGTGAATATGATGTCACTGTGTTGGATTATCCAAGGCAATATGAAGGTTGCCCGGTCCTTCCCGTGTCGTTGCTACATCACTTCCTTCGTGTGTCAGACAACTGGCTTGCTCGCCGTAATCACAGTGACATTATTTTGCTGCATTGTGAGAGAGGCGGTTGGCCACTTCTGGCGTTTCTGCTGGCCAGTTTTTTGATTTTTAGAAAGCTGCATAGTGGAGAAAAGAAGACGCTTGAAATGGTCCACCGTGAGGCACCAAAAGGGTTTCTGCGGCTCCTGTCACCATTCAATCCGTTTCCGTCTCAGCTTCGTTATCTGCAGTATGTGGCAAGAAGGAATATAACTCCAGATTGGCCACCTACTGAGCGCACCCTTTCTCTGGATTGCCTTATTCTCCGGGGAGTTCCAAATTATGATAATAAAGGTTGTAGACCCATAGTTCGTATCTTTGGTAGAAATCTTCGTAGCAGGGGAAGCTTGTCTACCCAGATGCTTTTTTCCATGTCCAAAAAGAAAAGTCTTCGGCATTATGAGCAGGTTTTTTCACTTCATCATACTTACTTGAGTAGAGCATCCACTATGAGCTTCTGCTGATATGAGGAAACTTTTCTTGCAGGGTGATTGTGATGTCATTAAGATAGATATTCAGTGTTTGGTGCAAGGAGATGTGGTATTGGAATGTCTACATCTGGACTTGGATCCCGAGAGGGAAGTTATGATGTTCCGTATACTTTTTAATACTGCTTTCATCAGGTCAAACATAGTGATGTTGAATGCTGAAAACCTGGATACTCTGTGGGATTCAAAGGAGAGGTATCCTAAAGGTTTTCGAACTGAGGTGAGTTTATTGATCTATGGATAAATATACAAGAAGATTTGTTATTTTTTTTTCTTATCATGCCTACTTATTCTATAGTGTTAATTGTAAGTTCAGGTTCTCTTTGCTGAGGTGGATAACATTTCTCCTATCAAAGCGTCCTCTACAGTTTTAGATGGTGAAGAGAGAGGAGGACTTCCTATTGAAGCCTTTTCCCGGGTTCAGGAACTTTTTAATGGTGCAGAATGGACTGATAATGGTGATGACGCTGCTTTATGGCTACTCAAGCAACTTACTGCTCTGCAAAGTAGTAGAGTGAGTTCACAAACATCACCTGCAGATTCTGAGGAGGAATACAGTGCTACTAGTATTGCTGACATCAGTGATTACATGGATCCTGAGAGCACTAGTGCTCACGGACTGCATTTCCTTGATGATCCCTCATCTCAGGATTCTCCATCAGATGATCAATCTGATAATCCTTTCAGGGATGTAACAAAAGCTTCACTGTCCGACAATCTTGATTTATCGAGTCCAGATAAAGAACGAGATGTTCTAGATGAATCGTCGACTCATGTTCTTCCTTTATCTTCTGAGCAGCAGGCTTCAGCCGCTACTGCAGAAAATTCAGATTGTCCTCCTCCAGCATCACATGTTAGTTCTGGCACAACTGGATCACAAGGTGTAGAACCTGTGCAGAAATTTCCACCTCCACCCCCACCGCCTCCTCCACCTATAGATGGAACTTCTACCAAGTTAAGCCAACCTACTCCACCTCCACCTCCGCCCCCACCCCCACTACCTTCTTATCTGAATGCTAACGTAGTTTCCCACCCTCCACCGCTGCCACCGCCACCACCGCCGCCGCCGCCACCGCCACCGCCACCACTTCCACAGGCTGTAGCTGGTGAGGGTTCAAGACCAGCTCCTCCACCTCCAATGCCCTCAGGCGGAGCTAGTAACGCTACTGTACCATCGCCTCCTCCTCCACCACCACCGCCTCCTCCTCGTTCAGCTTTACTGGATAGTGTTAATAATGTAGTTACTCCACCTCCACCTCCACCTCCACCTCCACCTCCACCTCCACCGCCACCGCCACCACCACCACCACCTCCTCCTCCACCTGGTAAATCGTTAGTACAAGCTCCACCTCCACCACCTCTTCCACCTGGTAAATCTGTAGTACCAACTGCACCGCCACCTCCACCACCTCCTCCACCTGGAAAATCTGTTGCACCATCTCCACCTCCACCACCACCTCCACCCACTAAATCTACAGGACGAGCTCCACCTCCACCCCCACCACCTCCACCTGGTAAATCTACTGTCGGAGCTCCACCTCCACCCCCACCACCACCTGGTAAATCTACTGTAAAAGCTCCACCTCCACCCCCACCACCACCTGGTAAGGGTAACGCTTCAAGACCATCTAATCCTCCACCTCCCCCTCCTCCATCAGCACCTACACAGAAAGGCTCGATACCAACACCACCCCAAGCACCAGAACCTCCTAATGCTCCTCCACCACCTTCATCTAAAGGAGCCCCTCCTCCTCCTCCTCCACTTGCTAAAGGAACCACTGCACCTCCACCTCCTGCTTCCTCTGGAAAATTGAGGACCTCCTCAGTACTTAAAGGACGAGCTGCAGGATCCACAGCAACTGCTTCAAAGAAGTCTTCCCTCAAGCCCTTGCACTGGGTGAAAGTTACCCGGGCAGTGCAAGGGAGTCTGTGGGCTGACGCTCAAAATCAGGAAATTCAATCAGGGTATGTTCCCAAAATCATGTCCTATAATAAACTACTGGCTTCAAAAATGAGTTATGAGTCGTTGCCTATGTGTAAATAAGTATTGCCGGTTGAGTTTCTTGGATTTCGTAAGAGAAAACTCTTTTTGGTGCTCATAGACGACTAGATCCCCTTTTTGTTTTTTGAATGTTTGGCTCTTCACTTTTAGTGTGAGAATTTCATCTACTTACTGCTGTATTCTTGTGTAGGGCCCCTGAGATAGATATAACAGAACTTGAAAGCTTATTCTCAGCTAATACTGCAGCAAGTGCTGCTGGTAAGCCTGGAGTTCGCCGTGGATCCAACATTAACAAGCCTGATAAAGTGCAATTGGTGAGTGACAGTGATCAGAAATCACATATGGTGATATTATCCTTGTAGAATGTGATCTTTTGAATGCTTTATAACTTATCTGACAACCCTTTACTTATATAATGTATTTTCTGAGCATGCCATTTCCTATTTATTAACTTCATTTGTGGTGGACCGTTGAAATGATAGCCTATTTAGTACCGATTTTGTTATATCTGTCTAATGTCCTCCCTCCATTAGTCAGTACCATAACTCAGATTGTATGGAAATAGTTAATGCATTTATAAAATCCCTCTTATATACATGCTGTGAAGCAATCCAATTATCTTATGTGCATGCCACACCTAATCCCTATTACGTTGTGCCCTTTGACATGCTTTGCACTGTTAACTTCTTGTCCTGATTTTTATTATGTGCTCACCTGCTTTAGTATTTACACTTGTAAAAAATATAAGTGACTGGACAGCTGTGAAATAATGCGTATTACTTTATACAATATAATGATATTGAAGTTGTTCAAATTGCAGTTTTCATTGTACACAATGAGATTGTAGTAGAAACTTAGTCTTTCACGGAGAAAACTTTATTAGATTAAAGAAGTCAGAAGTTGTAGCTGATTTAGTAGAAGTTCTAAATTATTGAAGTTGTTCAAATTACACTTCATTAGATTATAGAAGTGACAAGTGGTTGAGTATGAATTTTATAATGAACCTCTATGATCCAATAATAACTTGAGTGACCTTGTCTTTGTAGACTTTCAACTCTCTCTCTTGATTATCAAGGGCATTCAATGTTCTTTTTTCTGTTTAAAATTTCTGCTGTCTTGTTATTGTATGTATTTGTTTTTCATCCAGTCGCCATTTCACTTGTAGGTTGAGTTGCGGAGAGCCTACAACTGTGAGATAATGCTCACGAAGATAAAGATGCCTCTTCCAGATATGATGGTACCTTGTCTGTGCTCTCTAATTGCATTTGATATTTGCAGATCATTCAGATTTCATTTTGTTTGAGAATTTTGAAATGGTTGAATTCCTGAGCATGAAAAATGATACCTAACAAATCTAAGTGATTGCTGAAACTCTGTGTGCCTTCTCATGCCTTTCAATTCACTAACGACAGTTGGTAGCCTTTATGTGATTTTATTGTATTTGAGTATCACTGTAAATTGAAAAACAACCTTGCAGAAAGCTGTCCTTGCCTTGGATTCTGATACTTTAGACATTGACCAAGTTGAGAACTTGATAAAGTTTTGCCCAACAAAAGAAGAGATGGAGACGTTGAAGGTATATACATTTCTCGTGTATGTTGATATTCTTACAACCTGCTGCAATCTTTTCAAGTTTCTTACACCTTTCTTCTCTTTCCAGAATTATCCCGGTGACAAAGCCACACTTGGAAAATGTGAACAGGTGGATTTGGACTTCTTGATTGGGGCTTGCTAGAGTTTGGTATATTGTCTTATTTTTTGATCCATCTTCCCTATGACGATATTTCAGTTTTTCATGGAGCTGATGAAGGTCCCACGAGTTGAACCAAAATTGCGTGTTTTTGCATTTAAAATTGCATTTTCAAGTCAGGTAAGTTTGGTTGCTCAGGTTTGCTTTGCTGTGCAGGTTATATTTTTTTTACTGTTAGTACTTCAATTTTTACTTGCAATTGTGCAGGTAAAAGACTTGAGATGCAACCTGAATGTAATCAACAACTCTTCCCGTGAGGTATGTTAATTTACTTTCGTAAGAAAGATTGATGACTTGTATTACTTGGATTTTAATAAATGAGTTTTCTTGTAGGTGCGGGAATCTTTGAAACTGAAACAGATAATGCAGACAATTCTGACCTTAGGAAATGCATTGAATCAAGGCACTGCTAGGGGTACTAGTTTGGACATGCTTACATAGTTATTTCTTCTATTATTATGAAGTTGTGTCTATAGTTCTTGGTCAGTAACTTCATTGCCTGTATTTATCATATCTTCCAGGATCAGCTGTTGGATTTAAATTAGACAGCCTTCTGAAACTAGTTGATACACGTGCACAAAACAACAAAATGACCTTGATGCACTATCTGTCCAAGGTAATTATCTTTTAATATACTTATCTGGTTGCCTTTGATGACATGATACTCTGGCACTGAACTCCCTTTTCCCACTAATTGTTGGTGTCTGCTAACTAAGCAAGTGATTAATAGCTGATTAAAATAAAAATCCAATAACCATAGCAGGTCCATAGTGTGGGGCTATCACACTATCAAAGAGGATTTCTGTACTATTAATGTGCAAGCAATGGATATGGTATTAGAAAATGTTGCAATGTGATAATACTACTTGAAGTATAAAATGGAACACATTTAAGTTGTAGGAGGAAAGTCTAGAGGAATATTATACTGAGGATCAAATAATATTAAGTTGTCAAATCACATTGAATGGATAATCTGAAAGTTTTTTAGTAGATCATTGCACAAATAAGGGGCTTCATAACTATAAAAGCATTCAGATTATTCATTAGATACTACTGTAAGTGTAAGATACTCCATGACGTTTCTAAGCAGTGATCGGTAAATAGCATTTTCCCTCAACTGTTGTCTTCGGTTTGTTTGCCCTGATATCATTGTGTCTGCAGTGATATTTATGTTGTTTTTTTTTTAACTTATGGATGGGTTTTTTCTTTTAGCTTCTTGCTGAAAAGATGCCAGAGCTGTTGGATTTTGAGAAGGACCTTGTTCACTTGGAGCAAGCCTCAAAGGTGTGTTCAATGCGTTGCAGTTTTAGGCTTGTATAGCTTACATCATTTGGACTTTTAAGAGTTCAAACCGTATTCATGTCTAAAAAATAAAAAAAGAATGATATTTCTTTTACTTATAATGGGTCAACTTTGCTTGCTTGTGAATCATGAAGATCCAATTGAAGAACTTAGCTGAAGAAATGCAAGCTGTGAGTAAAGGTCTTGAAAAGGTTGAACATGAACTCGCCGTGTCAGTAAATGATGGTGACATCTCTTTGGGCTTTCGGAAGAGCCTGAAGAATTTTCTTGATACTGCTGAGGCTGATGTCAGATCTCTAACCTCCTTATATTCAGAAGTGGTAAGTGATGTGGATGATAATGTTAGATTATGAACTTGATATGCATGAAATTACTCATAACCCAGATCTGATCTGTACATGTTGATGCCATGTTCCTCATTTTCCAGGGAAGAAATGCAGATTCCCTTTGCAGGTACTTCGGCGAGGATCCAGCCAGATGTCCCTTTGAGCAAGGTTTGTGCTAATCTTCCCATTAGGAGTTTTGAAGTACAAATCTTTTCCTCATTGCTTGAATTTTGTGCAGTCACACAAATACTATATGTGTTCGTCAAACACTTCAACAAAGCGCGCGACGAGAACGCACAGTTGGCCGAGGCTGAGAGGAAGAAGCTGGAAAAGGAAGCCTTGAAAGAAAAGAACTCTATAAATTCCGCCACCAAGAAAGAATCCAATGTGATGGAGAAATTAAAACTTGGTAACAGAAGCCTGAAACAGCAACCTGATCAGCCTTTGAAGTAAAGAGTTCCATTTTTTTTTGCCTTTTGCTGATACTTTCTTGACACAATCTTTCAGCTAAAGATGGAGTGTCATCCTTTTTGTTGTAGTTCATTTCACTCCTAAATTTTTAGTTGTAAATATGAACTTGTGTGATATTTGTACTTCTATTAGAAATTCTTATCTAATAGGTTACGTTACATTGTATTTAGCTTATTGCAGGAGATAGATGAAGAGCTTGCAAATCACTCTCTTATATAATGAAGTTAAAGTTGAACAGACAAGGTTTGAGGAATGACAGATTTTAAGTTTCACCAACCACATTAAGAATCATATTTACATTATGATACTATCCCTGTGTGAGATCTCCAGGCTTCTCCTCAACCTTCTTGTTGTTTAAAATGCCTGCAAACACGCCCGAGATCGTACCCCAACTCTCGGTTATAGGCAGTATGATGATAACCGCGGATCCTATTGTTCCCCAAGCTATAGCAATGACCGCCCAGAACGTGAAGTATCCCACACTGAACACACCTACAACAAGTAAACAAGACAAGTAAACAAGCTATAGTTGTGACTGAACTCTTTAAGTGATGCTAACTTGCTAAGCCCATGAATTTACCTGCAGGAAGGCTAAGAGCAGGCCAGAGAATGATAATTACTGCAGTAAAACCAATGCCCCATTTCACAATCCAAAACTTAGCCTTTCTCAAGCTCTCTTCTGCAAACTCTTCATCAGGGAGCTCAGTCTTGTCCATCTCGACGGTGGAGATTTTCTTCGTTGTGTCCCAGTCGTAGTCCTGAGGCCAAACGAAGCTCAAACTGGCATGGATTGCTCCACTACTCAATATAGAAACCAAGTTCCCAACCAACATGGGAGCATTCCTTCCTGTAGTATCAAGATTCACTCTCCCATACACAACCTTTGTGACTACTAACCATGAGATGATTCCTAGGATGCAGCCAATGATTGTCCCCAAGATGGCCCCACACGCGTTCGCTTTCCTCCAGAGGAGCATGAACGCGATGGGGAGGACAGCTGAGCCTATGAGTACACCCATGGCCAAGTACAGCCATCCAAGGGACACGCCAATTTTGTTCAGGATCACGGCTAGTATGCCCATGAAGCATCCGAAAGCTAAGATGACTGCTCTTGAGACTCTTAGGATTTGCTTCCCATTTGCATTCGGGTTTATGTAGGTTCTGTATATGTCGTATGTGCATAGCGAGGACACGGCTATGAGCTCCCCGGATCCTGCAGATGTCACCGCCCTGAATCAAAGCTCAGTTTGTCAAGAAACTTACTCAAAATGTGAAGTTGTTACAAGACAATGCTTCAAAAACATGTATTAATGTATTATGTTACAACTTAAGCTCCTGAATTTGAAAATAAATATGACTTACATAAAAAGCATGGTGAGAAGTAGAACTGATCCAGCTTGGCCCATCAAAGCAGAGGCGGTGGCAGCTGGTACGAGCCCATGGTTAGCTTCACTTGCAGTTATAGGAAGGTCAAGAGCAAGCGCACCCAAGCCCAACGACGTGGCCAACGAAAATGGCACAGCAAACCAAACTAATCCACCCAACAAGTAGCCCTTGTGTGTAGATGAAGGCCTAGCAGCAATTGCACTCACCCAATAGCCCTGAATAAAAGTCACATGATCAAATCCTACCAATATTACAATGTAAACTTCCTTAACAAAATGAGGTATCTTACATTGTCGACGAAAACTGTACCAAAGTTGCCAACTATGTTGATGATCCCAAACACAAACCCACTAGAGCTCAACATGGTAATGTAAGAGCCCTTCAAGTTACCATTGACAGGGCCACAGGCTTGTCCTACATGAGAAATTGGCTCTGTGCACACTCTTGACTTGCTTGCGACTTCAATCAGACGGTGGTAAACCAAGCTTGGGCTACCAAGCTTGCTACTCGCGGCGTAAACCAAGTATACGAATATCACTAGCACGACGTGCACTGAGATTCGTATACCAAAAACAGGCTCAGCATCAATGACATACGAATCGTCTATGTCTTAAGGGTATACGATAGAAAAACTGTACTTTTATAAAGCCTGTAAATATAAGTACCTATGACGGAATGAATGTAGCTGGCTAAGAAGGTGGCTTTGAGTCCACCAGCTAAGGTGTAGACAACGACACCGAGCGGAATGAGGAAGCTTGCTGCATAGATGTTCACTCCTGTAAGAGCAGTCACCACAGCTGAACCTCCTAGAAGGAGCATGGAGCTCACAATGATGTTTGTCATGAAACAGAAGGTGAGAAAGACAATATGTGCAGTTGTTCCCCACCTGTTTGCAAGCATTTTCATAAGAAACAATTTCAAGCAGTAGTTTTTTTTTTTAAATATATACTTTTTTTTACCTCGAGATGTTTGCATTATAGTTACTTTTTTCGGATTTTGAGGTAAAAAAAGTATTTTTTGCTACAAAGTGTAGCAATTACTTGTTATGCTAAGATCATGTTCTACATGCTACAGAATTTACCTGGCCTTGACAATTTCACAAACAGAGTGGGCATTGGGAGCCTTCCTCTTGATCTCAATCGCCAGGACTCCGAACAAGAGCACCTGGATGGTGGCGCCGCTAGCGTACCAGAAGGGGCCACTGATCCCATACTGCCAGGCTACATTTGAGCTCTGCAAGATTGTAGCCGCCCATGTCCACTGGAAAAAAAATGCCAATCTCATTCCAAGCTCAGAAACAATGGGTAACAAATGGGAATTTTGTAACACTGATATTCTGTGTACCTGTGATACAATAACACTTGCAATCAGTCCAGTTTTGACATTCCTTCCAGCTGTGTTGAACCACTCAGATGTGTGTTGTGAGCCCACATACCTCTTTTCCAGCCAAACCTAATATTTCCCATACAATATGAAACTTAGACTAAAGAAAGTTAACTTCATTGCAAAAAAATTAACTGACCCAAAAATCTTGTCCTGAATTCTTGGAAGGTCCACTACCATAGTTTCCAAAAGGGTATTTTTTTTCCAAAAAATGACCCATAAAAAGTAAAAACATAAATAAACTGAAAAGCATCACAATCTCAATCCAAAAAAACAAAAATAACAGTATAACACTAAAAAACTGAAAAGTAGAGGGAAAAACATAGTATTACCAAGAAAGAAGTGAAGACAGCAAAAAAGGCACCAAAACCCAGAATAATAGCATAGCCAACAGCCTGATTAAGCAAGGGTTGGCCTTGGAAGAAGCTGCCCTGTCTCACACAACTTCCTCCTGTGGCATCATAGTACTCTGCTCCAAACCCTAATGGTGGACAAGTTGCCATTGCTTTCTTTCCTTCTTTCCTTCTTTCTTGGGCTCTTCTTATAACTTTGTTTGGGCGTGTATTTATACTAGTGAATGTAGCTCAAAGTCAAGGAGGTTGCTTATTTGTCTCAACTTCTTTTTGTTTTGTTTTTTCTGATGGAAGATTCAGAGTATCAGAGAGTACCTATAAGAATCAAGGGGTATCTTTCTTGGTGGGCCATGTGGGTAAATGATGTTAATAATAGGCCAAATGAAGGAGTTGACATGTCAATCTATTCTACTTTGCCATGTACAATGTCAATAATAGGCCAAATGAAGGAGTTGACTTGTCTATCTATTCTGTTGTGTTCTAAAATACGGCTAGCCTAGCCGGCTCCTAGGTGGAGAGGGATTACTTAGTGTCTAAACGGTCTAAACGGTTGTCTAGGTAGTTTAAATGGACACTTGGGCACCGGTTAAAAGACTATACGGAGACCGTCTAGTTTTTAGATGAGACCTAAACGAGGCATAGAAGAGATTTTGGTCCAGGAACAAAATACCATTGCCTTAAAAACAAATCGCCTGGACTATAATGCAAGTCGGATATTGGCGTTTGTGAGGTTTGTCCCTCGAGGGTTACACAACTCTCCTCGAACCGGTACACTTTCGATACCAAGAGAACTGAACTTAGAACAATAGAAAAGTTTCCAAAACTTAACATGTCTCCCTCAAAGAGGGATAGGAAATCTTAAATATAAAAAGGAGGATATAATCAACAAATTTCCACTCCTCAACTAAATACACAAATATGTCTTCTTAGGTAAAACAGTTCTTCCTTCAAAAAAAAAAAAGGTAAAACAGTTCTGATTGGATCTTTGCAAATGGTCAGAGATGATAAGCGACACTCATGACCTCACAACCCACATGTGCCAGCTCATAAAATCGCTTTTATAGCTCTACTTGACCATTTGAGAATTTAAATTGAACTTACTCATTCTATCTACACCATGTAATCCCATAGAAAAAAATTGAAATAATGTTTAATATAACAAGTGTTTTTATATATAGTCTTTTACTTCAACCAAGACTCGATCTTAGAAACGTCACACAGATTAAAAAAAACACTATACAGATTTATTCCAAAGTGCTAAATATAGTACTATATGCAATTGCTACTATTGGTTAATTTGGTTTAGTTGCATTTTCTCTTACGTGGATTGCTTGAAATTGTCCTCTTATAGTATGTTCATAGTTGGCACCAACATAAACACAAGTTTATTCATGCACAATTATACTTACCCATCTCGGTTTGATTACAATAACGATCATTTCATTCACTATCAAAAGGGGAGAAAAAGGCCTAAACCATAGAAGTTTGGGATCAACAAAATCATATGCAAAAGAGTGAAAAGACCCTTGTTAAAAAAATTATGCTTTCTCAAAAAACTCGTTAATTTTGTTACTAGACACTCAAATTCACAATGATTCTCAAATGGGTTGTTCAAAATACAGATATTAAAGCTCCCTCAACACTCAAAAAGTGTGCTGAATGCCAAAGGGGAGAATCTGGTTCTCCACCATGAAAAGGGTGGATTTCATTTTGAAGTTGCTCATTTAAAAAGCCCCCAAATCGATTAGTTTCAACTACCCATTCCTGCAAAATTTCTAGGTTTTCAAATTGGGGAAAAGAAATGGTGGGTATTTTCTCCAAGTTTTCAGTAATCAGATCTGGGCAGCGAAGATCTCAAAGCGCCCTTGTAAGCCCTCCTCTTTGAGTTCATCTTCTTTCATTTCCATTGAGTTTTTGTCTCCTTTGAGCTTTGTGTTTGTTTGCTATCAAGCTCAAGTCTTTGGTTTCCTAATTAACAATGGCGACTCTCATTTAGACTGCTGATTGTAGCCTACTCCTTGTGTGAGCTTAACTTATCAATCTAGGAAGGAAAGTTGCTGTCTTTTTTATTTTAGGTTTTCTTCTGTGACCCAATTGAATTAGGCTTAACAGTGAAGTAAAACTGTGATCTTTCTGAAATCCTGTTACATTGATAAGCAATCTGCACCATGGCTAATTCTGTTGTATTGAAAGCTTGGTTTTTTACTGAACTGTGATCTTTCTGAACCCCTGTTGCATTGATAAACAATCTGCATGATAATGACTTAAATTATTGTTTTGAAAGATTGGTCTTTATTGGATTTTTTGTTGTTGTGATCCTCAATTTGCCTTCAATTTCTGCAGGAGAATAGAGGGGTGATACCTCCAAATGCAGATGCAATTGATGCAGATCATGTTGCCTCTCATGGAATCCAAGTGGGCATCGAATTTAAGCCGGTCGAGCATCCGATTGAGCCTCTTGACAGCGATGAACCTGTTCTTTGCTCTCTTCCTGAACCATCCATACTCAATGTAAGGCCCAATCTGAGCTGCTTTCTTGAATTCCACATCTATGAATTTGACGAGTGACCATGATACTCCACTCCGGTTTTATTCTTTGTTCGGGTGGCGTATATATGCTTGGCAAGGCCATCCTCCCTAAGTTAGTCATGACTCATGAGCACTTATGAGGAATTACAAAATTTTCCAGTGTATGCAATTTTCTTTTCATTGTATCTTGCTTTTAGGTATGTGGGTTGAGTTCAACACCGGGATTTCTTGCTATACGCTTGCTTACATTTGTTTACCATGCTCGTCGAATGATATATGTAAATGTTTCAATGTAAAGATTAGAGATTTGAATGCATGTAGAAAGTTATAGGGTGATTTAGGTAATGAGGAGTGATTTGCTGAAGTTGGTCATTCTACCACCTGTTTACTGCATTTTCTTTTACCTGCCTGTCAAAAGTCAAAGGTTGTGTTCGGGGCAGAGGGGATTATGGGCTATAATGCATTTTTTTTCAAAAGCCATTATTTAAACCAAACAAGGTACAACGGGTACATATATTGATGTGATTGAGTGGGAAAGATGGGTCCCTTTTTCTACTTGATTAGCAGGGGGCTGTTTGGAGTGAAATTACTTTTCCAAGATAATACTCCCTCCGTTTCATAATAAGTGTCGTTTTAGCACTTAAAATTTGTTTCATAATATGTGTCGTTTTAGGTTTTCAAAGTGATTTAATAGGGGTGAATGATGATAATTTTTATTGAAATGTGTATTTGTTGACTAAAGTTGTTCATGCATTGGCCAAAAAATGTAATGAGTGGTAAGATTAAGAAAAAGTTGTAAGTTTTAAAGTGAATGATTGCTTTTCTTAAAAACTGTGTTAAGAGCTAAAACGACACTTATTGTGAAACGGAGGGAGTAGCTTTTTTTTTTTTTATAAGCATTGTGTACCGAACAGAGCCAAAACTATTTCAGCATTTACTTGATCACTCTTATAAATGCAGTTTTGTGTGATTCACATTCAGTCTTCTTGTTCGGTCATCTAAGATAGAAGTTGAATTTCAGGATGGGAGATTATGGAAGGAGCGTTTATCGGCTGCAAGCACGCGAATGAGGACTGATTCGTCAATCAGAAGTGAAGGACTTGCTGATTCCGATGACAGTGTCGCGAGGAGACCTCACCGTCTTTCGTCCAATCAAATGATCTCACATTCCCAGAGTGCCCCTGAACATAACTTCCTTGACTTGTTGGAAGAATGTAACACATCTCAAAAATAGCTTGTGGGTTCTAAGAAAACGTTTCGGAGCATCATGAACCGAATGCACTTCTTGAATTAGTATTCATGACAATTACAGTGTTATATGAAAAGATTCACTACATACTTGTGCTTTCCTAATCACTGATACACGAAGACGATACCGAAACTGATCTAGAGTTCACTTGAAGATGAACGCGTTAACAGGTAAACAACGACAGCCAAATATTGGAAACCGAGTAAGAACAGATGACTGAAAAACTATACAGACAATGTCTGAACGTCCAAGGGCTGCTCAATTGATGGATTCACAAGGCGCTGGCTTCTCCAAACGCCCCGAGAGCTTCCATGGTTCATCCAGGGCTTCCTTGGCAACGCTCCATGAGGCTTGGAGCCATGGAGTGACGCGGGTGCCATCTCGCCTGAGCGAGGAGCGATGGTGCGCGTTGCAGAGGAGGTGAAAATGGAGAGAACTAAGATGAAAGTGAAGAGCTTGATACCTAACTTGGAAATTGCCATCTTGTGATTCTTTGTGTGTTTGTGTTGCTGAGTGTTTGTGGGTAAGAACTTGTGTGTTTATATAGAGAGGGAATTAGTTAATTATTTAGGTGGTGGCCTTTTTTTCTTGTTCTCACTTTGCTTTACAAGGAAGTCACAAGAGTATCATTTGGCCTTCCACTTGGAGTTATGATTAATCTTTTGTCACACGGATTGCCATTTTTGCCTTTATGAAGTTGGTGGCTCGAATTACCTTGTTTTTAAGGCATTGCTGTTTTGTTTACAAGGACTTGAGAATTTTGGTGTTTATTAGTACTTCAAAATCATAATTCAACTAAATTTGCTTTAAGATCTAGAAATTGTAAAACCTATGTAGTAAGCCATCTAATTCCACCCAATGGATTGAATATTTTTTCCATTACTATTGGTTACATATGTACTACTTCGATATATACTGATTTTTTTTATTTTTGATTTTTAAGGTGAGTATAATAAAAATCGAAGTCTTTCAACCAAAAAAATAAAAAATCAAAGTCTTTAATTCTAAACAGACTTCCGTGAATTGGGCCGGCCCAATACCAATAACCGAAAGCCCAAACAAAAAGGCAAAGCCTACCGCTTTGTTTTTTCATTCAGACTTTTTTTGAGAACTCAAGTCTTTGTTAAATTTTGTGGGAAAAATCAATATTGCGAAGATATGAATCAAGGACAACGATGCAGCCGCTAGGTAGGTTCAATGTAAGTTTTCATTATTTAACTTAGTTTAATCCCGTATCATGTACGAGTAATGTGATTATAAACCCAATTTAATATAAGATCATATATTTTTATCTGATTAGTTTTTTACCAATAGTAAATCAACTCATAATATAAATAAGTTAGATTTGTTCAAAAATTATTTTACGATAAAGATCACATTTTATTAAATGATAATATTTAATACAAGATTACAACTAATTTTTTGGATAATATTTATCAAAGGATTACAAGTTACAACTAATTCTTGGCAAGGGATAATTCATAATTCTCTGGATAATTCATAATTTTAGATAAGTTTTAATCAATTTTTGGATAATATTTATCAAAGAGCATCAAAATACGTAGTACTAAGATATATTGTTTCTAGATATATATGATATCTTTCAACACAAAAAAAAAAAATATATATATATATATATATATATTGTTTCTAAGATATAATATTGTCCCATGGGATCGATCAATCAGTATTGCACTCAAAATCCTTAAATGCGCATTCTAGATGACTCTGTACTTCGCAAGTCTTGCGTGAGTAATACCAAGCTATAGGGTGCATGTTCTCTTGATATAAAGTATAAACGTACTCATCAAACACTTCGTGCCTATGGAACTCCAAGCCAAAGCTATGCTCATGGTCACCATGCCTATACATTCGGACAACCAAAGGCAACAATGCACACTGGTATCGCTGAGAACAAAAGATGTTGGGAACCTTATCCCACATCGGAATTCATAATCTAAACGGCCTACTATGTAAGTACATGGGTTACTCCTCCTATTGCCAATTGGTTTTAGGATGGAACCCCATGGGCTTATGTGGTCATGCCCATTCGCGCATGTGCGCACGACGGTCGCCCCCTCCGTCATCATCTCTCCGGTATCGGGCCCACCGGATTCCGACATGGTATCAGAGCCTTGTTCGTTCATGGGTCTCCTGGGTTTGATCCGGTCTGGGCCAGGTTGTCCCCACCCGTTGTTGTCTTGTCTTGTCTTGTGGAATTCATAATCTAAACGGCCTACCATATATAAGTACATGTGTTACTCCTCCTATTGCCAATTGGTTTTAGGATGGAACCTCATGGGCTTATGTGGTGAGGCCCATTCGCGCATATGCGCACAGCGGTCACCCCCTTCGGCTTCGCGACAAGTCCTCCTTTCCTTTCTTTGCTTAGCTCATCTCACTTGTGCGACGACAGTGAAGGCGACAAAGATGAGGTTTTTGGCTTCTTCCAGGGTCGAAGGGAGGTGGCCCAATCAAGAATCTCGTGGAAAGGGATTACTTGGCATTCAAGTTTCCTAGCTTGGGATTTGGCGAGGTTGGTCTTGCCAAAGTTGGGATCGCCTTGCACTGCGATTATCATTGCCACCTTTCTTCTCCATATAGCCTACTCCATGTTGTTATGTTTCATACGATTATTAGGTGAAAGAGTCATTATCCGAGACTAAAGGTGGTGCCAAGAAGCTGAGACTAGATCGATATGCCTTATAATCAAAAGAGTCAAGAGAGCGGATTGAACTAAAATAAAATTAATTTAAATGTGTTTTGCAATTTTGTGTACAATTTTGCTCAATACAAGTAAAAACGCTCCTTGTGGTCAAAACAAACTTATACGGAAACGAGTGAATAACAAAAATTTACCATTGCTAAATCAAAAATTTATTGGTAATGCATATCTTTAAAAATAAAACATATTATTTTTTGATTTATTGTCATGCATCTCTTCTCTTACATCATATGAAATTAAAATCCCTCATTTCATTTGAATGGATCCCAATTATAAAACAAATCAGCGATGCCCGCCTTATTGATGCCATAAATCCCCTTAGGAGTAATAATCCAATGACAACTGTTATAACACCTCTTGAAGTCTCGATCGTAAACATAAACACCCATTGAGGCAATTGCATCCCCCTTTGACACCACACACAAATAATCCGACAATGGTGTCGGGTTGAGAGAAACAATGGTGACACAACCATCTTTCACCGTGTCAAACAAAGATGTATCATGTGGGCCTTGAAAGACCAATGAACAAGCTATATGATTGCCGAGTAAGTTGTGGAGATAAACTCGAGTCTCAGGGAATTTGGAATTGGTTGGTGGAGTGAGACTGATTATGGTCATGGCTTCTTCTTGTTTCACGTCAAATGGTGCTCTTGGTGTCTTGGTGGATTGAATGGCAATAGGTAGAGCTAGTAAGAAAACAATCATGGTGTTTCTAAAGAAAAATGGATTCATTTTGGATGCTTGAGTTTTGGTTTTGAAGGCAGAGGGATGATTATGACTTCTATGAACTCGATTTCATCCCATATCAAAATTTACCAAAAAGTTGTCAATTTATAATAGGTATGGCTAAAAAAAATGACTATGCAATGAATGTACATCCCAATCAAAATGAATAGCTATAAATGCAAAAAAAAATGTCATTCATGCACCATTAATGTTACAACTAATCAAGATAATTAAAAGGTATCAAAATGAATAACAGTAAATGCAAAAACAAGTGTCATTCATGCACCATAAATTTTACAACTAATCAAGTTAATTAAAAGAAAAATGAGGAATGACTGTATGATCCAAAAACGTTAATTATTATTCATGCAACATTATTCTATATATCTATACAATACTAGGTAGATGACCCGTGTTTTCATACGAGATCTTATTGATTAGTTTTTATATTATCTATAAGAATTTTTATTTATATTTATATATTATTTGTCTACATATTGTGTATAATGTTATTTGTATGTCAATGTTATGTACACAAGTCTATGTAATTGAGTCATTATCTTGTCAAATAAGGTATTTTTTTTATGAACAATCAACACTTAAATTAGCAAAACGTTTCTATATATATAGTTGGTTTGATAAACATTTTTCTAAGTAAAAGGATAATTACCATTTAATATCATTTACTATAATTTAATTAATTTTGTAGAATAATAATAATCCTTCTCATTAATATCAATTTATAAGACTAAGATAGGTTACATTTTCTTATCTTATTCTTATTTATTTTGAAAAATAATTAATAAAATTATGACCATTAAGTAGTCTCATTTAATATGGATTACACCATTTAAACTTATGTTATATTTTCTTCAAATTATCTATTTTGATAGGAAATAATGGTGAATATTCCCATTACATTTAGGATTTTAACCAATTTTTGTTAAAATTTTGTTATCTTAGGTTGTTACCAATTGATTTTTTTTAAAAAAAATATGAGCAATATAATTTTGTTATTAGGTAGCTATCGTCCTTCTAGAACATGAATATTTTGCGCATACTATTTTGGTGAAATCGAAATTATTATCCAATGAAATTAATCCAATTCATTTAAGATAATTTCATTTTAAATTTTTTATCAGGAGAATGTATAAAAGTAGAATTGTCATAACTCAACCTGTCCTGTAAAGTTGAACAAATCAAGAGTTTTAAGATTGAAACCCGACTAAAAATCTAACGGGCAAAGGAAAAAACCAAACCCGAAAGTTGAAACTCGAATCCAACCCGTCCCCATTGTGTTGACCTGATTGGTTATATAAGTAGAATATATAACATTTATTTTTAATAATATTATTATATTTTATTATAAAATATGAAACCAATATTTTGTTAACCATAAGATCATAAAAAAATTGATATTCTTCACTCGTTAGATTGACACGAGCCTCCAGGTAATATGTCATGACCCGATCCTGCTTGATCTTCTACACCCGACTCGAAAATGTACCCAACCCGACATGAAATAACCGAACTTGAACCCGACCAAACCGAACTTTTTGGCAACTTTATATAAAGGTAATTGACTTTTTAATTACCTAAATGATACAAAATGTTTAATGTATTAATTAAAGATCAATATTTGTGTTTTTTTGTATGAATTTAATTGAGAATGTGTCATAAGTGAAATTTTATACACTCATTGTAGATATATATTTGAGCGGTAATTGTTATTGGTTGTTAATATGTTTTAGAAATGTTAAATTTTATGAGATTATGATATAATACATTGTGTTTAAATGTGTGTAAATAGGAACATTTAATAGAGGGTCATAATTAGGCAAAATTTGCAATTTTATATATTTTATAGACTAGTAGCTTCGGCTCGTCCGTTGAACGGTCAAATGACTTTATCGGAGCTCGTTTCGGAGCATTTGCTGTCAAACCCATTTATATCATAATATGTCATGTAACACCCCGTCTTTCTGACAAGACGTTACTCGATCGTAGATCTCACGAGGTGCTACCAAGTTAGTTCGATAACAGAACATTCGGATCTTGCAACGTGGACACGACAAAATATCAGAAAAAAAAACACCCAACTTGTATTAAGCAATAAAACTTTTACAAAACAATTCATGATTGCAACCCAATACAAAGCTAACTATGAACTTTCATAAACCGTATGCACGTCAACCAACAACTTACGATATAAGAATAAACATGATAATCAAACAATAATATGACCCTCAGTCCGGGTTGCGATATAACACTAATCAATCAATAACATGACCCTAGAACTAATCAAATAATAACATGACCCATCAAATAATAACATGATCCTAGAACTTTCCTAGGACTGGACTTAGTGTTATGTGTGCATTTGTGGACACATAACACTAAGTCCAGTCCTAGGTTCAGTCAGTCTATTATAAGAATTCACTTATCAAACTTGTCAGTAACACCATTAACGTTATAAGAACAAATACAATCTCAAGTCCTCCTACTCTCACGCACGATCGCCTCCACACAACGACATACACCTCTTCATTTAAACACCTATACTCACACAAATACATATCTACACTCACTTCTGAAGATGAAGGAATTTCTTTACGAGCGTGGAATGACAATATGTCCCAAAAATGATGAATAATAATCTTATTATGAATTACGAGAATTACTAAGAGACCTGAATAACCCGGGAACCAAACCCGACTTATAAAAGCTAATGCTAGGCTAAATTACCCGACATTTAACAAGTTCCCAACCCAATTGTCAACCTTTGACTAACCTTACCTCTACCACATTAAGCCCCTTAATTTTCCTTTCTTTCTTTTCTTTTCTTACTTTTCCAATTCCACTTCCTTCTTCTTTGGCTGCCCGATCTCACGCTCACTCGATCCCTCGCCTGATCCCCCCAACGCGACCCATGGAATTGAACGAAAGAGGAGGGAAACGAGATTGGTGCTGACCGGCGACGACGAGGTCTAATCGTTTGATCGCACAAGGAGCTAGAATAAGGCGTACCCAACTGATTTATCAATCCACCTAGTCAATCAATAAATCAATATATCTATATTGTCTATAGTATAAAGCGAAAACAAAGTCTTCACAAAAAATTACGTCATGTGTCATATCTTTAATAAAATAATCAATCGGGCCCTTGTGCTTATAAAATATCACTAATCACTATAGAAAGATAAATATATATGATTTGATAAAAATAATCAGTTGGGCCCTCCTTTATATAAATTAGGTAGTTAGATACTCATATAAATTAGTTGTAATCTTCAAATAAATACTATTATTTAATAAAATATGATATTTATTGTAAAGTAATTTTTGAACAAATCTAACTTACTTATATTATAAGTTGATTTACTATTGGTAAAAAACACTAATTATAATATGAAGATACATATATATGATCCTATATTTTTAACATGATCATTGACGTTACATATCTAATTAAATTGGGTTTATAATCACATTACCTGTACATGGTACGGGGGTTAAACTAGTATACTTTTAAATCAGCTTGTTAGGCATTTCTGTCGAGTTGGCGCAGTGCAGAGAGCGTTGGAGGGAGAAGATCACGGTTTTAGACAACTAATTTGCTTGTTGGTGGCGCTTTGCGTGGTTTTGTTTAGTCTTAGTCTTATTTTCTTATTTTCTTTACATTTGCTTTTCTTTTTAACAATTTAGTTTTGCTTCAGTGTTAGTTGCTTAGTTGTGTTTAGGCTTTTTAGTTTAAGTGTATTGAGTGTTTACTCTTGGGTTGTTCTGGGCGCATTCCATCTAGGTCTGGAATGCCCCCATCCTGACCTCCCAGATCCTGCGTTTGCGGGTTTATCCTGAGTAAATGTTGTTGTTGTTGTTGTTATATATTAACTATATTACAATTACATCATATCTATATGTAATATATCTTGATCTACCTATTTTTAATAAATGATTTTTATCTTAATTTTCTATCTATTTGTATAGTATAAGATAAGTTATAGTCTATTTATATACATATTGATGGACACATGTTAGGTACTATTTTAGGGCATGTTTAGTTAGGATTTTCATGGTTTTTGGTTTAGTTTTAATTAGTTTTACTAGTTTTAATTCGGCGTCTCGGGGTTTCTGATCGTTTTTTGAGTCTTGATGCTCGGCGTTGGAAACTCGGGCACGGAAGGCAAAGCGCGCCCGCGGTTTGGGTGACTATACCGCGGTTTGGCTCGTGCCCGAGCTAAGACCGAGATTTTGTATGAGATCTTTTTGGGCCTCGTGGGATGCGTTTTTAGATATATTTTCGGAGACATTATATATAGATAGTCTTAGTTCTAGGTTTTATTATCTTGATATAAGACTTTGGATTTTATTGGAGGCTATTAGAAGAAAAATAACCTTTGGAAAACTTTGTAAGCTTTTCAATGTCTTTCCGTAGCTAAATCTCTTTTGCTTGACTAGTTAATTAAGGTTGTGTACGAAGTATTATTGTGAGGTTTGATTGTTCTTAATTTTCCTTGACTAGATTGCTTTCTTTGTGCTTAATTTCAGCCTAGGGTTTTATTAGTTTGATCACCTAATATGATTTCTAGAATGAATTACAACCAAATCTTTCTAATTACCGGTCGGTGTTAATTAGATCAAAAGTAGAACCTTTAATCAATCTAGGACTGATAGGATTAGTTGATTAGAGAAGAGAATTCAATCGCATGTTATTTGGATGTCTGGTTGCTCTGAATGCATGTTTGTATTGATACTTATATCTTAATGTTGTTGTCAAGTTCAATGTAGGAGGTCTTCTAGGATATTTGATAATTATGGTTGTTACTTGTTAGTACCGGTCGGACTAATAATTAGAATTGAAGTAGGATTAATGCCATGAAGTTGGGTTATTTGCATTCCGCAGTAGAGTAATCAAGGTAAAGAGAGAATTTTAATAAGCAAGGATCAACAATCAAGGTTACAATGGATATCACTTTTTCTATTCATAAATGATTATCACTTTTTCTAATTATATACAACTTTTTTTAATATAATATAATATCATGGATTGAATGACAATAGGTAGAGCTAGTAAGAAAACAATCATGGTGTTTCTGAAGAGAAATGAATTCATTTCGGAAATTTCGCGTGGTACCCCTGAGGTTAAGTTAATTTCGCTTGGTACCCAAGAAATTTTTAATTTTCGCCTGGTAACCCTCACAAATTAAATTAATTCACCCCATGCCCAAGCTGTTAACTTCAACCCATTAACGTTAGATTTGAATTACCAAAAAAAAATAAAAAATAATTAAAGAGAGATATATTCAGAAAACCGTTTCATCTTCTACGTACTCATCAACACCATAGTGTTCTCTCTTTGGGGTGAACATCGTGGAGAGGACAACTCTATTGATCGAAAGTTTCCAAGTGGTGGACGACTACAATTTGCTTGGTGTTTTGGGGCGTCGACATCTCTGTTCAGGTACAATTGTACAAGCTTTATGAATATGAAATTTTAGGGCATTATAGTTCAAGTTGTTAAGATACATTTCTAGGGTTCTAGATTCTTATGAATTCTCCAAATTTTCTGCTCACAAATAATTCACAAGTTGCTTAATCACTAGGGTTTAGTTTACTTTTTATCTATGAGAACCATTATGCAAACATGATATTTACGTACTGTATAGAGATAACATTGACTTTTAGACAAAGAATGCAATAGATATATGATACGTAGCATGCTTTGTAATTTGCAAGTTAGAAATTGGAGTTTGACGCTTTTGTTTATCATGAATTGTAGAATGGGAGATGCACTATTATTAAGGCTCCGCTATACTCATCAACAATATGTTGAAACAACAGTGAGTGATCCAGATACATGTACAATACTTGATATATTTGTTGATTTACTGGAGGGGGCTGTAAAAAAAGGTATGCACCTTCCCGATCATCCGAGTCTATGGTATGCACATCAATCTCAAAGTTTCAAGTTGGAAAACGACAATGATCTTATGAAGATGTTCACCTTGCTACATGGAAAGGAAGTGATTAATTTAGCCATTGGCTCTTCTGAATTGCCATGTTTGAACCTAGAGTTGGCTCGAGGCTTGATTGAAGCGAAGAATCCTTTAGGTTCCGACAATGAAATTGCATTAACGTCGATGCCGGATAATGTGACAGCACCATTGTCTACCAATTTGTGGTCGCATCCTCCAAGTAGGAAAATCCCAGCCACTTCTGCAAGAAGAAAAGGGTTATGTATTCAAAAAATTGGAAACACTTCTACTGCTTTTGGAAATGGGTCCTCTACTAGTGCTCACTTCGATGATTATACACATGATTTCAATCCTTTTGCTGATTTGCATAATGGTCACGCCCCTTTTGATGATGCACATAATGCTCAGACTTCTTTTGATGATGTAAATGACAATGACACTCCTTCTAAGGATGTACAAGATGACTTTGTCTTGCCACGAGTTGATGATGGTTTTGATCCTGACGCTTGCAATGCTTGGAGACTAGATAGGGATGCATACTTTGATATACTCTATGATAACGGGGAGTTGTACGAAGAACGTGACTTTGGCAGAATTGAGCTTAGGGAATGGATGATTTTTATCAACAAAGATCACTTGATGGAGGTTGTCCGAGATTATTGTGTCCAAGAGGGCTTCTCTATTGTAGTTATAAAAGCTGAACAAAAGCGTTATACAGCTGTTTGTGGTGATTTAAATTGTGGCTGGAGAATTCATTCAGCTAGATTATCAGATGGAGTCACATGAGCTATAAAATCATTGAAAGACCCACACACTTGTATGAAACTGAATTTACACAATTCCATGGCAACTCCGAAATGGGTCGCTAGAAAGATTCTCAAACTAGTGAGAATAAGTGAAGAGCTCAAAGGAAAGGATATCAACAGGTATTTGTTTCGAAAATTTGGTATAAATTTAAAGCCAACATCCTTGTACAAGGCAAGGAAACTTGCTCTTGATATGATCAGAGGAGATGAGGATACTTCATATGAGAATCTGCATACATATTGTGAGGTCTTGAAGACGACGAATTCTGAGTCCAAGGCTCATTGCGTTTGGAGAGTTGTTGAAGATCACCTCGAAAAACCAATTCAATTCAGAAGTATATTTATCTCTTTGAAGCCAATGAGCGAGGGTTTCATTCGAGGATGTAGAGGATTAATTGGAGTAGATGGATGTCATTTAAAAGGAAAATATGGTGGAGTTCTGTTGTCATCTCTTGCATTAGATGGAAACAATGAGATATTTCTTATAGCATATGGTATATATGAGAATGAGAGTAAGGACACATGGTCTTCTTTCTTTTATCATTTGAGAGACCTTTTGAAGGATGCAAATCGAGATAATTGGACTATTATATCAGATAGACAAAAGGTATGTACACACTGTTAATTAATTTCTAGCTTGTTGGTCTTGTTCTTCACTAACTAGAATGTGTTTTGGATCATATGTAGGGTGTCGAGCCAGCCCTGGCTGAAAAGTGGCCAACAGCTGCGAGAAGATATTGTTGCACACACCTCAGTGCTAATTTCAAAAAATCCTATCCTGGAAGAGCAATGTATGATTATTTTTGGGAATGTTGCAAAGCATACTCGGAGTTCAAGTTTAAAAATGCAATGGAGAAGTTGCAAAAAACAGGTGGGTTAGGTGCTGTGAGGTGGCTACAAGCTGTGGGGGACATGGCATGTTGGGCAAGGCACAAGTTCGATCCAAGTTTACATTCTCCTGAAACAACAAGCAATTTCGTTGAGTCTTTTAATGCTTTGTTAGGTGTAGATAGAGAACTCCCGGTGCTGTCACTTCTTGAAGGTAAATATCATTTATTAATATGTTGTTGTTGGATGTTCTGATGGTTTTTTAGGTCTGTTGGTTTTTTTGGATGTTCTGCTGGTTTTTTGGATGTTCTGCTGGTTTTTTGGATGTTCTGCTTGTTTTTTGGGTCTGCTGGTTTTATTGGATATTATGTTACTGGATGTTCTGCTGGTTTTTTGGGTCTGCTGGTTTTTTAGATGTTCTATTGTTGGATGCAGTGAGAGCTATTCTTGACATGAGGGGGGATCCAGAAAAATATGTTTCTCATTGGTATTCATTAGATATGTATAGGAGAACATATTCACTTAACCTAAGACCTGTCCCTGACGAAGAACAATGGCCCATGCTTAACCTTCAAAAAATGATTCCACCCAATATGAAAAGGGGGGTAGGAAGACCTCCGAGAAATAGGAAACGACAAGAGGGTCAAAAAGAGAAGGGAAAGAGGTCTCGAACTGTACAATGTGGAAAATGCAAGGTATTGTGTCTTATATCTTATCATATAGATTTATTGTATATGCTTCTAATATTTCGCTTAACATATTGAATTCAAGGCATTCGGGCATAATTCAAAGACATGTAAAGGTGGATTGACGGCTAGAGAACTAAAGGAACAACAAGGCATCCAAATTCAAAAGAGACAAAGAGAAGGGAAGAAAAGGAAAGCAACAACTAATGAAGACCAACATCAATCTACTGTTGTGATGGGTTCAGCATCATGGATTCCTGAAAGTCAGCATTAGTACGACAATAGACTAGTTTTACAAAATGGCAACGATTCTGATTTTTAGACCATATTGATACTATGCTTACATTTAGAGTACATGTTTATGTACTTGGCTGCAAAACTGGTGGACTTATTTGCCTACAAACTGCAGAGGTTGTTTAAACTGGTGCGTTTTTTTTGTCTCCAAAATTGGTGGATTCTGAATTTTTATAAGTCTTGTTGGATTTGTTATTTTGGTGATCACAGTAGTTACTGCAGCGTTACTGCATATCTCAGATTTATGTAGTGTTACTAGGCTTAGCCTATTTACTGCATATCTCAGATTTATGTAGTGAATCTGCATATCTCAGATTTATGAAGTGACACTGCATATCTCAGATTTGTTGTTAAGGGATAGGCTTAGCTTAGTTACTAAAGTGTTACTACAGTGTAATATGAAATCTCAGATTCCAAAATGATAAAAGTGCATTAGTCAAATTTATGTATGTGTACCTTTATTGTGCCCTTTCAACCATTCTGGTTCCAAGTAATTTTGGAGCATTTCAGAAAATTGACTTCCCCTATTGTTGGTAATGCTAGTAATTGTTTGAGGCTGATGTTTGGGTCTTCATAATCTCATGAAGGCATTAACTCCCCTGAAATAGATGAAGGAATGGAATATCATGAAAAAAAGCCAATACATATTGCATTACAACAACAGATCACAAAATTTCTAACCATGCTAATTGCTAATCATGATCACACATGAGAATCCAAAGCATAATGAGCAAAATATAACTATGAGCTGTGCAACTCAATGATATATACTTCTATGCTACATTTTGATATTCTCCTGGAGTATCCCTCTTGCAATTTCTTATGCTACATAATTTCTTGAGAACATCATAAGCGGTCGATTTCTTGATATGCCAAATCTGAGAATTTCAGCATTATCATTTCCTAAAAGCTAACGTAAGAATAAACATACACATATAGATTGTGTACCCTATGTGGGATTCGAACCCACATATATGTGTAAGACACATTGCTTTTCCGTTAAGCTAACAGGCTAAAATAAAACAAGCTTATGAATTCTCCCGTCTCCATCACGTGATCTTCTTGGAATCTGTTTTGAGGGAGGATTAGGATAGCAATATGTATAAACACAGTTTTCTATTCAAGAGAATCAACATCAACAAAGCATTGATCTCAATATGCAGTTAGATGCATTACTCATACAAAGCCAACTAAATCAGAAAACTGTGTTAATTACCCTCAACATAGCCACATGCGTGTCATCAAAAGCAAACCTCAAGTCATATGTTATGATATAGTGGACGTTTAGTGCTGTTATGTCTACTCTTTTGGAATAAACATTTTGTCATATATCCAAAATTACTATTCATAAAGAAAGATGTTAATCAATTCCATAGTTCTCTCTACAGCCAAAGAGGGGCAACCATTACATCTTTTAAAAGGCCTAATCCATGGAGTGTTTCAAAAATCAACAAAACACCAAAAGGTCTAAACCAAATCTATGATAGCAAGATTTTCTACACAAGCATTGCACCAGTATTTGAATGAAAAACTAGATACCTTTGTATGCTTATAAAATGTATGACATCATATATCATTATAGCCATGTTTTGTTGCATCAGAGTATATACCTCTAGGCAGATTCTTTACTAAAGAGTAAAGACCCATTATCCTTTCCACGTAAACAATGACAAGGAGCATAGTATATACCTCTTCGCAAATTTGTTGTAATAGCATGAACGAAGACAATTCTATGCATGACAGCATACATCAATATATCCAATTTTGTTGCAATTAGAGTATATACCTCTTCGCATATTCATTACCTGAACAATTAAAGCTATAAACATAGCAAGTTCATGAACACCATCTTCCACCACCAGATCAGGTATTAGAAAGAACGCCATCCACGAATGAACCCTAATTTTTTGAGAGCCTAAAATTTCTTAAATTGAGTATAAAATCGTTAAATTCGTACCTCAATAAGCTTTCTTTGAAGGCCAATATCATCATATTCGTGCAATTGTACCATTGAAGAGAGAATTGGACCCTCAAGCGAGTGGTCGCCATCTTCCCAATACACCCGACAGACTTGTCCAGTCCACCTCGTCGAGTAGTCGTCCACCAAGGAAGATACGTGAGAGAGGAGAGAAGGTCCGATCCATCTTCGTCTTCGTCCTCGTTCGCCGTCGTCCTTATCCGCCATCGTCGAACGTAAGTACGGGAACAGCCGAACAAGGTTTGGGAGAACTACGTGTCTACGTACGAAGGAAAAAGAAATTCTTTTTGTTCTAACCGGTTTAATTAACGGTTGGGCATGTGACGATTTTTTTTATAAGTTCAGGGTTACCGGGCGAAAATTAAAAATTCCTTGGGTACCAGGCGAAATTAACTTAACCTCAGGGGTACCACGCGAAATTTCCGAATTCATTTTTGATGCCTGAGCAAGTAAGAAATCTCAAAATCCCAATTTCTCCGCTTAAAAACTGATTCTGAAAGCATGGACTGCTAAAAAGACTTAGAGCCCGTTTGTTTCAGACAAATGGGGCCTGAAAACATATTGGATTTCCGTTAGGCCCATTAGATGTTTGTTTTAATCACTCGGTGAATTGTTTCCGTTTAGGGCCTCAATCAGATACCATCCATAATCCTAATCCATTACTTCAGCTTGTTGGTACTAGCCTTTTGACTTATTATAGTGATGTGTATTTTCTTGTTTCTCTAGCTTGTTGCCTTTGCTACTTTCTCTAGATTGTTTGTACTAGCTTGTGAATTCATGTTGATTTTTTTTTTGAATTTTGAGGTTGCAGCTCTTCTAATGACAAAGGATCACAAACTCCGTGTATTCTATCAGGCTAGTCTATCGATGAAGAAGCAATATGTTTTTTATTTTCTTAGGAAAAAGTGATAGAAATGGATGTCTTTTAACACAACATATGATGACATTGTTTATGTGTTGACGCTTGAGTATTGTTTAAAAACCTTTATTGGTTGTACTAAATACTTGAAATGATATTTGTCACTATGAAATGGACGAAGTATTTGACAAAAGGCTAAGATTTCATTCATTTGCATGCTTATCATATACAATATATGATTTGAATTTAAAATCTTATATTAATATAATGGTATGTTTGTGTAGTGTAAACTTTCTTGAAAAATTGTTAACCAAACATTATTAGGTTAACCGTTACATTCTCTGAAAAGTAACCAAACAAAATTAGAAATAACCATTTTCTTTTTCTTTTCCTCTCATTAAGGATTCCCATTCTCTTTCCTTTCCTTAGCCTAGAGCCAAACGGCCCCTTAATTCTAAACAGACTTCCGAGAATTGGGCCGGCCCAATAACAATACCCTTAGTCTAGAAAAGGCCGTAAGGACGAAAGGGGAGAAAGAGCGAGAGAGATTTGTAAACCGAATTTCTAGTCTTGTTCTCTCACCATCTTCCCTGTCGAATCGGAGCTCTGACGAAATCCATGGCTGCTCTCCAGTACCTGGAGTCTCTCCGAAACGCGCAACCGGAGCTCGCCGATTGGTACAACACACTCGCAGATCTGTACCGGAGAAAGCTCTGGCACCAGCTTACTCAGAAGCTCGAGCAGTTCGTCGCTCTCGCCGTTTTCCAGGTCCGCTTTCTGTTTTTCTCTGTCCTCGTTTCTTTTCCCGTGGCTCTCGATCGGAATTTGGTGAAACTTAGGCTGTTTTGCTGTGCTCTGGATTGACAGAGATTTGCCTAGTTTTTTGGTGTGTGATAAGAAGCGGAAATTGTGCTTCATTAGTTCTGTTTCTTGATTTTGTGACCGTAGTTTGGGGATTGAAGAGTCTTGCGAGTTTTGGTAGGAAGATAGGGTTTGGTCAAAGGATGGAAGCAGGAGAATTTTAGTTTGATGATTTGCTAGTTGGATTTGATGACCTATTCTATGTTGGATGATGTTGCTAACAGAATTTTGTGATGATCATTTGCTAAACATACTCTAGAATTGTAGTTTGGTGAAACGTAGGCTGTTTTGCTGTGTTTCTGGATTGGCAGTGATTTGTGGAGTTTTTTGGTTTATGATAAGAAGAGGAAATTGTGCTTCATTAGTTCTGTTTCTTGATTTTGATTTTGTGACCGTTGTTTGGGGATTGAAGAGTCTTGCGAGTTTTGGTAGGAAGATAGGGTTTGGTCAAAGGATGGAAGCAGGAGAATTGTAGTTTGATGATTTGCTAGTTGGATTTGATGACCTATTCTATGTTGGATGATGTTGCTAAGAGAATTTTGGGATGATCATTTGCTAAACATACTCTAGGTTGCCAATGTGATTTATTATCTCTGAATGCGCTGTTTTATTTAGAGTATAGTAGCCAGAGGTGAAGATGTCTTGTGGCCTGGTTGGTCTTTAGCTCATATGTATGTTGTCATATAATCAATATATTGGAATTAATTTGAACTACGTATGTTAAATAGATTTCCAGGATACATTTATTGGTGCATTGTATAAAGCAAGAGGAAGAACACCTTTTAGAGAAGGGATAGAAATATATAATGCCCATGTTGGTTGGTAAAACTTGCTGAGAGATGCCTTAAAGATTTTCTGAAATTGTGAGATAAAAACATACTCAGGAACTATGCTAAAATTCTCCACTAGATACTCTGGTAACATTCTTTCCCAGATATAACAAGCCTGATGAAATGTGTGTTTATCTTTGGCAACTTGGCATAATACTTTATCGAAGGATGGAATCATCTTTTTTGTATGTAATTTGCTTTTGGTTGATGTTTTGCTAAGTAGATGCGTACTCGTGTTTAATTAGTATTATGTGTTTCCACACTTTGAACAAACTTTGTAGGCATAGATAATATCTTCAAGTTGGCAGTGTTTATTGACTTCATATATTTATTTTGCTTCCAGGCTGGAGATGCTCTGATACAATTTTATCAGAATTTCATCACTGATTTTGAGACGAAGATCAACCTTCTCAAGCTTGCACATTTTGCAGTCATAGTCTCTCGACAATATGCAGAGAAAGATGCTGCTATTAGCTATCTTGAAGGGGTTATTGAAAAGCTTCGTGAAACACGAGAGATGCGTATAGAAGAGCCTATCCTTTACACAAAGATGCAGATTGCTTTGTTTAGACTTGAGCATGGGGAGCCAAAAGAATGCAAGAGGCTTTTAGATGATGGGAAAACAACTCTTGATAGCATGACTGATATCGATCCATCAGTCTATGCAAGCTACTACTGGGTGTCTTCTCAGTACTACAAGTTACACCAAGAGTTTGCTGATTTTTACAAAAATGCTCTACTATATCTTGCTTACACTTCAGTGGATTCTCTATCCGATTCTTTCAAGCTGGTATGTATATTCTGCTTATCCAAATCAAGCCATTTTTTAAGCAGTTTTTTTTTTTTCTGAAATACACACACAATTATCATGCGGTTTTTAGGCAGAAGTGTTTGCTTGTATACCTTCTATCAAGTATGCTACATATTTTTCTTTAGTCTTGTCTGTGGATTACATTTGGCATGTCATTATCACTTTGCAAAACCTGCCATCACTGTTGTTTCATTGTCTAGTATTGTTCATTTTCTGGGTGTGATTCAGTTATACTTTTAGTGCAGTGGCTGGATTAGCTTGCCTTGTGAAGCCTTTCCTCCGATGTCTTGAAATATGATTCTTTGTGTATTAGTTTGAAAAATATAGTTATTTATTGATAACAGGCTAATTGCAAGTCCCATTTTCAACCTGACTTTAGTGATCTCATTGATAATCTTATTATTTGCCCCAACTTTAGTGAACTCATTGATAATCTTGTTATTTGCTTCCCCCTCCTGTAGCTTTGGAAACACTGCTCTTGTGCAATTCTCTTACGGTGCATGTCTGTAGTGTTTTTTCTTTGTATCATGTGCTGGTAGTTAGATAATGGTAACTGGTGTTTCATATACTTTGTTTATTGAGAAAGTGGCTGAAATTGGCCCATGTTCCATCAGTAATGTTTTGAAAACCATATGATGGAGGCTAAAGGTGTAAGTTATCTAATACATTTCATCATCTTGAGTAAAGTTGAACGTCTTGTGGTGTCTTGTATGTCTTTTTGAACTATAATTGGCAAGTTGAGAGTTTTTTTTCCCAGATAAACGGGTTAGATCTCATTAATTTTGCTAATAACTGATGCATTTTTTTAATGTTGTCCATCTTTCTGTAATTTTTAGGACCTGGCATTTGATCTGTCATTGTCTGCATTGTTGGGGGACAACATTTACAACTTTGGGGAGCTGCTTGCACATCCAATTGTAAGATGTCCGACTTCTTAAGCCCTTTTCAAATTTTTTACGCTTTAGTTAATGTATTTTTTTTGTCCGGATTACTTGATTGTGGTCATTGTTCACCAAAGATCACAATAATTTATTATGAGAAGCCTGAGGTTTGCCCTAACACATGCTGTTTCCAAGTCCAAACAGAAAAACAAGGCATTCCCAATCAAACTTTTCATTCTATAACTTACAGAGTTGAATTAAATTATTCTATCACACTGTTGATTTCTGTAAAGGAGAAAGAAACTAGTAACAAAAAAAGTCACTTTTTCTTCGCTGCATTTTCCGCTATAGACACTCATAATTCGTAGCAGGGCATATCAAGAATCCTATCATAATGCCTTTTTTCTCTCTTCCCCTTGTAAGCAATATGCTCTCTCTATGTTCCTCTTTCTGCTACTGATACTTGTTCCCCTCTGCAGATCAAGAGTCTTATCGGCACCAAGGTAGAGTGGCTCTACTACATTATGCAGGCGTTCAACTCTGGTGATTTAGTTCGGTATCAGGAACTCTGTCAGGTTCATAAAGATGCTCTAAATGCCCAACCAGCACTTGTGGCAAATCACAAGAAGCTTCTTGAGAAGATAAATATCCTTTGTTTGATGGAAATCATATTTAGGTTTGTCAAAGCTGTTTTTTTTTCTCAGAACTAGAATCCCATCAACATAAGTCATATCTGCCCACTAATCTAAAAATTTTGCCTTGCTATTTTTTGCAGCCGCCCCTCAGAGGATCGAACAATTCCTTTGAAAGTCATTGCTGAGCAAACCCGGCTTTCCGTAGAGGATGTTGAGTATCTTCTCATGAAAAGTCTCTCTGTAAGATGCCCTACTCTCATGTTGTAGATGATGAGCTTTTCATTTCTCCTAATTTTATAACTACCCATTATACTCGCCAAAATAATGTATTCAGCAAGATTTTTCTGAGAATCCTTGACAAATCTTATGATTTGTATCTAGCATTTTGTTATAAATCTATCTGCAAGTCATTTGTGTATACATTTTGAGTTATATGACATGTAAATGCCAGGTTCATCTCATAGAAGGGATCATTGATCAAGTAGACGGAACAGTTTACGTGTCGTGGGTGCAGCCTAGAGTTCTGGGCCTTCAACAGGTCAAATCATTGCGTGATCGGCTCGATACCTGGTTCGACAAAGTTCACACTGCATTGTTGTCCGTTGAAGCTGAAACTCCTGACATTGTTGCCTCCTAAACTTCTTTCTTCCTAGAATTCTTTGTTTCATGTAACAATTGTCGTCAAATTGAATCAATGGATTTTTGTGAATCCACCACTGAATTATTCTTATGTTATGGCTTACTTCATTTGAGAGCTAGATCTCGGTTTTCTCCATTCAGTAATTGCGATACTACTTAACATATATAGTTAAGATGACGAAAATTTTTCCCCTTAGCAACTGTGTCTAAATTGTAAGAACTGTTGCACTTTGACATTTTTGATCCCGCTTGTTTTGTACATCGGGGTGATAATGGAAGTCAGTTGCAAATCACTTAAAGCAAAGCACAAATCATCCAATGAAATTTTCTTTACAGGAAAAGAACTCATACTTCCACAAATAAACGTAACATTACAAATACAACAAAACCAACGTTTATTTTCCAATCACAAGATGAACAAACACCAACCATATTACATTACAATTGCATCACACAAAACCCTCACCATTTGAACAACTTTTGATAGCTTAACCAAATCATTTGCACCATCTAATTCTCCTCCTCTTGTTCTTGTCCACCAACATAAGGTGAAGAACTCATATCCGTACTATAAAACGAATCCTCGGGTCCGTAATTCTCTTCCTTCTCTTCATCCCACCTAAGAACCTCCCTCACATACTTGAACGACTCGTCGACATTTACTCGGTCTCTCGCCTTCCCTTGCCACACAAACAGCTTCCGCCCGGTAATCGACGCATAAAGATCCTTAAACTTCATAGCCACATAAAAATACGCCTGGTTCGCCAAAGTTTGACTATTGCTCGACGTCCTAACCGGGTTGAAATCACCAAACCACTCACAAACGGTCAAGGGAACCCGGGTGAGCTTATCTTCAAAGACGTCGTACTTGTTTAGGACGAGCACAAATGGCGTTTCTGCAAAGCAAGGGTGACGTGTCATGGCCTCTAGAAGCTCCTTGCTTTGGATCATCTTGTTGTGGAGGTTGTTGTTGGTCTCGCTGGTGTTGCCTGCGTGGATGCTGGAAACCGAGGTGCTTGGGCTGAGAGACATCTGGTCGTAGTCGCTTAGGGAAATGCAGAAGATTACAGCTCGTACGTCTTCGAACATTTCGACCCACTTGCATCCCTCGTTCATCCCGTGTGCATTTACCCTTATCAGTTGGTACCTGGGAAGACATTCATTCTTCCCAGTTTAGTAAGTGTATTATTAAACCCAAGTAATTTATACAGAGTAAATGATTTCCTAGGGTAACTCACTAACTCCATTCTGATATTAGGGATTAGTTTGAATATAGTTTCCCACTTCTGATTTTTATGGACTAGAAAAACCCAACTATATGTTCTTCCCATATGATCATAAAGTCAATTTTTATTTGAAATGTGTGAAAAGGCTATGTAATGATATGGGAAGAACACAACACTAGGTTACTAATAAGTAATACTGTGATATACCGAAATCCTATAATGCAAACAACGTGTTCTACAAGCTTAGACTTACTCTTTGGGCAAACTGTGTAGGAAAAAAAACAACAGAAAAAGCAGCTCATCCATAACTCTTTTTTAGTATGATACTAGTAAAAGATAAGACTTTGATCAATGATAGTATTTGTTACCTGTTGATTGGTGGCGGTTGAGCTTCCAGATTTTCTGTATAGGCTTCGGACATGGGGCTGTGATCGTCGAGAGAGAACTCAAGGAAAGCCAGACCGTTCCCTTGAGTGACGCCTTCTGCAAATAAAATGTCTCGTTCTGATGGTTCGTACTCATTACTAGACACCTCCACCGCCTGAAAAGGAAATTTCCATATTACACAGATTAACATATGATAGCTATGCACCTTTCTTAATGTTATCTGAGAAGAATACAACATTGTCACAAAACAAGAATAAGAAGGTTGCAAATTGCAATCTTTCACTCTCTAATATCTCTTAATCTCTACTCACTTGCCTTCACAACAATATAAATACAAACAAGACTTTCACTTACCAACGATAGATAATACTATGAAAAACAAAACACTCTAAAATGTTTGTTTTTTATTTCACCCAAAACATCAAAATATTTTCTAAGCTAAGATACACTACCTTAAATTCATAACCTTGGATCCATGTTTAGCTTCTTTTGTATTCTCATTTTGACAGCACACATCAGTAAGTCAAACTAGAAGAGACATTGGAGTTTAAAGCTAATTTTAATAGAAAAAGGAATAAATTCTTCAAACATACCCTGCTTAAGAAGTATTCAGCAACATCAGGAAGGAAATGAAGCTCTTCTTTTCTATTAAAAGTCGCCCGAATGGCAGGATCCCTCCACAATTCTTCAACTAAAGGAGCGTATTCACGTGTTGCAGCGGGAAAGAAGGCATCCAAATCTCCCGTTGCTATAATGTCCAGTAACCAGTCAGAAAAATGCTTCAACCTTGGGTTAATTGAATATATACATTGAACTGCAGCCTCTGCAGCCTCTCCCTCGACCTCCTCTCCTGTAAAAGCAAGAATAGAACATTCAACATAGTCATTTAGAAAATTCTAGAACACATCAAGGAAGATAGGAGTGTTCATTTGAAGCAAGGGAATGAGCATGATCATGTAGATCCCTAGGAGCAATAGAGAGCAATAAGCATTGGAGTGAGAAAGTAGGAAATATGAATTCCGTTTTGGAGTTATTGATCATAAAAGAAGGGCATTTGTAGCCTAGAAATTTATCAGTATCTCAAGAGTACAAGAAATACTAATCTGATTTCCTTCAAGTTCTTACTAATAGCAGGCATTTATCACTTCACAGCCAAAACATTAGAGTCATAGCTAAATTAGGAATATTACCTGGTGTGCGACTCTCGTCATGGGAACTCTTCAATCTTGCTAAAGCTTCCTCCTCAAAGCGCTCCCTTCCATCCAGTAATACGCTAAGGTACTTGTACATGTTGCTTTGAATCATTGATTTAATATCTTGGAGTTCTTCTGAAGTGAACTTGTTTCCATACAAAAACTTAGCCTGATTGCGTTAAAAGAAGAAAGGATCAGAAACTGCAACACCAAATGACTACTATCAAACTTCCAGCTTACCTATGTATTAAATACAAGTATCATTTCTGTCAACAAAGCTATACCTATAATAAATAAATAAATAGGGTACTTCTAACAGATTTCTTAGTTAGCAAACTTCTCTTTCTCACTTCTATAGCCAAATTTCGGGTGTCACCGCTAGTTTGCTACCTTCCTTTCACCTTCCATTTTTCGGTTTGGGTCAATTGCTTGTGGGTCAGCACCTAGAATTTTGCCATTCACAGCCTATTCTAAGGATAGATTCTAAGTAACAATTATCTATAGGTCGCATCTGATTATTTTTTTGGTTAAAGGAGCACGAGCAAACAAATCAGAGTGATTGTTTGTACCTGCTTGAAAATGGTGCTGGTTCCAGAGCCCTCAAGTCCTAGAAGAAGCAATTTCTGGACGCGTCTCTTCTCGAGATAGCTTGGAAGCACAGAATAGTCACTGGGCTCATCACTTGTCCCATGAGGCAGCCCATGGGGAACAGGTAAGGAGAACAAAGCACAAACGAACCGTGTTGACGCCTACATGATGTTTGACTGACAAATTAAGTGATTTCCTACTAGAATACATAGTAACAGTAGAAGGATAAAGGTTTGTCAGTGCATCACATACCTTCTCCCAAATGTTTCCCCTGATATTATTCTGGCCTTCCTCCTCATAGCGGCCATCATCATAGACCCAAAAATGAGTTTCACGGGGGCATTGCACGTTTGCCAACTGCATAGTTCATGTATAATAATACAAGTGTTCAGTTTCAAATCACTACCTTTGCTAACAACCGTCGTACTATCATTTAATATCACTACCTAAACAGTCCAAGCTGAAAGGATTACAGGAATGAAGAAAGCATTTGACAAGATAAACATTGAGCAAACTTTTACAAGACGATTCCAGTTCAAGAGCTCCAAGTTTACCTTCAATATTCTCAGCTCAAGCCTTGTAATTTCTCGGCCATTTATGTAAACCCCAGTATTTCCGCTGCTAGCATTAGGACTTAGCTTCCCCGTAAAATTTAAATTTGAACTAATAATTTGATCAGGTTTTCCTCCCTCCTGTAACAAAGTCCATTGTTCTAAGTCAAAATTTCAGCCCAAAATCTACATAAAAAAAGAAACATTTGCCAGAATACAATATCTATAGAATAGTGTCAACTCACCTTTCCCCAAAGACCAGACTCCTTGTCATACCAATATTTACCAGGCTTCAGTTTCCTTGGAGGTAAAGGGCAACCGAGTAATTCCGCCATTTCTTCAGGCTTGAGAGGATAGCCATTTACCACCAACTGCTCAGGTCTTAGCTGATTAGCAGAGCATTCCCTCTCAGCCTTCATTATATGCTTAACTTCCAACGGAGACAACAATCGTGACAGCACCCTAGAATTCTTTCCAAGTTTAGGCCGATTCGATTCATCAATAGGCTTTCCAATACAAGTAACACATTTTCTTCCTTCAGGCATTGAACCCATCGCCCTAAGTATACAACTACTACAGTACTTATAACCACACACCAAACAACACTCTTTCGTCTCCCATTTCCCCTTCCCACATCTACAGCAAACCTTTATTTTCTTCTTGTGCTTCTTCTTTTCCTTCGAAACCCCAACGTACTCAGGATACACCGGCATTTCCCTACTCGGGTTTTTCCTCTCTGACCTCTCAAGATCAGTAAAGGTAACAACCGGAGTCCTCCTCGCCTCATGACGACTTCCACTTCCAGCATTGTTGGCAGAATTCGGAGACGCAGAAGGCGAACCCGAAGAAGACTCTTGATTCTGCAGGACAGACACTTCTGATTCCGAGCTCCTAGACATCCTAGGGCTTTGAGGAGGAGAATCTGTAACCCCAGCAATACGAGACACCGGCAATGGGATCGGCTCAACCACCGGCGCCCCAGAAGTAACAAAATGCCTCTGTGAATCAGTAAGCGGCTCAGCAATCGACGCAGTCGGGATAGCGCCTGTAGTTACATCCAAGGGCTTAACCCTAGGCACCTCTTGAGAAATCAATGGACCCTTGTACTCAATAGCTATGGAGTAATCAGGATTATCAAGCCGATCCGGCAGAGAAGACCCAGGTGGGAGCATCTTCATAGCCATTTCTCTCCAATCATCTCCCTTTCTCCCATCTTTCTTCTCCATCTTCCTCCCTAAAACCTAACCCCATAATTGCAACCCCAGACAACAAATCAGGGAACTTGCAGAGTTGTTGACAAAAGCTTATCCTGAGCTCCAAATTATTGTTCTCACTAACCAACAAAGGACTGAAGAAATTAAAGGCAGAGAAATACAGGAAGCAATTAATGGCCTACCTGAAAACTTGACACAGAACCAGACCCAGATCAGGAATCTGACAAAGTCTTTTATGACTCCATTTCCTTGGGGTAATGGAAAGCCCTTATAGTTTGACATAAACCGCCATTGCTAGCCACCAGCAGAAGCTCGCCAAGGTTGAGAAACAAAAGTCAAAGTAAGACCCGTCAAGCCTTCTGAACAATTCAATTCAACCCCAAATACCCAACCCATTATAAGAGAAGATAGAAACACATTTTAGAAATAAAAAAATAATAAACAAGGGAAGAAGCCCAAGTAGTTTACATTCTAGCCATAAAATTACCTAACAGATTCTTCCCTGAACAACACTTCCCACCAACTCCAATTTTAACCCAACAAATTTTTGGATTGTTTTTGTTGGCAGACTCTTGAGATATGGAGGAAGAAATTTTACTGGGTCAGAAGAAAATTACAGCAAAAAAATACAAAAAACCCCTTTCAGCAAAACTCACTCAATAGCAAAAAATTTAACAGAGGAGTTGGGAAGACCCAATTGAGCATGAAAAGGGGAAAAGAGGGAAAGAGAATAAAGATTGAAAATTTCCTTTCGAGCTAACACGTTCTTCCAACTTTATAGCAAAGCGAAAAAGAGGAAAAGAGGGTGAAAAAACAAAAGGGGTCAAAAACCTTGTGAAAGAGACATGTTCGGAGCGAATCTGCAAAATCCAAGCTTTTTAACACACCAAAAAAACTCCATACCTTTGATTTTTGTTTATATTATCTCGCCTTGTGAAAGACCATAAAAAAGGCAGCAACTTTTAGCAATTACTTGCATAAGAAAGAGGTGGGCAAGAGCGAAAAGGTACAAAAATGCTCAAAACAAAGGAGGGATACAAAAATTCAGCAACAAGAACAAGACGACGAAGACCCAGATGAGATGGAGTGAGGAAGAGGGAGATGGTGAATGGTGATGATATGGACAGAAGAGATGGGTGGCCGTTGAAAAAGGCCTCACTCTACTGTACTCTCTCACGCGCTTTCACGCGCCTTTTTCCTTCGTTCACTTTGTTTCTGGTGTTGGCAGGTGGTTTTTACTGTTTCTAGTCTTTTTTTAACCATTCATTATGATAATGTTAAGTTTACCGTTACGGGTACAATATTATGTTTACCGTTATCATTTAAACTAGGGAGGATAATCAGTAATGTGAGTAGATTCAGTTAAAAGCTTCCTCATTTAAACAAGTCTTACAGCCTTTTTGTTTATTAGATTGATTCAATAGGTATAAATAGCGATTCGTGATCCTTGTCGATTGGGTTAGAATCGTGAGATTTGTATTTGATGTAGTTTCAACTTATAATAAAATGTACAAATTTTGGTTCTAACTTGTTCTCATGACCCTTGTTTCATTCAAAGTGTTAAACGTACATAAAATCTCCTCATGGTCTATTACTATTGATTATCATCCCAATTGGGTTAGAATTGTCAAAAACCACAAACTAGATAAACCGACCTCTATAACCGAATGCAAGGATCACCTAGACGAAGAGACCAAAACACGAATCGAACCCGAATCCTCTTAACATCTCGTATACCCTTTTACCACTATATGATTCCGCATGATTATTTATAAACTTATTCAAGAATGTTTGCAATGATTACATTACTTAGTAAAGACGAATATACATGTCAAATAAAGCCATGGAACAAACACACTATGGGCCCGTTCTCCATTTGATGTGTCACCCTTTCTTTTGTAATTTCAGGACATGATTGTCGATGGACTCTTTAGTATTCTTAAGAAAGGAAAAAAAGATTACAATCCATTTGGTGTTCACCGACGGCTGACGATCAAAGATTTAAATACTTACTATATCAATTTTGTAAGAATAAGTGCATGTAAGAACTATTTTGCCATATTTAAATCAATGTTTTAAAAAATACTAGGCGATCTCTAGGCGGAGAGAGCTAGGCCTAGACGGTCAATACAGTTGCCTAGACACTGCTTAGACAAGTTAAAATACTAGGCGGATTAATGCCTAAACGGAGACCAAAATATACACACTCAAACAAGCTTTTTGCTACACTTTTGTAAGACTAAGGACTATAGTTATGTGATTACTATTTCAACAAACCTCAATTAATAGAAACTTCCAAAAGTCAAGTGCAAGAGTCAAGTATTGCAATGTAAAACCCAACGAGGTGGGGACCACAACTCACAAGTGCAAGAGAGCCAAAGAATCCAAAGGCAGACCGTATTGTCCTATGCATGTCCATTGAACAAGTGGATCACACACTACAAAAACATGCCCCACAACAAATTCACATTCACAATTTATTACTTTACTAAAAAGATTTCGAGCATGAATCCTAATACAACTTACATAACCAATGGAAAGTTCATCAAACCAAAACGCATGCTCTACATTTACAAACTTTTGGCATGTCATTATAATACGTTACACCTTTAACCAATAAAAGTCTATAAAAGATGGATTATAGGATAAGATGACTGATAAGAATAACTATTGATACAGTATATTCTGTGGGCATGCCAAAAAAGACACTATAAAGTTGCATGATTTAGAGTAGCTAGATTAAGTAGACAACCATGATCATGAGAGCATGTCTTCATATGATCAATGCAACTAGGTAGGCTTATGGGGTTTCAAGCTCCATGAGCTTCTTCAGCTCGTGTCAGATTTGTCGAGGGCTGTGCAACGACACGGATAATATTAGGAAACCAATGTACTTTAGCTTGTAGTGTTTCAAGTTAAGAGGCTTACCCTTTTACCAGGATTCAAGAGAGTAAGAGACGGTCTATAGAAAACATTCAAAAGAACCAATACAATGATACACACTAGTTGAAAGATATACCATCAACAAACACAGATGCACTAAAAACAACAGCTATATAAACTAACCAAAATTTCTCCTATGAAACACAAGAATTCAGAAGAAGGCTTGTTGTGTATGATGAAGGGAATAGCCAGTCTTCTATAGAAAGTACAAGTCGTCATAAAAGAGGTGACCTCGTACAGTAAACGAGAAGCAACGGTTTAAATATTGGTATACAGAACTTCAGTTGTATGAAGGAGCCAAACATTCATCAACCATCTCAACAAGGTTGGGATTTTCGAGTGCAGCAGCCACTCTTTCTTTGTCGTTCAACTGTTTGTTTACTGCAAGTTTAAAATGGTAAAAACTAATATAAGCAAGCAAACACATTCAGATATGGGCGACCACATAATTATGCAATGGTTACTGTATAATAATCACAGCTATGAACTATCTATGTCATCCCGGCAAATTTACACTCATACTGCCTAGGAAATGAATTCAAGATGCGCGTCTGCAAATGCCATCAAGCTGCGTGTTTGATCAGACACCAGTCCCATTCTCCATAGGAGTGTAGTTAAGATTTTTGTTAAAAAGGTAAATATCTAAGTTCAACAGATCATGTTGCACGCTTATTACATTAAGGAAGTACGACCCATCTGGACAAAAACATTGAATAAATTTAAGAGGTGGAACAAGAGACACCAACCTGCTGCCTCGGTTGCATGGGTCCCTGGGGCCACCCTAATGTCCACCTAGAGAATAGGATAGAGTGATTAAGGGATGAATACCAAGTATAGATGAGCAAAAAGAAACAAAAATCTGCACAAGACGTAACGCATGAAAATTCCTAGTGTGAAACCTTGCAATGAATTATGATATCTTAAGAAATCATTTCAAGAAAAACGATCACCACAGTTTCTGTTGCTATAGAAAATGCAGATGTTCAGCTCACATAGCTATAGTTGCATCACAAGTGTTTTCCTATGAAGTCCCACAGATCTCATTTTGTCAGAATGACCAAGTTCATTTTAAGATATTTACTAGGGATAAACCTTTTAATTTTAAGAGAGATGAACTCCTATAACTAGACAGAACTATGCTGTATCTCATAAGGATAGCAAACATGGTATCCTTAGTCCTTATGCCCTATTTCTGCAAATGTATGAAGTCACAAGTCCAAACAGTTAGCTATTTTTTAAGAAGAGCCTTCATACTGCCATTAAGTGATTATTTGTAGTAAAGCTATATGACTTTTCTGTCAAACATGGTTAATGGTATGACTAAAACTTCAGCTACTTCAGAGCAGTCCCAGTATATTATGTAATTTGGCCATCCTCTTGAGCCTCAAGAACATTGGCCCTGTAATGATGTAATCTTCAATGACAGACAATCAAATGATCTTATTTAAAAAAATGTAGACTTCTCAAAATAGCTTGACATGTTTTCCAGTACTTTCATTCCATGATCCTAATCACTTCTCATAACGGTTAGGACTAAAAGCTTAAAGGACCAGAATCAAATGTATTTGTTATTGCCAAAGAAAAAACACGGTCACACTTCGTTGGCAGTAAAATTCCAACTGACTCCTGACGGTTTATGACATCAATAGAGCGACGAACATCTTTAAAAATCCATCCACAAAAGAGATATGCACACAAGAACCGAGTAGGGAAACGGACGAACCTTGTACCGAGATGGCAAACTCCGCAACAGTTTCACCCTCAAACAAAGGCCAATCACAGTTGCCATACTACAATGCTCAACCGTCGGTGTAAATGTAACCCTAAATACAAATGTACCGCCATAAGAATTTTCATACGAAAAGTGTATACACATATAACTCAATTCAAGTAGCCCATGTGTGTAACCTGATTCGATTATGATTTCCATCTACTTCAATGGAGTCCTCTGTAATCACCTTAAGCTCCTCCAAAGAATAAGGATGCTCTGGATCCTTTATGTCTCTAACATGGTGTAGGAACACGTTAAGGAAAAATCTGAAAACAGTTCCATTTGTGCTCATCTGAAATGCTTTAACATAAATTCATTAAGCACTAAGCACACAGACCAGCAAAACCACAATAATCCAACAAATTTGAAGTAAAAGATGTTAACTTTCCAACAATCCATCCACCAATTACCTAATCATGGGAGCATAAAGGCTAATTAGCTAGGAACAAGAACAAAACTTAAGCTACCAACTCTACGAAAAGCTTAATTATAGGCAGATTTCAATTACAGGGACGAAACCCTAATTCCGGGCGAGAATTTGGGGTTATTTATATCAGGCGTGTTTTAAAACAAAAGGAATTGAATTTATGAAGGATATCGAAGATTTCGAGCTCGTCGATGGGCTCAACGGCGTATTCATCCTCAACCTCGCGAGCAACAGGCCGATTTCTGCGCTCTTTCTTCTCGTATACTGTTGGATTGGCGTTTATCAAACCCGTCATGATCTTCCTCTTCCTTCTTGTTCTGTAAACGACGATGACAGAACGACGAAGGCGAAGAAAGTCGGCGACGAAGGCGAAACGGAAACGATCTTCCGATACTTGTGAAAATCCGACGGCAAATGCGACCGAAATTTTCACAGATTGAAGACGGCAGGAAATTTCCTATCAAGTACTGGTTATTCTAGTTATTTACATAACGAGACCATCTTGTGATGTATTTGCAAAAAAGGGCACAAAATCAGCCATACAATTCAATTTATGTACATAACCTCCATTCGACCTCCACAAAGGCAACAAAATCAGCCATAAGTCCATAACCCACATGTCAAAGGGATTGTCATAGTCACACAATTGGCATTTTTGAGACTAGAAGACACATGTAAAATTCTTGTAGATAGAGCTTTTTAAGGAAAAGTTTTATCTCTTGTAAACCAGAAACAATCATCGGGATCACAAGTGAAAGGAATCTTTATAGGCGTATGATTAACGTTTGTTAGATTAAAAAGCACATGTAAAACCCTCATTAATAAGATTTTTTAATGGGAAATTTTATGAATTACAAGTAAAACGATTAATATTTTAAGACTTGTCTTTTAACAAGAGGGTTATGAATTCGGACCATATAGTTGTGTTCGGTGCAATCAGATTATTTATAATCATATATTGTAATAGTTTTTTTACACTTTATGCTTTTTTTCCTCTGTATTTCTACATACTTTTAAGATTTGTGTAATCTTTAAAAAAAACTGAATATAATATATTATATGCAATAATATTCGTATTTTTCTACATGTTCTAATTTTAAGATTTGTTAAATTCTAGTTATTTACATAACGAGACCATCTGTAATGTATTTGCAAACAAGGGCACAAACTCAACCATAAAATTCAATCTATGTACATAACCTCAATTGGACCTCCACAAAGGCAACAAAATCAGCCATAACCCACATGTCAAATGAATCGCCATAATTACACAATTGGCGCTTTTGAGACTAGAAGACACATGTAAAATTCTGGTCGATAAGGCTTTTTGAGAAAAAAAATTATCGGTTGTAAATGGGAAATAATCATAGGAATGACAAGTGACAACTATCTTTCAAGGCACACAATTATCATTTTTACCGTTTAACAAGAGGTTTGTGAATTCAAACACTACAGTTGTGCAATCAGATTATTTAAAATAATATTTTATAATAGTTTTTTTTTTTTACATTTTGTGCTTTTTTCCTACTATATTTCTACATATTTTAAGAAATTAGGTAATCTTAAAAAACTGAATATAATATATTATTTACAATAATATTTCGGATTTTTCTGTAAAAATAAATAACCATAAAAAAATATTCGGATTTTTGTATAAATCGAATAATTGAAAAGAAAAAATCGAGACATCCACCTCGACACAACGACTCGCCATTCGCCACGACGGACACACACCTACTTCGCCCCTTAAACAGAAAAACTGAAACCTTCAAGCCCTAATTTTGCTCCACCTTCAAATCCCAAAATTCAAATTTCCGACCTTTTTTCATTCGATTTGATTTCCCCCGTTTCCAATTCCCACTTCCGAACATAAGCCCCAAAATCTCCCCACTCTTTATACACCCGTTTGAAAACCCTAATTTCTCCGTGTTCAATTGAGCGATTTGATTCGTGTTGCTGTTGGTACACCTCAATCCGTGGAGTATTGGAGCTTGGAGAAGGGATTTAGCTGTCTGGGAGTTCAGCCTTGGGCGTGCGACAATTGGAATTGTACGATTTCAGTATTTTTGTTTCAATGGGATTTGATTTTTGAGTTGTGTTATTATAGCTTTAATTCTCTGGTGTTTGTAGGATGAGCTCGTGAGGAGGTTTGTGACTAGAAAGTTTGAAGCTTTTTTGGTCTTTGATTGGGAAATCATGGGTAGTAGTAGTGAGACGGATAAATCCAACAAGGATCCAAAGACCCCAATCCCACCCCCATCTTCCACTCAGGTTTATATGGTTTTCCTTTTCCTCTTTGTTTGATCATAAATGTGACATGTAAGCTGTAATGTGTTAGTATTTGGAATTAAGAGCTCATGGTTGTTGTTCTGTAGCAGGCTTCAGCTACAAGCACTGGAACTGTTAACCCTGAGTGGTCAGGATTTCAGGTTTGTGGTAAAAAAGGCCTCTTTTTTTTGCTGTTTGCTTTATGTGGATGTTGCTTATTCAACAATTGAGCTAAAGATGTGTTCTTTCTTCGTTCTTCGTCTTGTGTACAGGCTTATTCTCCGATGCCGCCTCATGGGTATATGGCGTCTAGTCCACAGGGTCACCCTTACATGTGGGGTGTTCAGGTATGGAAGCCATGAGTCCCTTATGCTTTCTATTTTCAAGCTCATGAATTCTCTCGGTATAGGTCTTATGGATATTGCATTTTTGTGTGTGGGTGTTTTTTTTTTCCATAGCATGTCATGCCTCCATATGGGACACCGTCGCATCCTTACATGGCAATGTATCCCCCTGGGGTATATGCACATCCCTCCATGCCTCCGGTACTTATGAACCTAATGCTTTAGCTTTTTCTATGAATTTCGCTCGAGATTTTTCAACTTCAAAAGTTATTTGCCTTATAGGGATCCTATCCTTATAATCCATATGCTGTCCCTCCTGGCAATGCTATGCCTGAAGCTTCTGTAAGTCTTTGCTTACTTTTTTTGATTATTATTGATATGAATCTCTTCTATATTCAGGGGGGAATGTTATTGATAATCTTGGCTTTATGGTATCTTTGATGTCGTTTCTTGTAGGGAAACACACCTGGGGGAGTGGATGTTGATGGAAGGCCTCCAGAGGGTAAGGAGAAACTTCCAATTAAAAGGGCCAAGGGAAGTTTAGGTAGTTTGAATATGGTGACTGGCAAAAAAGTGGATCAGGGTAAAGCAAAAGAACCTTTGGCTAATGGTGCCTACAGTAAAAGGTATGAAATGTCGTGCTGCTTGCATATGCCGTTATGTGTTTATATTTTTTATACTTTCAAACTTAAATGTAACTGAAGTCCTTACTGTGTGTGTCGTATGCCCATCCTGGTTCTGTCTATATGAAATGACTCCTAAATTATGCCATCAAAGTGACTGTATTTCCTTCTGTTTCATGAGATACAATACTGAACCAGCGGTATTATATTGTATTTGATAGTGTAGCTCATGCAAATACATCTTGATGTGCAGTGCTGAGAGTGCAAGTGGTGGATCAAGTGAAGGAAGTGACACAAATTCTCTCAGTGTAAGAGTTCATGCCAATCTATTTTGTTTATGCTACAGTTTTATCCAATGTTGTAGTTACCTTCGGTCATAAAATACAATAATATATCCACCCTTATGTGTAGGACTGTTATTTTAATTCAGATAGTTTTTCATACTAAGATCTGTCCAATTCATTGATATGGCTAACTATTGATATAATGTGCTTCTACTATTGCTCGGAAGCTGTGCAAAAGTCTGTCAATCTGGTACATTAATGAAAGACTTGAAACTTACTAGAATTACCCCCTGTAAAAGGCTATTAGGCTTTTATTTCTTTTCTTGTTCTCGGTCAAATTTGTTGGTCTTTATATTACATAATTTCAATTAAAACGTACTGTTTTTTAGTTGTCTCTTGCTGCTATATCTACTTGCAAAGCACATTATTTCAGTCCATTTGTATATCCTTTCATGCTATTTCTCCAGCTACCTGTTTAGATGGCTGTTCTTGATTGAAGAAACATAAATTTTGTCTTGGATAGGCTGTGAATTTGTGTAAATTGAGGGTGTCTTTGACTATGTACTGACCCTGATTTTGACTTTGGATTTTTTAAAAATTTGTTGCAGGACTCACAGGTCAAGTCTGGCGGCAGACAAGAATCTTTAGAAGGTTTCTGTTAGTCACCTTTCTTATTATTGTCTCCGCTGTCTCTCATCTAAATTACTAACACATACATATTTTGCATCTCTGCAGCTTCACACAGTGGAAACTCTATGCATAGCCCTCAGAACGGTGTACCGGTCACCATGGTAAATCCAATGATGGGTATTGTCCCTATGCCACCTGTGACCGGGGCACTTGCGGGACCCGCCACGAACTTGAATATTGGAATGGATTACTGGGGTGGTGCTGCTCCTCCACCCGCTATGCCTATCCATGGGAAGGTCTCGGCTTCAACAATACCTACTGGAATTGTTACACCTGGATCTCGGGATAATCTGCAGCCTCAACTTTGGTTACAGGTTAGTTGTTAGATCCTGTCTCTGTTAGGTTTGTGCCCTGTCATCATTGAAACCCATCTCTTACCTCTTTTATATCTTCATTTTAGGATGACAGAGAAGTTAAAAGGGAGAAACGTAAGCAGTCAAATAGGGAGTCAGCTCGTCGTTCAAGATTGCGCAAGCAGGTGAGGACTTCTGATCTGGGCATATCCTTCATTTTTCTCTTTCTTCCATGCCTGATTTTTATGCTTCTAATCTGGGCATATGTTGACTAGGCCGAGTGTGATGAGCTGGCACAGCGAGCTGATGCGTTGAACGGAGAAAATACCAATATTAGATCAGAAATCAACCGCATCAAGAAGGAAGTTGAGCTGCTTATTGAAGATAACAAGCTGCTTAAGGTAATTTTGCATCATCATCTTTATCATTAACAATGCAAAGCCAGCATTAAAATTCTCCAATAATCTGTGCTTTTAAAAGACCATATTTTTTAACTTCTGGATTTTCGATCTCCAAATTCGAGTATGTTAGAGCTTTCTTTTTCAATCTTCATGATAAACTCTGTGTTACAATTGCAGAAGAGACTTGCCGAAGCTTCCGAAGATCCAGCTAACAAGAAACGACCAACTGGACAAAAAGAACAAGCTGAAACCGGTCACTAAAAAGGAGCAGTGCCCTTTTCGGCTTCCATCTTCGGTAACCCCAACTGACTTAGTATTTGTAGTTGAAGACAGCAAAATCTAACACATCCTAAGTTTGTGGAACTTGGTCTTGATCTCTCTCTCCATAGCTGCACAATCACGTTACAGGTAGTACGCGTATGACCTCGTATCGTCGTTTTAATCCTACAGTTAAGAAATGTAATGTCTATGATGCTTATTCATGAATTAGCCATACACTCAATTTCACATTGTTGCTGAGGGAGGTATGTTTTGTCACCCCTTGGTTGTTCATTATGCAGAATATACAACAGAATGTAGTATCTGATAGAAGGAGAGGTTGTAGAAGTTGAAAAAAAGGTACATTTGTGTTGTCTTTTTTTCTTTAATGAAAGATGGTTTTCCTTGTTATGCTACCAAAAAGAAGTTTTTTTTATTGGCATTATTTTGAGTTCATGTATGTGTAGTGTATATACATTATAGTCTATAAATAGAACTAGTACCAGAGCATAAACACAACCAAAACCAAATCAAATGTTAGTGCATCTCAAACTTCTCTAGTTGGCTCTTCTGTTTCAAGGGAACGTGAAACTGCCACCAACGTCGGAGCTCCCCATGATCGCCACCCACAAGAGCGATATCGTGATGGCGACCAGACCCGCCCACACAAACACGATCGTCGGAGCACGCCCCCTCCTCCCCATCAACCCCTTTGCAAAAGGGTAGAGATGCAACAACACCCACAAGCTGAAAAACACCCCTCCAAGAAGCGCACTCCACCTCGGAGCCGTACTATACAACGTCCGGCTCACCCCAACCGCGATCGCAACAAGGTTTATCATAATGATCACGAGCGGCGGTATCATCAGAGACGTCCACTTCACGAGGTAAAGCTCGAAAAACTCATCGTCGTTGTCGTCTCCAGATGATTTCGAAGTGAGTGTGAACGAGATCTCGATCCCGGCTATGACTTTGAGCAGGCCTTGGACGACGGCTACCAAATGTGAGCTGACTCCACCAATGAGCCAGAACTGCTCGTTTCGCCACCACTCCACAAGAGTGATGTTGGACCACTTGATCTCAAGGACCGCTAGGAGGCAGAGCGTTACCGAGATGAGTAGAAGGTAGACGAGGAACGCGACGTTGAGCGTCTTCACGATGAACTGGCCCGAGAAGAGCGAGAGCGCGGGTAGGAAGCAGTAGACGACGAGGAAAACCGACGTGAACGGGTAGATCCCGACGTTGAGGTACGCGACGCGTTGTAGGAGCTTCATTCTCGAGCTCGCGAGGATCGCGTTGTTCCTCGAGAAGAAGATCTCGACGGAGCCCGTGGCCCAACGGAGCACTTGGTGGAGCCGGTCCGTGAGGTTGATGGGCGCGGAGCCTCGAAACGCGTCTCGGTTGGTCACGTTGTACACGGACCGCCACCCGCGGTTGTGCATTCGGTAGCCCGTGACAACGTCCTCGGTGACGGACCCGTAGATCCAACCGACCCGACCGCCCCACTCGGTCTTGTCTTCGTACCAACAGCTGATCACGTTGATCGCCTCGGCTATGGAAGGTGCGTCCAAGGGCTCTCTAGCGGTGGCTAGAGCGCCCAATGGGTGATCGGCCAACGGGCGGCCTTGGAACTCAGCAACGGGGATTGAGTTGAGGAGGAGGCTTGAGTTTCCAAATCGTTTAGGAAGAGCGTTGAGGTTAACACCTTCTATGTCGTCGTCGTCGTCTCCCATTCGAAGGGCTCGTGTCTCGTTCGAGCTCGAGCTCGATAGAACCATCTTCTTACGACGAGGGAAGCAACAATCAAACCATCCTCGGTTATGTTTTGAGCTCGGTGGATCGAATCCGTAGAGGGCCATGCGTCGAAAGAGACAACCGGTGCCAACATAAACCGGGCCTTGAAGGCCATCGAGCGCACGCATGTTGGCGTCGAAAAAGACGGTGTTATGGTTTGCGTATCGATCCGAGGGGTCGATGCCTTCGAACCGTTGAGGAAACTGCACGTAGGCTACGCGGTCGCCTCCTCGGTCCATCATGAAGCACATGCCCTCGCGAATGGCTTGTGAGTTGTAGATGTAGTGGTCACAATCAAGGTTCAAGATGAAGGGGCCGTTGGACATGATGGCCGATGCACGAACCAAGGCGTTCATCGCGCCCGCCTTCTTGTTGTGGTCGTAGCCCGGTCGTTTCTCACGGGAGACGTAAACGAGCATGGGAAGACGGGTGTCGACTTCGGTGAGGTCAATGGAAACTCCATTCATGGCCATGGCCCCTTTGGAGAGCTCATCATTTGGAGGCTTCAACATCACCTGTGTTTTTCAAACCAATTAGACTTAAATTAAACCAATGCTCCAGTGTACTGGAGCCTTATCATTAAACCAATTGACAATAGAAAGACTAGTCGTCAACTTCTAACCTGAATTATTCCGGCATGATCGCCCCTAGTATGATCATACGAAGGGTGCAACCAAGTACCTGGCCAATGACTACCATCACTCATCCAAGTCGCCTTCACGGGCTCAAGGACCGTCTCGTCCACGTCACCATCTCGTTCCCTATGCATCCTCAACATCATCATCTCCTCCCTAGCATTAAACGCGTCCGATCTCCTCCTAATCGAATCGCCCAAGCCATTAACCCTCACTTTGAACTCATCATACTCACGTTTCACCTTCCTCCTATCCTTGACAAAATCGCTCCTCGCCTTGCTCTTATACGGGTCCTTCTTGAGGTTGAAGTAAGTCTCAGGATTCCTCGGCTCGATGACATGCTTCCTACAAAACGGAGCCCATAACCGAGCGAAGCTAGCTGCCTCGGCCATGGCCTCGAACGTGAGCAAGGCACCACCATCATCAGATACGTAGCATGAGAGCTTCTCTACCGGGTAATCGGTGGCTAGGATTGAAAGGATCGTGTTGGCGGTCACGAATGGAGGCTCCTTCTCCGGGTCAGCTGTGGAGACAAAGATGTCTACACTAGGAAGGTCAGACCTTCCAGTAGGGTTGTGTTGGCCCCGGGTTTCGAACTTCTCTTTGAGGACTTCGAGGTCAACGGCTCGGTTGACCGGGTTGAGCTTCGGGAGGGTGTCGAGGACCCATGAGAAGGCGAACCAGATCTCGCAGATGACCGACATGAGCCAGAGCCAGACCGCGTCGTCGTTCGGGTTTGTGACTCTCCACATTAGGAATAAGCAGAGAACAACCAGCCGGATTAGGATTAATAGCCTGTAAAGTCACATTGGGACGACTCTTGGTTGAGTAACGGTTTTGTGTTATAGTTTGTTAAGGAGTACAGTCAACGGTAATATTATCGTTCAAATGTCCTTGAAATAATATAATCAACCATGACAATTCTTGAACTTCATCTCAATCAGAGCATTTGCGTACTCTCATTTAATGGTATACGAGAGTCGAACCGATGACTTCTAAGTATCTTAAAGACTTTTAGAGACTTAAGCAGATGTCCAAGTCTAAGGTGAACAGAGTTGTTTTTTTTCTTGCCTCAAAATAATATCAATTAATAGATAATCTCAAAAATGACTATCATTTGATGACATATACTTAGAAACTTTCCATGAATGCGACCATAGACAAAAAATACATAGTTAATCTACAACATATTATCTAACATTTTAGCTAACATTGACTATCCAATATATAAATAGATATGCTAGACTTTATCAAATGACCCATTATCATATTATTGGCATATCATTAATATCATCTTCTTAACAAAATCTTACAAGAAATTAAATTGCTACAAACTGTGAACCAAAACCATAAGAAAATACTCACTCAATGGCTTAAGCCTTACCGATAAGGGCTTATCACACCGCCCGAAATCTTCACCTTACGCGTAAGAGGCTTCCATGGCTTGTCAAGAAGCTCAGCTGGCTCACTCACACCGTCATCGTCATCATCACTATTGCCAAATCCTCGTGAGCCATCGGACCAGATCGCGTTCCCATACCCATAACTCGCCTTGCTCTCAAACAACCACTTACTGTCATCAAACCGGTCATTTGTCTCGGGTTGGCCCGGACGAGGCACAATGACCACCTTCCGAGACTCGGAAGGCTGGTTGTTGTCTGCCGTGGAAGGGACTCGAACCGTGTAGTTGATGAACTCGTTGCTAGTCTCGTGCTCGGTATCGGGCCTTGGCATGTCATCCCTTGCGATGCTGACATAGCGGCCCGATGGGGTCCGCCTCGCGACCGTTACGCTTGGTGGTTGGTGCATTTGGCTTCCTAGTCACAAATCCAACCTTAGTTCCTATGGTTAAACAAATTCAAAATAGGTCACATACCTGTTTGTTGCACTATGATGATTTGAAGTTGAGAGACCACAACTCTTGTGCTAAAACTTCAAATAGATCTAAGTGTTATTATATCTGTTCTAAGGATATGAAACCTTCATGTAAGTAACTTGCAATGTTTGAAATCTTCATGGACTAGAGACCGAGTCATTTGTACTGAGCTATGTTGCTACAAACTTTGAAAGCAACTTGAAAATTAATATACTACTATTCATTTCGTGTCCAGTAATGAAAAGCCATGGATTTTTGAAGTGATCGTTGAGACCGACCCAATAACATTCTTCACAAGAGCAATTAATTAAAGTCGGTGATTAAAACAATGATCAAATTGGTCAAACCCTAGAAATAATCATTCAGTATCATTCTTCATGTATATAGTATATAGACAATATATATATGTACAACTTCAGATATGGACCCTATGATTAAGTTTTGAGTATGAGATCTGTTCGAACTCAAAATCTTGTTTGAGTTTGGTTTGTTTAAATGCTCGTTGATCTCGAGTTTAGGTTGCGAATCGCTTGTTTAGTTTGTTCATGACTCGCGAGACAAGCTCATGAGCCGTTCGTTTAATTAGGCGACACCAAAACTATACGTAATATTACTCAAAACTATAAATTATACAAAATTTGTATAGATAGTCTAGCTTGTACATGATTATTTCATCGAGTTTTAAAATTGTGCTCCAACTCGACTCGTTTACAAATCAAGTCGAATACGAAGAAGACTTTATCACCCGGACACAATGCTCACTTATATGACTTGATTCATCAACAAACATACAGAGATACGAGAGATGTTGGGACGTCCAATATCTATCCATGGCACATTGGCATCCACCCTTTTGCTTAAATAATAAAACAAGTATCACCCGGTATCCTTTCATCGGACCGAGCTACCGATTTACCTAATTCATAGTCCTTATCATCACTTGGATTAAAAGAGGTTCCTCATCAAAATAAGAACAATGAACTTTTAATTTGTTAGAGCGAGCTTCTATCCAACTTGACATTCAAATTTATTTGCTCGTTGCTCAACTGTTTCTTAATCACAATTACTTTCACTTATAGTTGCTTTCACTCACCCTAATAATGATTAACTCTCCATGTGACCGGCCGCATGCCATTTGACTAGCAATTATTGGCCTTAATTGCTCTTTTTTGGGTCATTTCCATCATCTTTGGCATGAACAAAGGTACCAATCTCTTATCGACCAAAAAAAAGGTACCAATCTCTTACCAAAAAAAAACGGTACCAATTTGCTTTTCCTTATGTGATGATGATGTTATTCTTAATGATAGTATTTGTATATATGTCAATGATTCAAATCCAAAATATATTAACATGAGTAAAAAATTGTCAAATCTCATTAGGTTTGAAATGTTCAAATTGAGAACCACAACAACTTCATACTCCAAATTACAAAATCCATTAGATACCACAAATTCATAATCACTCAACTCAAATCCTATACATCTTCATGATCCTCAAGTTTGAACTTTCATTGAAGACAAGATTTAGGAGAGAACCCACTACACATTTTTCATGTTCCAACTACAACAACATACAATAGAAACACAGATGAACATATTAACTTATGGTCCTTTCCCTTTTGTACTCTTAGTGACAACTGAACTCTTGCTTACTTTTATAGCCGAAAACTGTACACCGAAGCCTTGAAATCGTGCGTTAAAGACTACTTGCCGCTCTTCTTGCTCGATCCACCATCGCCACAACACGAAGAGCAACAGCAAGACGAACACCGCCATGGAAAGCAACAGCATTTAAACATAGAGCTCCAACAAGAGCAGCAGGGGCAGCTCGGTTTCGAGCATTTGGGCCGGGGTAAGCAACAGCAACTTGAGCATTTCGGTCGGGGTAGGCCACAGAAACTTGAGCATTTGGGTCGGGGTAGGCGACAGCAACTAGAGCATTTGGGTCGGGGTAGGCAACAGCAACTTGAGCATAAAGAAGAGCACTTTGGGCAATTTGAGCATAAAGAAGGGCATTTTGGGCATTGGAGCTTAGCCTTGCAGTTACAACTGAAACAACTGAAACAGCTGAAACAGTTTAAGCAACTGCAACAACAGCATTTGGTAGAGGAGCTAGAGGGAGCGCAGGGCCCGGGTTTCGGATGGAGGTTGAGCTTTTCTTTGATCTTCTTGAGTCGTTTCTCGGTGTTGGTGTTTTCCATTTCTTGGACGAATCTGCAGAGGTGGCGAATGTAGTCTGGATAGAGCTCCAAGTTGCAATGCCCGCCGCCTTTGATCCATAGGGGCTCAAACGGCTCCCTTGCCCGTTTCCATAGTCCATTTCCATGTGACCAGTTTACGACATCATCTTCAGTACCCTATGAATACGAAAAAAAACATGTTAGTAGTCTTGAAGATTGTGTAATATCTGTAGGTGAATGAACACACAAGCTCTAAGAACAAGTCATTTTGATCAATGGAGTCTGAATGAGCAAAACTTGTAGGATGAATGTAGGTACTTACATGTATCACCATCACAGGGCACTTCACTTTCCGAATTTTGTTTATGTTCTACAATATAAAAGAATGGCTTCTAGTAAGATTTATATTATATACTCTTGAAGCAGAAGGATAAGCTTATATTAATCTATGGAGATGATTAAGGTAAGTCGCTCACCGGGTATACATCATAGCAGAACCGAAACTTGACATGGCAGAGAACGCGAAGTCCTGAGAGGATTGCACTGTGCAAAACAACACCTCTTAGCCTCGGAAGTTTGGCCGCCAGGTGTAATGTGGGTCCGCTACCAACAGATTGCCCATACAAAATCAAGTCTTCTTGGCTCACTCCATACTCGGTCTCAAGACACTCGTAAACTGCCTCAATGTCGGCGTATGTATTGGCTTCACTTGGCTGGACAACATTACATAAAGAAAATTCAACAAACTTAGTACTTAGGCAGAAACTTCAACATTGTTAACTGATTTCATATAGAAACAAATTCGGTTTAGTTCGGACGATAGGGGACGAGTTAGGACCTCGCTAATCATACCTTACCAGTAGATGCACCATATCCAGAGTAATCATAACTGCACATTGCAAACCAGACCACATTGTAATGCAAAATTATCATTCTAAAACCAACATGGACAGCACAAAATAGTCTAAAACATAAAATTTTCTTGTACATTATAGCTAGAAAGTTTCCACTTTCCAATCCTAACTAGTTTGCCAAAATGATGAAACAAAGATAAGTCCAAAGAAGGCAACAAACAATGTGAATAGCTAGAAAGTTTTAAACAATACATCCAAACAACAAAATTGGATTTCACCATGTGACAAGAAAAAGGGAAAGAAGATCCAAAAAGCAAAAGACAGAATATCACACTATCCTAAGAGGTCACAGGCATCTAAAGCCTAAAGAGAGCACCATACCCAAGCAGAAACATAGCTTGCACGCACACTGCCACTGTCACAATCACACCTCCAAAAAGAGTGCAAACCCAATTACTGGAGTCTACAATTTACAACCATGGTGAAAAAGAAATGCACAGAAAGGTGGGCCAAATGCAAGAGCAGGGTAAAAAAGAAGGAAGAAAAGCAAAGATTTGCAACCCTTTTTTTATTTTTTGAGAGTGCCTACATACATACTCCATAATCATACACTGTTCTTACAAGAAAGGAATAGAAAAAGCAATCTTCTTTTTAGTAAAAGGTGATACACAAAGAAAGATGGATGGATAGCTCAACAAGTCCCTTTCCAAAAGACCCTTTCTTTCCCTTACACTCCTCTAGATTAAAAAGGATGGAAAGTGAGCATTATACCCGGGGGTTATAGGGTAAAAAGATGAACCTAAGCACTTACCACCAGCCAAACAATGGTGAAGAAAATGAGCTGCCAAAAAAGCCTATGTGTACTGTTCATGGGAAGCAAAATCATATGGCATTCATAGAGAAGATCAAGATCAAATTCCACAATGAAACTCCATATGTTTGAATAAAGCAAGAAACTTTAGAGCTGAGGACCACTCATTGATCCATAAACTAACCTTTACTCCTAACCCATAACCAATTTATATCAAATTTTCAAGTTCATATGAACCTGTCTATTTCACTCAAAGCTAAGTCATGGCATGGGCCTGTGAACTCCATAATCATAAGCCCAAACCCTTTTCAAACCCACAATTCAGAACACTCAAAACCTACAAACAAAGCAATGATACAAAAAAAAAAAGGCAAAATTTTGAAAATAGATTCAGAAATGGATAATCTCCATACCCAATCAAATTAACCCTGAGATTGATTTTGAGCTGAGCAAAGAGATCATAGAGCTGGCCAAGATCAGCTGCATTTCCATGGGAATAAAGCACAGTCAGCCTTGCATATGGGTTCTTAAGGTAAAAAGCTACAATCTTGTTCCCTCTTCTGGTCTCAATGACATGAATGTTCATCAAGCTCTCATCTTGGGGGATGGGTACGGACGCCGACGTGGAGACCGCCACGTACTTGCCCTCAGCCTCACTCTTCTTCACCTCGTAGGTCGCCGGAGATGGCGGAAAGAAGGCAAATTTGGCAGCCAAGTTGGAAAAAGTACACCCCATTGCTTAGTGAGGATGGAAAATGTGTGCAAGCAAATTTCATAAATGCATGAGCCCTTAAAACAGGGGAGGATTAAAGTTAATGACCCAAGAAAGAAAGTAAATTTTTTAATGGGTGCTTGTCTTTTGGGGTTGAGATTTCTGGGTTTTTGAGAGTCTTGGATTTTGGGATTTGGGTTGGTTTCAAAGAGGAGAAAGAAATGTTCTTTATGGAGAGAGGAGGAGTTCTTGTTGAGTGTGGCAGAAGATCAAATGTGTAGTCATAACTGATGCAGTGCAATAAGTTGAACATAAGAGAAGGGAGAAGAGAAAAGAAATTTTTTTTTTTTTTTTTTTGGAGATGGAGAAAGGGAGGCCGAGGAGGGTAATAGTAGGAAAATTTTCAGCTTTGGGTCATTTGAAGAGTAAGCAAGGCTTTGTATTAAAATGGTGGTTTGGGCTAATTCAGGAATTTAGAGGAAGATGGAGAAAGAAGAAGAAGACAAAGTCAGTATACTACTATTGGCTAGAGGTTCTTTTTCCTTCATTATGAGACATTAAGACTTTGAGGTGGGGAAAATGCATTTGAAAAAAATGATGGAGCATTTAAGTGAGTAGGAGTAGTAAATGTGAATCTCTTTTTTGGGTTCCATACTTGAAAAAAAAATGTAACATTTTTCATTTTATTGAGGATGGTTTTACTAATCTTTAGGCTAGCATCAACGTGTCCCATTGGTGTTGGAGAAAGGGTCAAAACTTTCTAGTACTACTATACTAGATTACACTATACTAGATTACATGTAGTGTATGATTGGTTTTAAAAAAAACATATTGGTAGTGCATGGTCATAGATTCAAAGTAGATGAAATTCTATATTTTTTTATAATTTGATACTTAAAATTACTATGGAATGAAAAAGGAAGAAAATTGTGCCATATTGTTGTGTCTTTTGTATACAGAGAAAAAAAAAAAAAAAGGACATCAAACATCATGTATGAGTGTATGGCCTAGAATCCAATTCTAAAAAGGCAGAAAGATGAGTTAAAATTGCTTTTGGATATGATAAGGAAGTCTTAATGTAGTGCATACTGTTATCCACTTAAGACAGAAGAAATCTTGCTTTTCATACACATAAGCTCATATAGCGATGATTTAAGCCCTCTTAATTTAACTCATTGGACTAACAAAAGCTGGTATAAAATAATTCTTGAGCATGTAGACAGTTAGGGAAACTTTTATGTTAGAAAAAAACTACATTTTCATAGAGATATCACTTTGCTTCATGGACATGATCAAAGGCATTTTATGTCATCTAAATAATACTTCCTCCATTCAAAATACATGATCATTTGGACACTTTTTCTTGTTACATAATACTTGTCAATTTCACATTTTTTTCATTTCTTTCCATTTATACCCCTAATAATTATCTTTATCATAATTATTACATTTTTTCATATTTCTCTAAACAAATGATTAACTCTACATTTGATAGGGGTATTATAGGAATAACATTTTTTTCTTAATATATGTGCAATGTCCAAATCATCGTGTATTTTGAACGGAGAGGGAGTACTACTACGTATCCAAGTTGTAAAAATACATGCACATACTTCCAATAATAACTTTATATAATTCCACAAGGGGCATAGTAACATGTGCATTTGAAGTGTACTATTTGGAGTTGGATCTATCCAATCAACAAGAATGTATGCATGTACTCCAACTTATAGACTTTTATGTTTAAGATAATGTTTCCACTACCTGAGCTAGATAGGCAGGTGGGTTCTTTGTTGTTGGCTATGAGTTATCATGTCACAACTCAAAATATGAAGGCAACCAACCTTCAATTCCTTTGGCTTATTTGGAGACATGAATGGCCCTCTTGTGAATATGAATGTGTGTATAAATGATCCCATCATGTCATTTTGTTGGTGGGTTTTTAGGGCTCTAAGTAGACGATGACACCCCCCAACCACAAATTGAATGATCTTACATGGCTTGGGGAAAAGGACGTGGATTTACTATATATGGGTCCATTTTATATATTGAAAGTTTTGCACCCAAATATATATACAACCATTTTTTAAATTTCACCTTCACAAATTAATAAATTAATTTATGCTAATGTTTTTGCCAACTTATTTTGTTGATTTGTACGAGATTCATATAGGAGTGCAAATGAGTATTTAATCCTAATTTAGGTATGTTGTATGGTATCAATGAAATTAAACTTTCAAAGAAGAAAACAAAAAAAAAAAACTAGTACGTTGTTAACAAGCTGAATAAATAATGGTTAATGGGCCACCATTACTTAAATCTTACGAAGTATTTGGTTTGATCCTTTATGATCTATTTATGTGGGAAATGGTGAAAAATCGACTTAACGTATGCTTGTTATCTTGATGAAATATGAGTAATAATATGTCTCGAAGTTAGGCATTTGTAATAAATCATCACAAAAATAAAAATACGGTTACCATAGTTTACACTAAAAACATAAATCAAGTTTTATTTTCGAGTCTTTGAAACAGAAACGAAAAACACTACTGTATTATTTTCGAGTTTATAACATAGCTTGTGGTTTTGGAAGCAAGTTTACTCTAGTGATCTAAGCATCTTATAATAGATCCAAAAAAATATCAATCACTTTTATGGGATCATGATTAATTTGATGTGTCATTTAGAGGAAGAAAGAATAGTGTACTCTTGATATACTATGCAACTAGCAACTAGCAACTAGCAACTAGCATCTAGCTAGTGTTATTAGCACATCCACTAACCACTTGTTATGGAATGATACTATGTTACCTTTTTCATGCAAGTGATGCTACATAGACCAAAAATTCAAGATTAGAAATAATTACAATCTGATCTTAACTATAATAATAATAAAATTATCATGCACTTATCTAATCTTAATCTTAATGATTAATAAACCAGCATGTGAGAATGCTTTGAGTTGGGTAAGATTGAATTTACAAATAATCTATCAAACTCAACTAGGAAAAAATAAACAAGCATTAGAACTCCATACATGATCTTTTGAGTGTCATTTGGATTAGCTCTATTCATATCTTATATCAACTATACAAAAGCAACATAGTTTATGTAGCTTTGGTTTGTGGACCGTTGCATAAACTTTACGGACTAATGCAGAAAGGATTACAAAGAGAAAGTAGTCTAAGGTCCACGTCGAATTTGCATTAATTATGAGTTTTTTTTTTTTTTTGGTTGAAATTAATTATGAGTTGATTTAAGTCGGCTAAGGTCCCATTAATCGATTAATTAAGAGTTAAATTATTTGCCTTATGACTTGTGGGCTCTATTAAATGTCAAACTTTTTAACTCCACCCTCAACTTTATATAAACCCGAGAAAATCGAGTGTCATTTTAAGGGGGTGGAAATTATGACTTTCAAGTAATTTTTAGGGGAGAATACTATGTAGCATAAACCACTATTAAGTATTAACACCGCATTTTATTTCTTGGTTTTTATAAAAAACAAATTAGGGTTCAGGATTAGCAGCTTTTGTGTAGGGGAGAAACCATTTATAACTAAATAAACATAAGAATGCTTCAAATTATCAATGTTTAACAATAATGGTCACGGTAAAACATAGAAAAGAAATGATTATTTAGTCATTTTGTTGCGTCTATGAGTCCATAAACTCGAAGCATAGATGAAGCTCCAGACTAAATGCCAAAGAACATGGGCAACAAAAGTGAAAAGGAAAATGAGACATAGCCAAAACCTAAAACGGCAAAGAGTAGTTGAAAATTTCCCTGAAGGGTGCATAAACATAAACTCATCTAACTCCTTTCTATGGTGAGATTGAAAATCATTCATAACCAGAAAGAGGCACATAGTTTATCAATAGACCAGTCGGAGTGCGGTCCTAAAGGTACGAAACCGAAGAAAACAGCAACCCCGATTCTCAGAAGAAGACATGGCTCTAGACGTTCCGGTTCTTATCCAAGGAAATTCATGATAACCAAGTGAAGGACCAGATTGCAAAGAACAAAGTCCGCAAAGGCACGTTCTGGAGGCAAATCCTGCAGATTAGCAAGGAAAAGAGACATTGTCAGTTAAAGCCATGAAAAAGATAGTTTCAGAATTATTAGTAAGAGATGAAAGCAAATGGCCCAAAGAAGATGACTGATACCGCAGATGAAAAGGACTTTGAATAGATGAGCAATTATTGTTATCAATAGTGAGGATCATATAGAGTATTAGAAATCAGTTTTTACTATACTAAGCAGAAGAACTTATGAATTGCATTAACTTTTACTGAGGCTTGAGCTTTAGTACGGACTAAGGGCTAAAGGATGCGACCATAAAGGATGCGACCATAGTTAACCATATGAAACCGAAAAAATAGAATAGATTGCATAAAGCAAGCTCAGTAACCAAAATAGCTAAAACTGATCAAAACATTCTTGCAGCAAAGAATACAGTTCATGTTACAAGGAATGAAAACATTTTAGAGAATGGAAGATTACCTTAAACTCCTTGTTTTCTTTGTTCACTTGGATGCGAAGACAAACTGCAGCCAAACAGGTTCAAAATCAATCAGTAAAAAAATAGAGACATCGTATGCAAATTAAGACATCACAAACAGAAACAGAAACAATCTTACCAGCAAGGACAGCCGTCCCAACACAAGAAAGTACACCAGATAGAAACGAATTGAAGGGAAATGTGCCAACAAGTGCCATGTAAACAGCCTGTTGAAAGACAGTGTAGGTCATGAAAAAGATAGAATGTAATTTGGTAAAAGATCAGTCCAGTTAATTCTCAACCCAAAATGACAATTTCCGAGACTGAACAAGTCTGCCTTCCCTCCGTCCATCCCCTGACCCATGAATTTTAGCTTATTCATCAAATATACCTTTATTTAATAGCTCCTACGCATTCAAATAGCATCACTAAGCAAACATGGAAGACAAACCAGAGGCCAGCATCTCCTGGTCAACAATTAGGATATATCCCAACATATTGAGACAGGAAATGCCTCAAATGGCAATGTAAGCTAAGTATTCAATCTATCAATACAAGCACCACCTACAGCATGTTTATTGCTACCCCATATTTCTAGGTTGGATTGTACATAAAACAAAGATCGGTCAAGAAGCTCAATTCATTCTAAGTACTTGAGCCAAGCTCACTTAGGAATTAGGATAACTAACCTAGTTTAACAAATCATGCTCACAATGACAGTACAAAAGCCTAAACCAAATACAGATGCTTTCCCAACAGAATCATGTCCTCATTATGACACATCTCAGAGATCATTATTAGTCGTAAACGATTATAGATATTCTTCTCCCAATCCCTCTTTCTTTTGCAAGCCATACCAGAAACTCAGTGCAATATCTTAACTGATACACAAACAAATCCCACAGCAAACCATGGACTACTACGAATGCAGGCATCTTGTGTACACATAGGTGTCTAATTATCCATCAATTCCATTTATGCACACATCTAAACGCCTAATTCATAGGCAATTGGTTCCATGGATCAACAACACGATGAGCACTCATCTTTGGATACAAATCAAATCGTAGCGCTAGAAGCGTACCTGAATCAGAGCAGTGGACACCGCGAAAACGACATACAAGTCGATGATCTGGAAGAAAACAAGTTACGAATGATAAGATGTCAATTCAAAACCCTAAATTGAAGGCACGGGAAAAATGGGGCGAAATCGGAACGGATAAAGGAGGGTTCGAGATCGACCTTGAGGTTTGTTGGGGTGGCGGTGTAGGCGGTGTGAAGAGATTGTAACAGAGCTTGCGCATCCTTGCTCGTAGTCCTCGCCATTGGAGAGTGACCTCTGAATTTCGATGAATTGTTCGAGTCTTCGATCTCGGATTTAGGGTTTAGTCAGGTAATAAATCCCTTCATCTATCATGGTTGACTGGTTTTAGTTGGTCAACTTTTTATAAAGAAAAAAAAAAAGGAAATTGTTCAAATAAAAGTGTACTACTCCAAATTTTGGAAATGGTAACGTAAATGATGCACAATGTTTGTTTGTGAAAATTTATTTCCTACGATTTTTTTTGTTGCTTCAAAGGGTAGTTAAACCGTTAAATCCATTTAGTTCCTTCATAATCCACAAATATGATGTAATGACAGAATTAAGCTTTAACCAAATTCATTCGTCACTATTAGAAGAGGCTAATGAGTTTTGCTCACTTGTTTCCTTCAGCTTTTGCACCAAGTTTTAGCACGATCGGACAAAGATTATAAAGAATGGGGGTTGATTTGGGTTTTTCTTTTTGGTTTACCCATGTTCACAAATGCTACTTCCAAAGAGCAAAAATGGCGAACTGTCAACTAAAGGTATACGAGTTTTGAGTTTTCACAGCACCACCTCAAAAAACCTACTACATATAACACCACCAAAAGTAGCAAGTGTAGTGTTGTTTAGGGCGAACCATTCCAATACTTCAGCTACATGGCAAAGGCGTCAGCCGGCGTTTCAGGGTTTGGCAAGCGACTTCTCTGTGAGATACCTGTTGCAGAGGAAGAGTTTAGGACAATAGCTTGACATCCAAAGAGATATTGCAGTGACTAAAAGGATGGTAAATCATGGCAGAACATAAGTTAGACATGGCTAATAGATGGATAGTGTAAGTGAGTTATTGAATAGCTGGGTAATGTAAGTTAGTTTTTGCAAAGGGAGAAGGTAAAATAAAAAATAGAGAGTAAAGTTGGAAAATTAAGCTACTAACTTGCCAGTGTAGAAGCCTGCAGAATACCAAGCATTCAGGACCTGGGTAAGATCCGTCTCACCGTTGGCGTTTGTTGATTCCTTTTGCCCACAAGCTTGCACTTCCAATTGACAATCTGTGTTCATCAGGGAAAAATGATTAGGTGGTGATAGCCTGACAGGATAGCATTTGACAAGTATTGAAGGGCAGATGACTTGGTCGCTGAAATATATATTTATTAAGATGGTATGCGGTAAAAGAGCTGCTGTATAGTACATACAAGTTTACATACAATATTTCGATTCAAGCAAAAAGCAGTAGAATCTTGATTTAAGCTAAAAGCCCATGGTTCTCAAGAAGGTCCAGATTATATTTTCATAATAAGATGTGACGAGCAATGCATATGCGAAAAACTGAAACAACACATATTTTATAGATTCGGTTTTTCTAGCCTTTGCCTGCTGAAACATGACTAGATATGAACGACATAATTCATATAACAGTTTGTTTATTCATTTTTAATATACAATTTGAGAAAGGTTCAATGTCGAGTGTTGACCATACCTAGATCCATGCCGTATAAAGCACAAAACTACCAGAAAGATGAAGTCATATTATAATGTAAGCACATAAATATTAAACAACCTAATTATACTACACATGGCTGCTTATAACATCAAGAGAAAGCTTACCAGAAGCATCTTCCTTCAACACAGATATAGCCTTGTGTGCAGCTTCCATACCCTTTTTAATGATATCAGCATCTTCTTTCAGCCTTTCATTACTTGTAGTTAGTGGAAAATTTGCGCAAGGACCACAGTTCTCCAAGGAAATAGTAGGCAAAGAACAAGGAGTTGTGGAGGACATGTTGGGGCAACAAGCAATAGCCAAGGCAGGATAACATGCCTGACTAGAATAATACTGATTCTGGGAAGCAGGAGTTGTAAGCCACTGCATACATGAACCTGAGGTTTCAGCTGGATAATTATAATCAGAATGGCCATATTGCTGAAGTTTCTCCCAGATCTGTACTCTCTTCTCCTCAAGCTCGTAATATTCTTTACACAGCAGATCGTATTCTTCCTGACCCTGTGAGCTTGAGTAGCTTTGAGGATGGCCTTGTAATGGAGCGTCATTTTGTACTTGTACATATTCTTGAGGCAGTTGTGAGTCCATGGTTTCACTTTCTTTAGGAAAAGTTATATCGTCAGTCTTGCTTTCAGATGCCTTAATCATATGACCACAAGTATCACCATCTATTCCAACAGAACTTGAAAAAAGAAACAAAAAGGCACAACTTAGATTACAAAATCATTGTGCTCTAACTTTAACCACAACTTCTACCACATCAATAAACAGAATTCCTCATAGGATACGAATTTCAAGAAGCAACTTCCAGAAATATTTGACTACTTATTTCAGGGAAGACTGCCTTGATAACAGTTCCTTAAGTTTTATTTGCAAGTATCCAAACTCACAGGCATGTTTGATCAATTAGAGAATATAAATGCTCGGATTATGTCCACATAAAGCCCCCAAGGCAGATAACAAGTAAAATGTTAGATTTTGGGCAATGCAAGCCAATCCCAGGCATCTTCCAGCAAACTAAAGGCAGTATCTAACTGGTGTTTGGCTCTAAATCTAGAGGATTGGAGCTGCCTAGACCAACTTTATCAAGCATACAGAAGAAAGCATCTCACAGATAATGATATTGCAAAAGAAAAACAGGCAATTCAAGCTAAACCTGAAAGAAAAATCTCACTCGAGAAATATTTTCATAATGCCAGAGTTCTCCACAGCCAAACAAGTTACTTCAATTCGTTTCAAGTTCAGTGATTAACCCTAAAAATCGGTCTCCCACCCCTCCGAAAAAGCATTAAGCAAGGTTTACATTCTAAGATTTTTCCATCGGAATTTAATTTCTGTAATGCTACTAACACAAAACATTGTCACAACATCATAGTATTCCCCATTCAATTTGATTACTAGCCATAGCACACTACCCTAATGTTCACAGGATTAAGAAGAGAACCACAAAAAATCTGTGCAATATAATTCTGCCTTACCTCGGAGCTTCCTGTATCGTCTCGTTTGCCTTCGCTTCTCCAGAACTAAGCGAGCTCTCTTCGCAGCCTTTAACGTGCATTTTCTGTATTCAAAGAAGGGAAGAGAGTAACAAAACCGTAACAATCAAGAGAATCCACAATTTCAACTAGATATCTAGGTTTTGTAGAGAATTGCATCGCGAATTGAGCTGAATAGTAGAAAAGGCGACTTCGGTTGTGTACCTTGTACTTGGAAATTGCCTCGTCGAAAGCTCTGGTGAGAATCGAATCGTCCCAAAGGTCTCCTTGATTCGCCATAGCTTCTCTCTTTCTCTCACACTCGCTTCTTTCGCTTGTGAATGGGGTGGGAAATGGTTTCTTCAGCTACGTCAAATTTGACAGACCGTGAAAGACAATTGACGGTCGAAGGATGCTTAGTGGGCCTGGCCCAACATGATATTCATACTGAGCTCGAGAAGTCAGGCCCATTGTAAATTCAGAGAGGCGCAAATAATGCGGGAGAATTTTCTCTTGATTTACCATTAGGGATTTGTACAATATATATAGTCCGTACTTAGACCTAGCTTGGGCCATAAGATAGGAAACTAAATTACAAGATTAAGATAACTATATACAAAGAATATATCATATCCTAATACTCCCCCTCAAGTTGGAGCATGCAAATCCCGAATGCCCAACTTGGATAGCAAATACGTGAACTGCTGTTTGCCCAAAGCCTTGGTCAAAATGTCGGCTAGCTGTTCAGACGTACGAACATAAGACGTGGATATGGCGCGTCGCTGAATCAGATCGCGAACAAAGTGAAGATCAATCTCAATGTGCTTGGTCCGTTCATGGAAAACCGGATTAGCTGCGATATGAAGAGCCGCTTGACTGTCACAGAAAAGCTTCATAGGAGACCGATGATAATAGCCAAGCGACGATAGGAAAGAGCGTAACCAAAGTAGCTCGTTGCACGCTGCAGCCATGGACCTGTACTCCGCCTCTGCGGAAGAACGAGCAACGGTCGGTTGCTTCTTAGTTTTCCAAGAAATAGGGGATTCGCCAAGAAAAACAAAGTAGCCGGTTAAGGAGCGGCGCGTCAAAGGGCAGGCTGCCCAATCAGAATCACAATAGGCCGATAACTGAAGAGAGCTCTTGCGAGACAGAACAAGTAGGGTTGTTCATCGGTTCAAAACCGAACTGAACCGTAGAAAACCGAACTGAACCGAAAACCGAACTTCGGAAATATACGAACCGAAAACCAAACCGAATTACTGCGGTTCGGTTCGGTTCGGTTTCGGTTTTATTCGGTTCGGTTCGGTTTTAAACCGAATAAACCGATTGATCAATATGTGATTCTTTTAAGAGAAGTTAAACCAAAATCCAAATAATACCCGAACCAAACAAAACCGAATGTACAAAAAAAACCGAAAAAACCCGAAAAAACACCTATTTTAATATTTTTTTATATTAAATATAAATATTTTAATTTTAATTTTTTTATATATATTTAGTTCGGTTTTAACCGAACCGAACCGAAAACCAAACCGATCCAAACCGAAAACCAAACTAAGATAAAACATAAACCGAACCGAATAAACTCGGTTCGGTTTGGTTCGGTTTGGATCGGTTTGGTTTTCGGTTTTCTTCGGTTTAACCGAACCAATGAACAACCCTAAGAACAAGGCCTTGCCCGGGTGACCCTTTGAGGTACCGTAGAACCTGAGTAGCAGCTTGCCAATGTGCCTCTTTCGGAGACTGCATAAACTGAGAAAGAGTGTGCACTGCATAAGACAACTCCGGACGAGTGATAGTGAGATAGATCAAACGACCAATGAGACGACGATATTGCTCTGGTGTAGCAAAATCCGGTCCTGTGGCTTTGCTCAGGTGATGATTTTGAGGCAAGGGGAAAGACGCAGGCTTAGAGGCGAGTAAACCGGCCTCGGATAAGATCTCCATGGCATACTTGCGTTGTGAAAGAAATAGGCCAGTGTCCCCATGTGCAATCTCAATACCAAGAAAATACTTCAGGAGTCCCAAATCTTTCATATGAAAGCACTTATGAAGATAAGACTTGAAGCGAGCAATAGAGGCAAAGTCATTTCCTGCAATGATTAGATCGTCGACATAGACCAAGACATGCAGAACAGTAGAATCACGGCTCCAAGAGAACAAAGAATAATCAGCATGAGATTGGCGAAAACCGAACCGAGACAAAGCGGAAGCGAGTTTAGCAAACCAATTTCTGGGAGCTTGACGAAGGCCATACAAAGATTTCTGAAGACGACAAAACTGTCCTGGTCGTGTAGAATAACCAGGAGGCGGACGCATGTACACTTCTTCGTCTAAGTCACCATGCAAGAAGGCGTTGTGAACATCCATTTGATGCAGTTGCCAGTTCTTAATGGCAGCAACAGAGAGGAAGACACGGACTGATGTCATTTTGGCAACCAGAGCAAAAGTCTCTGCAAAGTCAATACCTTTGACCTGTTTGTTGCCAAGAACGACCAAGCGTGCCTTGTAGCGCTCAATAGACCCGTCAGCTTTGTATTTGATTCTGTAAACCCATTTGCAACCAATGGGCTTCTTGTCTGGCGGAAGGGGCTGTAAAGTCCATGTGTGATTCTTTTCCAAAGCCACAATCTCCTCTGCCATAGCTTTCCTCCACACGGAGTGCTGAACAACCTTAGTGAAACTGTCAGGCTCGGTACAAGCTGTAACAGCTGCTAGAAACTCCACATGATGTTTAGAAAATTTATTGCAATCAACATACTTTGCTATAGGATAAAAGGTACCTAAGGACGATGATGGAGTAGGTGATGATGATGCGCGGGGGGGGGGGGGGTCTATGCTAGTGGTCGTATTGCAAATGAAATCCCGGAGTCTTGATGAAGGCTGTTTAGGTCGAGCACTGCGTCGGACCTGATTTTCACCAGGAGCAGCCGGTGGATCATGGGCAGGAGCGACGGGCATAACAGCGGGAGCCGGCTGCGGTGAGGGAGGAGCGTCGGCGACCATGATCTCCGCAGCCGGAGAAGGCGGATCAGGAGACATAGCTGGCGACGTGCTCCCCCTGTCGACCAAGGGCGTTGCGTCGTACAACGCTGGAGAGACAGAATCGTCTTCCGTAGATGATTCCGGCTGAGACGAAACATCAGCAAAGGGAAACTGATGCTCCGAAAAGATAACATCTCGGGAATTGAAGAAGACATGCTGATCAAGATCGTAGAGACGCCATGCTTTCTTTCCGAAGGGGTATCCCACAAATATGCAACGACGACTACGCGAAGCAAACTTGTCCTTGTGCCGTGGAATAACCGAAGCGTGGCATAGACAACCAAATATGCGAATATGAGCATAAGAAGGTTGCTTACCAAAGAGAAGCTCATACGGTGTGCGACCCTCAAGGACGGACGATGGTGTCCGGTTGATAAGATATGCAGCAGTAAGCACACATTCTCCCCAAAATCTTTAATGGGAGATGAGCTTGGAAGCGAAGAGCACGAGCAACGTTGAGAAGATGACGGTGCTTGCGTTCGACGCGACCGTTTTGCTGAGGAGTAGCCACACAAGAAGTCTCAAATAGCATACCGTTCGAAGCAAAGAATGAACGGAGGGGCAGAAATTCGGTGCCGTTATCTGCACGAACCGTCTTCACTGTCGTGTGGAACTGGTTCTTTACATAAGCGCAAAAGTTTTGCACTAACTTAACTACCTCTGTTTTCCTAGCCATGAGATGTACCCAAACACAGCGGGAAAAATATCCACAATGGTCAAAAAATAGAAAGCACCACAAGAGGAAGCCATACTATATGGACCCCATACATCAAGATGAATTAACTCAAACAAAGTTGTTGCTTTATTCAAACTCAAAGGAAATGACTCTCTAGTTTGTTTTGCTTTCAAACAAATAACACAAGGGTCCTTAGAAGGACAAGTATTTGAGCTAACATTGGGTAAACTTAAAACAGACTTCATAGAAGGATGACCCATCCTCATATGCAACAAAGTAGGAGAAACTGAAGACGACGCAGCAGCAAGCAACACATGATCGGCCGAGCCAGGAGACGAGACCGAGCATAGACAATAGACCCCTCCACGAGCTTCACCCACGCCAATCAAAGTCCTCGAAATGCGGTCCTGAATGACACAAAACTTGTCGGTTAGTGTGACAAGGCACCGTAAATCCTGATTTAATTTAGCAATAGATATGAGATTGCAATAAAAATTCGGAACATATAAAACATCAGTGATATGAAGAGTAGAGGTCAGAAATATGGTGCCCGATTCACGAGCTGTGGAATGCGATCCATCAGGCAATAAAATCAGTGAGGGAGCAATAGGATGAATGTCAACAAGAAGATCCCGTTGTCCTGTCATATGGAAGGACGCCCCGGAATCAAGAATCCACAGAGTACAAGATGATTTACCCGACACTTTGTCATCACCCGACGCACGGAACTGTTGTAGCATAGAGAGCATGTCTTGCCACTGGTTGTCGTCTAGGGTATTGCGAAGTGCGGCACGGTCTTGACTGGTGATATCAGCGGTGCTAGGAGCAGTAGTGACAGCTGCGTTGGCGACGGGAGTCTCACGGCTGCCACGAGAAGAGGGGTCACGGGATTGAGTACGACCGGCAGCAGGCTGAGAAGGAAGTCCCCGACTTTGACGATACTCGTCCCACCAGTCGGGATATCCTATGACCTTGAAGCAGGAAGCAGCCTCGTGACCCGTACGACCATAATGAGAGCATTGACGGGAGTCATCCCGCTTGCCAGACTCCGAACGAGATGGCTGAGATTTCGTGGGAGCAGAGCGAGCAGGAGGCGTCGGTTGTGGCCGAGATGGAGCCGACTGGCGGCTACGAGCAGCAAGGGCGACCGCATCCTGGCGGTTGGCCCGTTCGTTAGCAACCTGGCGTTGGCGCTCCTCTTGAATGACAAGAGAGTAAACCCGATCAAGATTCGGGAGCGGATCCTGAGCCAAGATGTTAAAGCGAATATTACCGAAGGTATCGTCGTCAAGACCCATCAAGAATTGATGAGTAAACTCCTCCTCCCGATCAGATTGAAGCTCTGCAGTCCAAGTCTGTATGCACTTGCAAGCACCACAAGAACAACCACGTTTTTTGGTATACGTAGAAAGTTCCTGTTGGAGAAGTTGAAGACGCCCAAAGTAGGCTTCAACCGATTGGCCGTTCTGCAGAGAACGAGCGATTTCCGTGCGAAGCTGGTGCACACGAGGAGAGTTACCAATAGAAAAACGTTGCCTGATGCTGTTCCATAAGACTTGAACCGAATCAGAATACGTCAAGGAAGAACGTAAGGTGGGTTCGATAGACTGCAAAATCCATCCAACCATCATCGAGTTGACACTACACCAATCTTCATACTCATCAGTGTTTTCGTCAGGCATGTTAATTTTCCCATCAATGAAACCGAGTTTGCGGCGTGCACGAAAGGCGTTTCGCAAAGATCGTTCCCACTCTTGGAAATTGTCACCCTTCAAAACAACCGGACTGATTTTCATGCCGGTGTGGTCGGAAGGATGAAGGTAATAGTGAGACCGCTGCTTAGCGGAGTCAGCAGTGGCCTTGACGACAGCATCGGCGGTGGCCTTGGCAAGGAGTTCAGCGGTGGCGGCGGCAGCAGCATCGGCGGCGGCCTTGGCGGCTGATGCGGTGGGATCGGCCATGAAGTTCAATCAATGCAACGTAAAAAAAAAATTTGATTTGGCTGAATGATGCGGAGAAAATCAACGCAGGGTAGGTTAGATGTGTTTAGGGTTTGGCTTTGATGCCATGTAAATTCAGAGAGGCGCAAATAATGTGGGAGAATTTTCTCTTGATTTACCATTAGGGATTTGTACAATATATATAGTCCGTACTTAGACCTAGCTTGGGCCATAAGATAGGAAACTAAATTACAAGATAAAGATAACTATATACAAAGAATATATCATATCCTAATACCCATGTACGGCTAGCTTGTTGAATCGGTCGTAAATGTTAGGGTCCGTTCGTTTGTAGCGTTTCACATCAGTTGAAGATGAATTAAAGGAAGACGCTGCTTGGATATGGGTGTTCGGGAAAGCTGACTCAGCTAGATGAAGATGGCTTGTAGCTTCTAGATGAAACTTGTTGTTTTTATTCATCTTCATCTACCCATTACCGAACGGAGCCTTAGTTTGATTGATCGCTCAAGACTCTGCGAAGTGCTAGCGAGTATACCCTGCCCAAAATGTTGTAAGCTTGGGGGCAGGAGGGTGCCAGTTTGCTGGATTTTCGCTACCGCTAGCATTGCCAAGCTTCGAAAGCTGCCAAAATTCTGGTTCCGAACGGACGCCAAAACTCAAAATCCTCTGTTATGTTTTGTAATCTATACTTGTAAAACTCAAACTATGCAACATGTGCATACTAAAGCGATTAGGTAGGAGCCAAGTGGCTCAAGGGCTGGACGAGCCCCTTGACAGCTTTATCACACTCGAGCCAGCACAAGCCACACTCAGTACCGAGCTCTGCCTCATGGTTTATGTGTGGTTTGGACTCGTGTGTGGCATTGAGGAATGTCATAGGCTCTACCTGATGTTTCGTCTCTCGGCCCGTTTCCCTTCTCTGGCGTCCATTAACAGAGACAATGTCGTTTCGGATTATAGGCTCTCGTATATAAGCCATGAGGTGAGCTTGTATATGCAGACTTTTTTTTCTAAATGGGGGGTGGTAGCTTAGAATACATCTTTCAATATTAGGTTTTACCTAAATGTTTTTTTTATTGGTCAAAAACCTAAATGTAGTACTATATGAGTCTTTCTTTGGACGTTAGGTTTCTAGTGTATCTTACTTGTTTAGCTCATAGCACAGCAGCGAGCAGCCAATACAATTCTTGGCTACAGTTGCAAACCTTTGCTGTAGTTGGAAACATAGAAAGCCAATTTGAAGATTTTGCAAACTTCGAGTCACAGCAGCCAACTTCGGCAAAATGACTCGAACAATAATAAAATCCAAGAGCAGCACTACTATGACGATGGGTGATAATTCAAAAGGAGCACGATAATTCTTCCGACAAAATCCATACTACCAGCAATGGCAAATAAGAACAAAACTGAAAATTTAGGCGAGGTCTGAGCTATCAAAAGAGTACCAAACAATAACATAAAGCAACAGAAGTGACACTCTAAAACAGAGAGGTTCCCTTGCCCTTCTTGTCTCCTCCAATCTCAAAATGCTTGCACCTCTGAACAAACGAAACGGCAAAACAATCACTCAGCAATGCAACAAAACGTATCATCCAGATAGAACACGGATGTAGTTTCAAAACTAACCTTGATGGAGTGCTGAGACATGTGCTTGCAAGACTGGCATTGCAACCTCAACACGATCTTCTTAGTGGTCTTAGCCTGTTAGAGATTCAAACCAAACAAAACATTCAGTGAATAACATTCATGAGAACACGATTTGGCATTGAGAAGGACTGATTGATGTCCAAGGAATCCGACCTTTTTGTGGAAGACGGGCTTAGTCTGACCACCATAACCAGACTGCTTCCTGTCGTAACGACGCTTTCCCTGGGCCGCCAAGCTGTCCTTACCCTTCTTGTATTGTGTGACCTTGTGCAAGGTGTGCTTCTTGCACTCCTTGTTCTTGCAGTAGGTCTTCTTCGTCTTTGGAACGTTCACCTACAAACAAGGAAAACACGCGCCATTGTTAGCTCTATAGATCTAAAACGACTTAATCATACATCCTGTACACAAGGCTGTGGAGCCAGAGAAGCATTGAGAGCTAGAAGGAAAGACAAAAAATGGTTCAAAACATTGCACTGTTGCAGGAAATTTGTTCATAATCAAGACATGCTAATGATAACAAATGCCAACAGAACCAGCTAAACTCATTCATCACAGTTACATGCTGAGTATGGAGACCTCGGTACAGAGAACAAAGCTCATAACAGATTGAAAACTTAAGAATGATGTGTGGTAAGATGATGATTAATAACAGTGTTTAATCAGGCATTTTGTATGTAACAAATTGCAATAGTTGGAACAATAATCTTGTCATAACACTGAATTTTTCTCAAGTTCCTTCCTGAATTGAACAACAGTCCTGAATTAACAACAGTGCTTGAGTTCCTTCCTGAATTGAACCCCCAAAACCTAAACCGACTACAACAAAGAACTTTCAACATAAACAGATCTCTGGATTTGCATAAGAGAAACAAAAACCTGATCAATCAGATCAAATCCATCAGGAAACAAGACATCATGCTACAAAACACAACGATAGCTCAAACAAAACCATGCGAAACAGGATTTTTCCCCCCAATTCAGGGGTTTAGAGCGTAGATTTTTAGATCAAATGGAAGCTCATTCTCGAATCGTTTGACAGTAGTGAAATTTGAGAATAGACGAGGGACAAGAACGGAGAATAGTAGCTTACCATGTTTGCAGATCTCTCGACGAAGGCTTGGCGATTCTAAACTTCAGGGAAAACCACCACGGAAACCTGAGAAATGCCTTTTATGTGAGGGTTTCCGATTTCTAGGGTTTTGAGAGAGTCGATTCCCAAATCGCTTAGTAGTTACAGGCTAAGCCCAATACATTCCGCCCAATTGGAAATGGGCTGGGCTTTGGCCCAATATTTGAAAGATACCGAAGCTGATCAAAAAAATTGATTTCTTGATTGATAACAATCTATATGTATAGTACCAGAAAAACATAACCAAAAAAAAAAACAAGCGTAGATTATATTATGATATGAGTTGTGTCATATTTACCAAAATTAGAATATTAATTATTTTTTTGGTCAAAATTTAGAATACTAATTGTGTGCCCATAAGTAAAAATATTAGAAAACCCCTATATTTTTTTTTTGAGCAAATAGAAAACCCCTATTAGGATTAGTGAAAAGATGAGATTTTATATCATAAGATCTCGAGTTCAAATGTTCCTCATTTATAACACCCAAAGTGCATTCTAATAGAAAAAAAGAAGAAGGTAGTTTAATACTTAGATTCAGGGGCGGACCCAGGAAAAATATTTTGGGTGGGCTAAATTACTATATTTTTGTCAAATTTTTTTTGGATGGGCTAAATGTACCATAAATTTTACTATATATACTAAATTTACCTTAATTTTTACTATTTTTATATTAAATTTACACTAAATTTTTTTTTTTTTTATTTTTTTAGGGTGGGCTGGAGCGAACCCTAGCCTACCGCTAGGTCCGCCCCTGCTTAGATTAGATTGAAGTAGACATTGTATGCAGAATGTAGCTCATTGATACAAGCCTTGTTTTCATTTTCTTTTACTCCGACAATATAGTACAAGTGGATTCCAAGATCTCAAGGATGTCAAGTCATGTTATATTGCTAATTTGGTAGGTTACTACTTACTAGTACTAGTCTTAAAAAGTTTTTAAAACCTTTTATCACTTGATGCATTGAGATAAAATTTACCATTTCAACTCAGGTCAACAGGAGGCTGAAAATCGATATATCTCTTCTAATTTCCACAAATATATCTCCGTTCAAAGAATAACCACAAGTCCTTTCGACCAAAAAAAAAATAACCACAAGTCCACAAGACTTAATAGTTACACTAAACTACCATCATAGTTTTTAAAACCAAAACATAACCGATAGGAACTCTATCCCACATCTGAAATCATAATCTAAACCGCTTACCATATGAGTACATGACTCCTCCTCCTATATATTGTCAATTGATTTTAGAATGTAATCTCATGAACTTATGTGGTTAGGTCCATTTACGCATACGCGCACGACGGTCATCCCTGGCCCTCCATCATCATCTGACCGGTATTGGCCCTCGACATGGTATATCAGAGCCTTGTTATATAAGCACGCGGATATGCGCACGACGGTCACCCCGTCATCATTTGTTCGGTATCGGACCACCGGTTTTCGACAAAAACTTTAATAGTTAGCTCACTAGCCATCTAAATTTATTACACATAGTAACATGTGATGGGAGACGAACTTACCAAAGCCAAAGGCAGTAAAAACAATAAGCACAGAAAGGTCACATTCACATCGATCAGTGGCAAAAACAAAACACTAAAGCCTAAAGGTAAGAAAAAAAGTGAAATGGGCATGAAAAGAAGGTAATAATGAATGAATGATTCAAGAACCCAGAAAGCCCCCACAAACACAAACACACACACACACCTTTTGTTAAAGCCAAAGGCTATTTGCAAAATGGTGCAGAAGGTTTGACAGACCCAAATTAAAGAGATCAAACCAAAGCATTGATAAAAGAAGAAAGAGATAAATGAACAATATAAAGGGGCTGGCTAGGTCTGCATGCATGAATGTGTATACAAGTTCGTACGTGGTAAATTAATATGCAGATTGCAGAGAAGTTAGATGTAAGGTACGTTGCAACATTTAATTTAAAGAAGAGATATGTTGTATAGTAGTAAGAATTTAAAGCTAACGAAGAAAAAGAAACACTGTTTTGCTGGGGTGTCAGAAAAGCTCATTTTTTCACTTGCATTATTTCTATTCCTTTTCTTCTCGTTCTTCTTGGTACTGTTCAAAACATTCTGCCACTAGTTTTGAAGAAGGTATGAGACTTGGTAAAGTTGACTAGCAAAAATGGTCATGGTGGGCATGTCAAAGTTGAAAATGTATGTATTCATCCAAGAGGGTAAAAAAAAGATCTCAGTCCACAATACTGTATTCATGAATATATTCAACCACCATTTATGTTTCAATCTAATAATGGATGTCATAAGTTACCAACTAACTAAATAGCGAGGCTTAGACAATCAGTAAGAATAAATAATAATAAAATCCTTGTAAACTAAATTCTACAATATAATTATAAATCCTATAAAAAAAATTCTATAAAAATTAGAAAAATAAAATCTGATCAAACAAATGCATGAAATTAAATTTAATTAGTATCAATAAAATCAAATTGGTCGTGTTCGTTTGGGTCAGGTCATTTAAAAAAAACGGTTTGAATCAGGGTTGGATTAATAACGGGTCACGGAAGGTCAACTGGCTCGAGTCCTTACAGGGTTTTATACTAAACAAGGTGGCTATGGTTTCAAAATTTTCCGAACGAATCGGGTCGGATTTACGGGTCACACCCGATTTTGACATGATTAATGAAAGAAGGTGGTTAAAATGAATTTGGATATCGATGAATCGGAAATCTCGGGAGGTGGCCATGAATGGCGGGAGAGCGACGGAAGACTGCAACTCAATTCTGTCTTCTTCTTCCCTAAGTTTTGTTCTCTTTTTTTGGTTCATATATACTCTGATCCACGAGCTTTCATTCAATTCGACCCTGTTGTAACTTGTAAGTGTAAGAAAAGTTAACAGGGGTAAATGACCAGAACACCCCCCACACACAAGAAGAGGCCACAATTTAAGATCCATCGATACGTTGTTGTCGTTGTGGATAGCGAAGCATGAGTCAGGAATTGTTATTAATCCATGCATCATGTCATGATGATGAAGCAATCGAGTACAAAATCATTTGCTCCCCTATTTATCCCTTTTTCCATGGTCTCTCTCTCCTCTAACATGCACCACATAGAAATGTTTATTAAACCATGCATCATGTCACTTCTATGTTTCACATAGCTTTAATATATGATAGGTTTTACGTTCATCCTCTTTTAACATGATTGCCCAATACCAAAATGTTTATACATTAATTGTTATTGTCGGATGAGGCACTGATTCGAAGTATATACGATGTACGCGGCCTATAGAGGTCCAGACTAGTGGGGTCGGAAGCTAAGTATCTTAGATAGATTCCGAATTTCCGATAGATCAAGTTTCATATTAGGTTTAAGCTCAGTATCGTAAATAGCCTACCATATAATAACGTAGTTTACTCTTCCTATTGTCGATTGGTTTTATGATGAAATCCTACTGGATTTAATTATATGATGGTCACAACCTGGTTCACATCGGTCCACCGAAACTTCAACACGATGGCATCAAAGCTTGTTCGGTTTAGGTTCCGATTTCACAGTCTAAGGCCGATCGGCGTTCTTAAGACAAGAGACGTCGAGTCTAACTATTTAAGATCAACCCACGGAGACTCCAACATTCTATTTTGTCAACAACCAATATGAGGTGTACACATTAATTACTTGTCACTCAATAGTCAAATCCTTGAAACCGATGAGCTTATGAGCTTCATAGATTTGAGTAGCTAATTGCGATTTGTTTTCTTTAACAAAAGTAGATGTGGACCTTCAATTACTTTCGTCCTTCATTTATTCCTATCACTCAAAGCTCTTTCCCCTATATACGTCTTTTACAAAGTGGAAATTATCTTTTTCTTGTTGCCATGAAATTGACTTTTTCTTGCCCTTTTCTTTTTAACAAAATCATTTTTTATTCTAAAGATAGGGTAATTATTTTTCTTATAAAAAATGTAAAATAATCCAGATAAAAAATGGTTGGTGTGTTGTTTTGGCCTCTTTCACAAAAGCCGTGATATGTCACTTCGATTGACACGTGCGAGTGATATACAAAGTTGCAAACCACACAATTTTACGAAATGAAGGCTAAAAAAAGGCTTTAGAAAAATGTGTTTTTTTGGTGTTTGGGATTAAATTTTGTAAATTTATAAGGGTAAAAGGGAGATTTTGCAAGTAGCGGTTCTTGTGGGCTACTATTGTCGTCAATTGTTACCCGCGAGAATCTCGCCTTAATAGTCGCATGTCTTTTTAACAGTTTTACATTTTAAGAGTGTATTTGTTTTGTTTATTCTCTCGTTTTAATCAAATGTTTTTTCCACTACAATATGCATTGATTATTGATTAACGACTAAGATTTTAGAGTCTAGCAAGAGCTCTACATTCTGGACCTGAATCTTCTATCCCGCCCCCGTGTTCCGTAGCATGTCTTTTGTCTCTCATTGGTTGGATTTAAATTTTGACTTTAAAAAACACAAAAAAGAGCAATTTGGCAGATCCGACCAATGAGAAACAAGAGGACATGTTACGGGACAGAAGATTTGAATCCATATATTCTTACACCTAATCTAGGCATTTTTTGTGATTTTTGTAACCTATGTCAATAGGTTAAAGTTCTTTAAAAGAAAATATTTAGTTGATTAATATTTATTCAAGGTAAGCTTGAAATTTTCAATAAAAACTCGTTGCCCTAAAGGGGCCTTAATCTTTCAATCCCGATCTATGCTCATTTATGCTTGTCAAGGTGTGGTTATTTTGGTGTGTTTTTATATCATAATTAAGACTAATGTGTTAAATTCCGGTGGGCCGAGATTAGACGGGTGTCATGCTTTAGATCTGATGGGTAAAGCTTCTCCCTTCCTTATATATTAGTGGGTATTTTGGTTGAATTATCGATGTGGGAAGATCATATACGCCTCCTCAAATAGTAACTAGCCTGACCTAATTAGAACTTGATAATTTTCAATTTTGTTTTTTCCCCGATGGGTCTAACATTCTCAATCTTTTTATAACTTATCCGTTGAAAATTGCATTCCAACCAAATCTACATAGACAAATCAAAATCTTAGCAACTCAAAAGGGCATGCACAAATTAAAAGAGATGAAGACGTCGAAATAAAGTAAGAAATAAAAGAAAAGATGTCGACTAAGGTAGTACAAAGAGGAGCAATGTAATAATCTAAAGTATTCGATCACAATTGCATTCAAAAAAACTCACCATCATGAACTAGAGTGATGCATATATCCGACAAGTGCTCAATAATTCGAAATTTCATAAGGCTCATTTTGATAATTTGTAGTCCTCGATCATTTTATAAATCTATGTAACTAAACTCCATTTAAAAGAAAATTTAAGGCAGTCTCGCTAGAGGTGGATTTGCAGCTTGTGATTTTACTTCTAGGTCGGCCTATAGATGGTAGTCATCCCCTTAGCTAGCTTAGTACTTAGATGCCAATGTTTAATTCGTAGAAACTGGGATGTCCAGTTTGGTCATGTGTTTAGAGAAGCTAATAGTGTTGCTGACTATCTTACTTCTTTTTGCGTTTTCTTTTCAGATTGGATTTCATGTATTGTTTGACCCTCCCGAGGGTGTTTCTTCTTTCTTGTTTGATGATGTTAGGGATCGAGTTATCCCCCACTTGCGCACTACTTAGCTTTTTTTGATCAATTAATAAAACGCCCCCTGAGGACACAGAGACTACCGCCTCTCCTTCGACCAAAAAAAAAAATTTAGGGCATTCCTCAATCTAAGGCGGGTGCGCAATTTAACATTGATTGAAAATATATAACTACTTTAACCCACATGATATAACTAGAAATAGTTAAATACATTGTTTACTCCTACTAAACAGTAAACATGCATATAAATAAAGACAATCATTAATTAAAAACCTAGATTTTATTCACCTCACCCAAATTGGTTTGAGACAATGAAACCTTTTGGGCTTGACCATTTCACTCAATTATTAGAGTACTTGTAAGGCCACATTTTCCAATTGGACAAAAGGGGAAAAAAGTATATGGTCCACAAAATTGTCTACAAATTCACCGAACCCGATAATCGATGAGTGTCTGAAATCGAAAAACCACAATAACTTGACCCAAATAACTAGTACCTTGTAACGATTAGAACTCGACTCTCCCAATCCCGAAAAACTGAACCGATAATATGAGTATCCGAAATCGTGAAAACCACAATAGTCTGACCCAATTAAACAATACTTCGTAGTAACTTGTAAAGATCAAAACCCGACTCTACCAACCCCGAAAAACCGAACCGGAGCTCAACCCGGCCAATCCGATTGCCGGACCTCATTGTCACCTACCATCCTATACAAATACAGTATGTAACTAGGGCTGTATGTGATGGGGCCTAGCTCTTTCATGCAACGTCCTTGAGCTACCCAACTCACTGCTTTTTGGGTGAAAACAATGCTGTTAAACGTTAAATTTAATTTTATGAGCACACTACTTATAATCAATTAAAAATAAAAAAAAGTTAAAACATTTATGGGGAGGAGTCAGACTCAGAAGTCATTTTCCCCACCATCCAAACAGAGCCTTGACAGCACTGATTCAGATTTATTACTGGTGCGGTTGCCGGGGGATGATCTGACGGCTGCAGACGCTCCTCGGAAGGCAGTCCAGATCGTCGCGCTGAGAGATCGCCACGTGTCGTGCCCGTGGGTCCCAGGGGATGGAATTATGCAAATCATAGTGTAATGATTATTAAATAATTTGACATTCTTTGGGTCCCCCCTCAAAAGCATATAGGTTTTAACAGTAGACTATCACGTACCTCTCACGACTTTTCTTCATTCATCCTATTTTTTTTTTTCCTTATTTTTTTGGACATTTAGCTGGTGGTGACATTGATGTGTTACTGCTAAATGCAACAAAAGTTTGGAATTAAATTTATTGGGAATATTCTTCATAAACCCAAACAAGAAAAGAGAATGATTTGTGCATTATTGCTATATTTAATTTAGAGGGTGAAAATATCTCTTATCTTGCAACACTGTAAACTTGAACAATATAAAATATGTGACAATTTCAAAACATTTTTTAGCTAGGGACCAAATAACTGTACATGATAATTAACAAAAGAAGGCATGATAACACAAAACTACATATATTCTTTAGAAATTTACATATTTTTGTTTTATATTCACTTATTTTTATTGATTGTTCATCGTTTACAATTTATAAGACAAAGGTATTTTCATTAGATTCAAATCCTAAATTTGTGGACAATGACCATCAAAATTCAAAAACACATCAAATAATCCCTACTAATGTTTGTCGTGACCAGAATGAATTAGAGAAGGATTAAGGAAGATTAGGGATGAGAGAAGGAGATTAGGGAGGGAAAGAAGAAGAACAAAGAGGGATAGAGGAGAAAAAGAGGATAAGAGATTTCATTTTGATTCTTCGATACCCTTTCACAAAATACACCTTGGCTTATAGCTTTTACATGATATTACACAACATATCCTTTAATTCCCTAATTACATTATTTACCCATTCATTACAATGTTCTCGTTGCCGTTTCTACCTAAAAAAATGTTCTCATTCTCGTTAAACAATACTCCCTCCGTTTCACAATAAGTGTCGTTTTAGCACTTAAAATTTGTTTCATATTATGTGTCGTTTTAGGTTTTCAATGTGATTAATTAGGGGTGAATAATGATAGTTTTTATTGGATTGTGTATTTGTTGAGTAAAGTTATTTATTCATTGGCCAAAAAATGTAAGGAGTGGTAAGATTAAGAAAGAGTTTGTAAGTTTCAAAGTGAATGATTGTTTTCCTTAAAAAATGTGTAAAGAGCTAAAATGACACTTATTATAAAACGGAGGGAGTATCACATATGGTCATTTAATATGATCTGTAAAAAAAATGTACCTTGGCTAAACGATTGTTAATATAAGCATATGTTTAATTAATTAAATGAAGAAGTATTTATATATAGTTGACAGTTTATATATGGTACGTGTACATGTATAAGTTTTACAACTTGTCTTACACCACCATATCTTAACATATCTGCATTTGTGCAGAGTATTATGTAGCATAAACAGATATACATATCTCAGTTTCACGTGATGGATGGATATAGCTACAAGACATAATTAATTCCCATGAAAAAAATGTATGAAAAGGAAGAAAATCTCACTTGGGTTTGAACTTTCGAGTTTCACCTCAGTATGTAGTAGGGAAGATGGGGTAATAATGGGGACCAAAACATTTAAAGCCATAAATATTTATGTTATTTTTAAAAAGAAATTATTAAAGTGAGTATATATGTAAAAAAAATAATGCCTTCCATGAAGAATGCAGAGCTTTTGCAGTTGTCAAAGGGATTAACTTGTGTTTAAAAAAGCCAAATTGTACTGCTCTTTCATCTCTTCTCTGAGGTGCCCATTAAAGCCATTTCACCTACCACTACTTTTTAGGGCTTTGTTTCTATCATCTTTTTTCGTTTCCATTGTTTTGATATCTTATGGTATTAGTAAGAGATAAATTAAGTTGATCATATCATATGGATCACTTGATTAAATTTTGAGTTAGTATTCAAACTAGGTGTTAGTAGCTATATATAGAATAGACTATATATATGCATAGTTAAAGTTTTGGTTTATTTGTTGTCTTGAATTGTATGGCTAGAGTTTGCTAGGTCGTCGAGGACTAGTTCCCTTTTGCGAAACGGTTTCTTATTTATGGCATTTTGCGCACATTGAGGGTCTCGTACAATTTACTAGTCACTTCTTTCGTATTTGAATTGTCATTTTAACCTAATTTTGTAGTTGAACAATTGATCGATATTTATCATATATTAGATGGACATATCTTAACACATCTCCTCAACATTATCCTTACTAACTTTGCTTAAAAAAACCAATCCTTACTAAGCAAAAATATTTGCCGCCAAGATCTACAAAATATGAGGTGCAAGATTGAATATATTTAAATCAAATCAATCGATCTCTATGCCACTTTGATTGGTCCCATTTTAATTATTGTTATTGTTTATTAATGAATTCGTTTGCATATATGTAAAACTATCACTCTATATTTGCAAGAGTACGTATATTTAATACAAGTTGTCCAACATATAATCTAAATATTTATGATGAGAAATCAATTATGGATTTTTGTATTCTTGGATCTCCGGCAAATCTTTTCAAAACATGAATACCCACACGAATGTCCAAAATCTCCAGAGTATAATAAGTACAAGAAATGTCTCCATTAACATAATTTTTTTTGGTCGAATCCATTAACATAATGAATACAATATTTTATATATACTTACATATTGTATGATTATGGAAATGATATATATAGACAATAAGTGAGTAAATCACACATTGAATAGGATGGACCAAAGAATTTAATCATGAAGCAATAATTGCACTAATAAAAGGTGGAGTTAGTACTCTCCATGCAGACGTGAAACGTGGCCTTTACTCTTTTTTTTTTTTTTTTGGTAGCAAAAAGGAAAAAAAGAAGTTTAGAGCCTAGCTTTATCCCAACTCCAACAAGATGAAACCCCACTATTGCACTAACATAAACTAGCTACAAGTGTTAATTAGATGGGAATAGTTGTGTCAACATCATTTTTAAGATATGAAAGCTATTATTAAACTTTAATCCTACGACTTAGACCTTATCTATCTATTAGTTTTTTATATGGGATTATATCAATTATAATTGAAAGTTTCACTTTTGTTCGAATATTTCGATCTCACGTATATTTGTTCTGTTCCTAAGAGTACGTTCCTTCAAGGACATTTTCACAATAATTAAGAAAAATTATAGAGTATATAAAAAGTTGAATAATAAGGAGTATTATGTGAGATTGAATGAATGCAAAGTGTATAATACTATAAGCTAGTTGAATATAGATGTAAAGATAAAAAGGTAGACAAATTTTGTAAGACAACCAAAAAGGAATACAAGACGGTCTTTATAAGAGGGTTGGAGTATGGAGTGTTTTGTGTGTAATACTTCTCTCTAATGAGGATCTTTAGATGACATTAGCTTTCTTTCAAGACTAAATACTATATATTCCATCTGAATAAACACTTAAAATGCTCACTGAAGGCGACTTGGTCGAGCGTGAGCTCAGTGACATAGTTGCAGGTGAGGCATATGAATATGCAAGTGAAACGCTCGTTTAAGAGGGAATTGTTGGGTCGATGGAGAAATCCCACGAGATAACGTATGAGTTTGGAATGAGAGATGAAGCTTGTAAGGAGGTTCATCGTAGTGAATGATAATTTATCTATTTTGATTGAAAAGGTGGTAAAGGCGACATGAGGATGATTCTTCGTAAAAAAACATTCAACTAATGTGTCGAAATAAATACGTATTTAACGAGTAGTTTCTTGTGATCGATTTGACCATTTTAGTGGCCAACTATATGCAAATATCTCATTTTTAATGATAAAAAGAGATTAGAATAGGCTATTCCGGTGAGATACACTATATATGATTGATTGAAAATTCTGTTCACAAAGCTAATTATTGAAAATTCCCGACCCCTCCCCCAATTTCTAATTTATACTTTAGTGGTTGTTACTTATGTTTGTTGGTTGGTGATCTTGGTAAAGAGAGGGTTGGATCGGTAAATTTATATCCGGATATTATAGAATAATTTTGTCTGATTAAATTATTTTAGTTTACTATAAAAAGATTGAATATGCTAAATTTATCTTATTTTTTGTTATACAGAATTAAATTTACCCTAATTTCTACTACTTTTATTTTAAAATTGAATTAGTTATAGAATTAAATTACTATCAAATACAAAAAGGCAACATAAAAAATCGAACCAAGATCAATTTGCATATATAAAAGCACAAGGGTCTCGTGAAACCGATTTAGGATTATAACAATCAAAGGTAATCAACATGGTTCGAGGCAGAATCACAAAAATTCTTTGTAGTGAGATTTGGTGAGTGGAGTACGCGCCTCACGCGCGCTGCTCCAATTTGTGGGTTTTGAAGACGCCGCCCACACGTCGCCATCATGAGCAAAAAGCAACGCTCAAAGAAGATCTCCACAATCCCCCCCGATAAGTCCCCCCGCCGCCCTGTTGAAACCCTCGCTGCCGGAAAGCCGCCGGACTTGGCCGGAGAAGACACCAGCCCTTTCGAGCCCGTCCCCGACGACCTCATTCGCAGCAACAACTCCCGAGTTGCCAAACATCTCATTCCTTCCTCCTCGACCTCTCTTTCCGTCCAAAGCGAAACTTTGGCCTCTTCCCCTTTATTGTCTCCACCTACCTCCACTAAATGCTCTACCCTACCTGATTCCATTATCCCTGACCCAGATCGGAATGTTCCTAGCATTAAAGACTCCGCCTTGTTGCTCTCCTCTTCCCCCCAATCTTTGTCTGTCCCTCCCTTGACTACCTCCTCTACTCCTTCCCCCCTAGAGGGTCCTGCTGGCTCCTCCCATTTAGCAGCTACGGACGCCCCTGCCACAATTCCTCCCTCTCGCTCATACGCTGAGGTCGCAGGCGGCTTCAAGCTGCATAGATCCAATCTTGCTTTGCACTTCGTTGAGGGCTTCGAGAATGGTGAAATAACCTTCGACGACAATGACGTGGCTGAGCAAGTGGAAAAATGGAGTCTTTCTCTTGTTGGCGCCCCATTGGGCGACAAGGTCGCTTTCCGCGCTATGGAACGCTTTATTGCTTCGAACTGGACAGGGATGGTCCTCCCGAAGATCATCCTCAATGATAAAGGCTTGTTCATCTTCCGGTTTTCCAAGGAGCAGGATCTCCTCGCCACCCTTGAGCATGGGCCCTGGTTTCTTCCTGGCAATCAGCCCTTAATCCTCAAACGCTGGTCTGCTGGAATGCCACTTGACTTGTCCTGCCTCAACTCCATTCCTATCTGGGTCACCTTGCCAGACCTTGACGTCCGCTTTTGGTCCGACCACATGCTCAGCCGCATCGGATCGTCCATAGGCACCCCGTTACAGATGGACAAGCCCACAGCTTATGAGGATAGAGCGTCCTTCGCACGTATTCTGGTGGAGGTCTCTGCCAACTCCGAGCTGCGACGCGAAGTCACCATCAAGTCGAAGGGGGAGGTCATCCAGCAGGATCTCGTCTACGACTGGCTCCCGGTTCATTGCCCGACTTACAAGGTCTTCGGTCACAAATACAAGGAGTGCCCGACCCCCTCTGCTCCAGCGGCTCCTCGTCGACAGCAGCGTCTCCCTCCTAGGCCAGCCCGAGCGGCGCCACCGCCCTCTTCTCTTCCCCCTCTCTTCCCTAACCCTCCGACGCCTCTTCCCCCAGTTGAATCTGCAGCCAGCCCCCCAGAGCCCATCCAGGGCCCTCCTTCAACTTCTCTTCCTGGGCATCTCGCCCCTCCTACAACCCCTCAAATGGCACCCACTCCTAACCCAGTCTCGGGACCCATCATTGTTACGAGAAGGCTACGCTCGTCCTCCTCTCCCCCTTCAAACCCAAACCAACCCCCTACAAATCGAATCCGCTCAAGGAGCGCCTCACCCACCCCAAATGTTTCCCATGATTAGTTTCAAATTCGGATGTTGGAACTCCAGGGGTCTTAACCATGACTCCAAGAGTGCTGCTGTCTCCGACCTTGTTCGATCCCACTCCCTCTCCCTCATCTCCCTGCTTGAAACTCATGTCTCCTCTGCAAACCTCCCCTTCATAGCCAGTCGCACCCTCGTTGGCTGGAACTCGATCTCTAACGCCCATCTCGGAAACTACGCTCGCATAATCGTCTTCTGGGACCTAACCAAAATCGATCTCACTGTCCTCTACAACTCCCCTCAGCTCATCCATTGCAATCTCCGAGATCGAAGCAACAATGTCGACTTCCTCGCCTCCTTCATCTACGCTTTCAACACACCCAGCCAGAGGTCTGATCTTTGGGATTGTATTTCCTCGCTTAGCAGCTCCATTGATGTCCCTTGGGTCCTTGCCGGTGATTTCAACGTCACCCTTCATCATGACGAAAGAATCTCTGAGCGAGGCGTTCATGGACACTCCAACGAGCTATCTTCCTGCATTACCAGAAGCGGCCTGTTTGACATGAAATTCAACGGGGCTCAGCTGACTTGGAACAATAGGCAGACCGGTGGTAATCGCATTTGGAGCAAGCTTGATCGAACCCTCATAAATCTCCCCTGGCTCTCCTCCTTCCCTTTCGCAAACACCTTCTTTGCCCCTCCGGGTATATCGGACCATAGCCCGGCAATCATCTCCTTCCCTCCCATCACCCACCACAAAAATCCTACCTTCAAATTCTGCAACCTTTGGGCCAGCCACGAGCTTTTCCTCCCCACTGTTGCTGAAGCATGGAATGCCCATGTCCCAGGCTTCTCCATGTTCCAAGTCGTCACCAAGCTGAAGAGCCTCAAGTCTTCGCTGAAACGGTTTCGCAGTGGAAAGGCGGAAGCCATTGCCTTGAGACTCAAAGCCAATAAAGACAATCTTCATGCCCTCCAAGCTGCAGGCCACTCCCTTCCCTTCAATGCCCAAATTCATGCCCAAGAATCCTCCCTCATCAGCTCAATTCTTGCTGACTCCAAGGCCCTCTCCTCTCTTCTCAGACAGCAGGCTAAGCTAAGTTGGCTTAAAGGGGGAGACCAATGTACCTCTGTGTTCTTCAATTCGATAAAAAACCGTCGCTCCCAAAACCACATTGCTCATCTCATTGACCCTCAAGGAAACACCATCTCCAACCTTGATGCCCTCTCTGACCATATTATCTCCTTCTTCAGCAATCTCCTGGGCTCCTCCAACTCGCTTGCTAGCTTCCCGGCACATCGCCTCTCCCCTGGTCCCACCTTATCTGGCTCGCATGTCAGCCTTCTCCTCACCCGGTTCTCTGACCTTGACATCAAAAAAGCCATGTTGAGCATCGACCCAAACAAAAGCCCAGGGCCGGACGGTTACAACTCCTTCTTCTTCCGAAAAGCCTGGCCTGTCGTTGGATCGGACGTCATCAAAGCGATCCGCGACTTCTTTTCTAATGGTCGGCTTCTCCGTCAAATTAACCACACCACCATTCATCTCATCTCAAAAGTTCCTAATCCCAATCTCATCTCCGACTTTCGCCCAATCTCCTGTTGCACAACCCTTTACAAGGCCATCACCAAACTCATTTCGGACCGCATTTGTAGCATCCTCCCTGACCTCATTCATGACAGCCAAGGTGCATTTGTACCGGGGCGTTCAATCCGCCATAACATTCTCCTCTGCCAAGAACTCTTCAAGCACTATGGTAGGAGGAACATCTCTCCTAGATGCGCCATCAAAATCGACTTTAAAAAAGCTTTCGACTCAGTGGAATGGGACTTTGTGGAACATGTGCTCTGCTTTTATGGGTTCCCGAGTACTCTAATTTCCTGGATCATCACTTGCATCTCAACTCCTACCTACTCAATTAACATCAATGGTGAGCTGAAGGGCTTTTTTGCGGGTAAGCGGGGTTTACGACAGGGGGATCCGCTCTCCCCATACATCTTTGTTCTCCTCATGGATTATCTTAGTCGAATGCTCCACAGTTTGGGTGACGACCCAGGCTTCAGCTGGCATCCTCAGTGTCGTTCCTCTGGGCTCAATCACCTCGCCTTTGCAGACGACCTCATCGTCTTTTGTAGAGGCGATGTCTCCTCTCTATCCTCCATAACCCGTATCCTCTCTACCTTTGGTGACATGTCTGGTCTCAAGCCCAACCCAGCAAAAACCTGTATTTTCTTTGGAGGCGTTGAAGACGATGTTGCTCAGCAAATGCTCTTGCTCACTAATTTCTCTAGGGGTGACCTGCCCATGAATTATCTAGGAGTGCCTCTGGGCTCTCGGAAGCTCCTGTGTAGGGACTACGACGCGCTGATTAGCAAAATGACGGCAAGAATTCAGTCATGGACCGCCCGTAATCTTTCCTATGCCGGTCGCTATGAGTTGATCAGGTCTATTCTGTATGGGATCAATTCCTTTTGGTGCAATGTTCTTCTCTTTCCTAAGGAAATTTTGGCCAAACTTGAATCCATCTTCCGGTCCTTTCTCTGGAGTGGGACTGCCTCCTCGCGTAAATGTCCTATCGCTTGGGCGAATGTCTGCAAGCCTCGTAGCGAAGGCGGTCTGGGCTTCAAGGAGCTGCTCGCCTGGAACAGGGCATGCTTCGCTCGCACTCTTCTTGAATTGACAGGGCCTCCGACGAATGTTTGGTCTCGATGGGTCGCTAGTAACTTGCTTGATCACTTCAACATATGGACCGTTCCAGCCAAACAAAACGACAGTTGGGGCTGGAGATCCATTCTCTCCCTCCGCAATCTCCTTCTTGCTGAACACACGCAAGCCGAAGTTGTCGCTAACATCACCAACCCTCAAGGCTCTTTCTCCTCCATCAACGCTTACAATCTCCTGCGCAACAGGGGAGCCAACTGGATCTGGGGGAAGGTCCTTTGGAAGGGCCTCCACACCCCTAAGTGCTCCTTCATCACATGGATGGCACTCCACCAGCGGCTTCCCACAAAAGACCGGATCGACCACTAGATGCCGCTGTCGTCCCTCTCTTGTGTGCTTTGTAATTCTGCCGATGAAACCTCTACTCATCTTTGGAGCTGCTGTCCCTTCTCCATTTCAGTTCTGGAAGACATCCTTGACTGGCTTCACATCACTTACCGCGCCCCCTCTTTTCACAGCTGGATCGAATGGGTCGCCCACCGCCAACAGCACCGCAACACCTCCTCCAAATTAATCGCTGCCAGCCTTTCTGCCTGGGTCTACTTCGTTTGGAGGTGCCGAAATGATGTCGTCTTCAATGGAGCCGCTCCATGCTCTCGCACCTGCTCTAGAAACATTATTGCCCACCTCCAAAATTGTATTACAGCTCATAAGCTAAAACCTCCATCTTATGCTGGAGGTTTTCCCTTATAAGCCTCTCTTTTTTGTATTACAGCTCAATTTTGTTCTCCCCTTTTTTGTGGCCTCTCTGAGTTGTTTTTTTGGGATTTGTCTCTCCTAAACTCTCTTCTGTAATTTCTTCCCAGTAATATTATTTACCTTTTATTCAAAAAAAAAACATGGTTCGAGGCTTATGAATCAAGATTCAACTCAATACATAATAAAACTGGTCATTTAATCCCTTATAGCGTATAAGAGCTCTTATATAGCGATATGATGTTCCAAGCTCCTTGGAGATCGATAGAGGAGTTGGTGGGTAAAATTGGTACTAAAATACAAGTCTTTGATTTGTGCATAAAGAATAATTAAGTCTAAGTGTTCTCCAATAAAATTAATCTAATATGAACATGATATGAAAATATAATCACATTTCTTCAATCTAGGTGGGTAAGCAAGTAGACGTACTTACATACTACATTTAGAGAGAACATAGTGGATCCCAATTCAATTTTCTATTATCAGCATTTTTTTCGATCGGTCATTTTCTATGTAATGTAATTGGAAAAGGAGTAATTTTAGTTTATATTCCAAATGATTGATTAACCAAGTGATGTGTGATCATACCGTATATTGAAGAAGCGAAGACATGTCACATGGGCGGTTTGCATGCATAGCAATTGACTTTTTGTTGCAACAAGGAAACATATGGGTCCTTAGAATTGTTTAGAATTTTAGTACTTGCATTCTAGCTCAACTTGCCATTTATACACCAAGTTCCAACCACAAAGAAACAGTTTCATCTTTCCTATGACTTGTGTTCTCTTTTCCTCACATATTTGTTCTATTTTCTCTAACTTTTATCATACTACAATCTGTCCAAAAACTAAGATGTAATCATTATCAAACCCATATAACACCTAGGAGTATACTTTTTAATTTGGTATATATGTATTTCAATTTGTCTAAAATATTCGAGTGTATATAAACATAAGTAAAAAAATACATAGTTATAATGCTTACATATATTGTAACTTGTTCAATCGATCTTATCCTTTCGTAGGTTCAAACTTAATTGCGTTTGGTAACAATCGAAATCGGATATATAACATTTCTTTAGCAAAAAAATGTCCTTTGATAGGTTTGAAAAATTATTGGCTTTAAATAGTTTTTGCCTTAAAATTATTGGCTTTAAATCGAAATCGAAATCTAGGCTAGTTATCAAGTGTTTGCCCTTGAAATGTACTATAGTTTTTCTTTACAAATAAGGTTTTATAATAATTCAAGTACTAAATAGTACCATTAGAGGTATATATGCACAATACAATATTGATATATAGCTCCAAGAGGAGTGCCAAAATTGAATTCGTTGTATGTAATCATTAAGAATTTAGATGAACTCTAACCGAATGCCAAACCCATTTATTTGCTGAAGAAATCATGGTACTAGTCATCTTCTAATCTAATTTCCTTTGACATGTCCAACTCTTCATTTATTTTTTGGTCGAAGGAGAGACTTTAGTCTGACTCTCCATGCCTTCACAGGGTGTTTTATTAATTAAAAAAAGGGTTAAGCAGTATGCAAACGGGGGATAACCGGATCCCTTACATTATTAGAAAGCAAAATGTCAACACCCTCAGGAAGGTAAAGCAATACATGAAAGCCAATAGAAAACGAAAAAACAAAGGAAGCAAGAAAGTCCGCTACATTATTTGTTCCCTATGAATATGACGAAACTGGACATTCTAGTTATCTACGAATCAGGCTTTGACACTTCTGTACCAAGCTAGGTACGTGATAACTACAATCTATAGGCTGTCCGATAAGTAAGATCACAAGTTGTGAATCAATTTCTAAAGAGACTCCGCTATAGCCCTTGCTCCAAGCAAGCTGCAATCCTTGATTGACACCCCACAATTCCGCCATCGAGACTCTACAAATGCCAATAAAGAGTTGGATGCATGCTCAACTCTTTATTAAAGTGTACTCATTTGTGAATTGTGATAATTCTCATATCTAGTTTTCCTTGATATGTATAACTCTTTACTAGAATGTACTCATTTGTGTGATGACTGTTTGAAGACGACATTGGCTTTATATGATTGAATGTAGATGTTTTTGTAAGGTCGAAAAAGTCACAAAATCACTTCTTTTTTTATAAATGTATTATCTCTTTCGAACGTACGTGTATTATAAAGCAAATACTGTACAATTTTCTGTAACTTGTCATCTTCATTTTTGCTCATGCTTAACTTTCACTTTGTTTTCTTCAAAAATTTCCCCCGTGTTTTGTTTCAAACAGGAAAAATACTTGGCATACGACAAATACTAAGACACAAATATACCATTAGAACTGTTTACTGAACCAATCCGTCTTTATCCCTGACCAAAAATAAAAATAACATTTTCTCCCTGTTATTATTTCTACTTTCTTAAATGTAAACAATTTTTAAAAATTGATTATAATTAATACAAATTTTCTTCTCGCAAATAAAAAGGGGTAATTAACATTTAAAAAAATATTAGTAAGAAAAATATGATATCACTCAAACAAAAACAATACTAACAAACTATAATACTTTATTTATGTATAATTATAGCATTTTTCCTTAACCTCCAAAATCCAACGTACCCCTTTAATTGCTTTCGTCTTTCCTTAGCACTCCCTTTTCCTTGTTTTTTCTTCTTTTTCTCCCATTACAAGTGGGTACACTTATGATATACTATCCACCACTAAAGTCTAAAGCATAAAAATTAGTCCCAAAAAATACCCCAAGAAAAAGTAGAGAAAATGAGAAAAAAATATAATTATGTCAAAATTAGTAGTATTTTCTAATATGCTAATGACCCTAGAAAAGAGAGAAATTACAATATATTTAATTTTTGATGCTATTGAGGTCTTCCTAAGGTGAACTCCAAATTAGGTTTTGTAGGGCTGTTCTCTGCTGAATGATTCGATGAGCTCACTTCTGATAGTCTCTCATAGCTTAAGCACTTTGCATCCAACTCCTTCTGATCAAAATATCAAATCAGAATATATTATTATTAAAAAAAAGACAAAAACAAAAACATAAAAGTACAAAAGAGGAAGCATATAATATAAATCAACTATTTGTATCAACCTAAACAATTTGTTTATATATAAACTAGATTTTCAATCATGTTAGAGCATATATTTATTTGAACCATCCATCATTTTCCATAAAGATCCTCATCATATATATGAGCAAACAAATCTTCAAATTCCTCATCCATGATGTGTAGTTGACTGATATCATATATGCTTTGACCATACAAGCATAAACTATACTATATGACCAATTGGGTAGCACTAGTATTCAAAAATTTTCTCTTTAATTTGATGGGTCCTATCTTCTTTGGCAAGAAAATGACAACTTTGTCCTCAAGAGAAAATATGGCTAGCTAAGAAATCAACAAGCAAAATATATTCCCCACCTTTTGTATGGCTTTTCTACTTTGTAGCAGGAGATATGCATAGACTTTTGCATGAAAGGAAAAGCCAAAGCCAAGTTCAATTTAGGAGCAATCCCTTTTTCTTTCTTTCTTTCTTTCTTTTTCTTGCTTTTCCACTTTCTTGATGTGGTTTAGTCACCTTTTCCTTTATCTCAACCTTTTTTTTTTCATTCCCATAGGAATCATATAATGATATCTTATTATCCATCACTAGTAAACATGATACCAAATGTTGGCTTATTGGGAATAAATATATGCAAAATCCACAATGCATACAAAAATCAAAGTATCCATAAGATTTTGGGGAGAACAAGATCACCTCAAGAGATTGCATGTTGGCTCTAGAATCCATTGTTTTCCCATGCAACCAAGCTTCCCTGTTAACAAACACCAAACATATTAAATTCCTTATTTTATTCCAAAAAAATTCATCAAAAAAGAAAAAAGAAAAGTTGGAGAATATATTTATGTCTTCCTTTTCCCATCAGTGGATGTTACAAAAGCAAGGTAAAAAAAGAGAGAGAGCATTCATGCATATATATATATATATATATATATATGTAACTGAGAGAGAACAGAAAGCAAGCTTTCACAGATTTATAACATAGCTTCATGTGTAACTTTTTCTGATTTTTTGTTCTAATTATGCTTTTAAAAAAGTTGATTTTCCACCCATGTGAGAGCACAAGCCCACTTCCCCATAGCAAAGAAGAAGGAAGTTAGATTTGTTCAGAAGAAGATTCATTTTAGATGGGTCTAAACCTTTGCTTGCTAGCTAGTTGTTGCCTTATTTTTCTAACCATTCTATTTTGTGGGCTCCATTTTTGTCAAAGCCAAAAGAGCCCACAAAATCCTTTAGAAAGAGATAGATATTATAAATTTCATTGTAACTACTATAATGTGATTTGAAATGTAATGCCATGACAGCAGTAAACTTAGGTGAAAATTGAATGGTCAAACTAATGACACTGAGTCTAACTATTGTTAGTCCAATTACTACTTTATTCCCACTTTATAGATCATCATTGCAGCATTATGGAGCCCTCTTGTTTGATGCATAGATAGAACATTTTTTATTTCTTATCATCATCCTTTGAGATCATCATCTCTTTTGTTCTTTTTGTTGCTTCTTGCTTGAATATAATCATGTCTTCATGCTAAATGCACGCCACCTTTGCAAGAAAGTACTTAATGAAGTTGTGATGATACTAGCCCTAAAAAATGAAGTTCAAAAAATACCCATCATTTACATTTGACTAGTTTATATAGTTAGTCTAAGTTTGTTAAGAAAGGAGTTAAGTTTGGATACAAAACGAGCCAACTAACAACTAGCCTATAACATTTATATGATTTACATACATACCTAGAAGAGTTGCTCCAAAGGGCATGTTGGTAATTATGATGATCCTTGTCTTGTTGTAAATTTGTTGGTCTGACTTGTTGAGTACTGCTAATGGGAAGCTCTGAGCTCCTTCTATTTTGAATTCCAAAAATGTCCTCAGAAGAGGTGTTTTCTGATGACCCATTCTCTAATGCATCAGATTGTCCTACAACAAACAGAGCAAAACTCAACTCTCTCAATTTCACATCGTTATTGTTACTTCTGACCAAAAAAAAAACATCGTTATTGTTACTGAAAACTAAAAAAAATAACATATATAAAGAAAAGATCAAGTCTTTTTTCCAAATAAAAAAACATATACATATATGAATGTGTATGAAAATGGGTACCTGAGGAAGCAGCAGCCCTATCTGTGGTTTTTACTGTTCTATACATCTGCAGTAAGAATTTGTTTCAAACCAAAACTTTAGTTTATCAGAAAAACCCACATGAAAAAACATGATTGGAGGATGCAAAAGTAAACATATAGTCAATAAATTTTTAGTATAAATAGGTTAGATAGATGTAGTACAACTACTACTACCTTGTGAAGTGAGATTTATTAAGAAAAAATGGAAAAAAAAAAACCAGTGATAAAGTAAGGAGCAAATTACATGAGGAGGGTATAGGGAACAAGAGATGAAGAAAAAGCACACAAGCCATAAATGTACGGACAGACAGGCTAGCTATGAGCTTTGGAGTAAGCGAAGTTTAAATTCTTCCATTTTTTTTTCTTCTTATTTTTTAGCTTCTCCCAAGAAAAACACACTTAATTTAAACCATGGTTAGGTGGTATTTGTCTTGGTAGAATTAAGAGAAGAAACAAAGAAGAAGGAGGAGAAGAAGAGGGGGAAATCATATCATTGAGAAATGATGGTGTTTTCTGTACTTGCACCCCCCATTCCAAATTCCCATAACTTGCCCATCTAAATGGAGATAATATTTTCTATAAAAAAAAAAAGGAAAAACTATGCTACAACTAGTAATAAATTAGAAGAATAAAAAATAATATAATGGCCATGGACTGATCTGAGCATAATCTGATGAGCTTTGTTTTCAATTTGCTCAGATTTCTTTTTTGTCTTATGTAATGGGAGTTTGTATATGATATATCATTGGGCTTAATGGTTAATCAATTATGTTCTTTCAACTTGAATTGATTTCTAATCTTTTTTTTTTTCTATGTGTTTGTTGTTGTTGGTTTCTTCTTCTTATTGTGAAGGGCTAAGAGAAAGAAAGCTGGCATCATCAGATCTAAAGAGAGAAAGACATGAAAGACTCAACATTGGAATTTGAAATGTATTCAGAGAGTTTTGGTTGTATCAAACTTTCCACAGGTGATGTGAGGTTGATGGAAGACAAGCCCAAAAAAAAAATTAAAAAGAAACCCTTAAATTAAAAACAAAAACAAAAAGAAAAGAGCCCTTCATTTCCATTGTCTTCATGAGTTTAATTAAGATCACAAAAGGGCAGAAGAAGAAAACTTTATGAATTCAATCCAAAGGTGAAAATTAAAAGAAGAAGAAGAAGAAGAAGAAATTATTAATAACCTGTAGATGGGACTTGACATGAGCCAAAGTAAGATCCTTGACATCCATGAGCTCTAGCACTGACTTTGGTGTAGCTCCTAATTAATCACAACCCAAATCAAATCTCACAAAACTAAGCACAACCCATTTAAGAAGACAAAAAACCCATTTATATAACAAAACCAAATTAATTAAATCCTAACAAAACAACAACAACAAGGGTGAATAAAGTTACATACTTTCATGGCCACCAAGGAGCTCAACGGCGTGAACAAACCGGGAATGAAGAGTTGAAGTCCACCGCATCCTTGGGGCCCTCATGCTCCTCTTGGCCGGAAACCTCGCCGGCGACGACAGGAATCTAGAGCTCCTCATCAACCCATGTTGTTGATGGTGGTGGTGGTGGTGTTGGTGGTTGTGGTTGTAGGGTCCGTAATAAGGGTTCGCGGAGCCCATGACACCGCCATTGGGGGCGGTGTTAATGGGCGGATGTGGAGGGGGAGGAGTAGGGTTTTGGTAGACGGGGATGCCTCGGATGGGGCGGAGGAAGCCCAGCTGATCGGGCCCAATGAGCCCGACACCGCCCGAGTAGAGGAGTGGTGGTGGGTGTAGGGGATTGCTGCTCCCACTGCTCAGGAGTGGGTGTTGGAAAGGGTGGTTTTGTTGTTGGGTTATGGAGGGCTCATAGGAAGAGCAAGTGTTGTTGTTGTTGTTGTTGTGAATAGGGTTAGGTTTAGTAGGCATGGAAGAAGAGTTGTTGTTGTGGTTGTGATGAAGGGCTCTTTTCCAAAAGCCAAGATCATCATGATGAGGATTAGAGGGATTTGAGGAAGTGGGTGTTGTCCAAAGAGGTGATCCTGAGGTGGGTTTGTGGTTTGGAGGGCTGATTTGGAGTGATAAGTCTGGTTGTGCAGGGAACAGCTCCATCTAATGAGTTTGAAGAGAAAACCCTAAAAAAGGGGGTGTTTGAAACAAGGGTTTGAGATCAAGAGGAGCTAAAGGGAGATCTGGGTTTTGGTGTTGTGTAGTTGCAGAGAGGAGGTATGTATGTGGGGAGAGAGGGATGAGAAGACAAAGAGGTATGTGGGAAGAGAGAATGGTATATATGAGAAAATGACACTTTTTTATAAAGAGAGAGAGAGAGGGCTATCAATTGAGCTAGCTTAGCTATTTTGCCTATTTGTTGTATTGAGGAGAGAAAATGAGTGACATGTGTGTTTTTCCCTTTTGTGTTTTCTTTTTTGGATGTGTGGTTTTTTTTATGTGGACGTGGGGGTGTGAGGAAAAGAAGAGGGGTGAACGTAAAAAGTGGGGGTGTAAGGTTAAAAAGTTAATGTGCTTCCAACTTTGAAGATTGCGAGCATATTTGCAGGGTTGTTTTTTTCTTACTTGTTTATTTACTTACTACCTTAGAGTACACATATCTATTTACTACTAACTAATTCAATGTCCTTGATAGGATCGGTACACCAAGAGGTTGAAAAAAATGACCGTGGTCGGACAAATATATATGAGATTAATTACAAGCACCAAGTAATACAAGAGAATTCAAATAGATGATTAAAAAGTCTTATAAAAATCTTGAGAGTCTATTTGGTTGATCTAAAATTGAGTTGTAAATAGAAAACGAGGTTGAAATCAGGATGAGATAAAATGAAGAGTTTGAACGTAGGGAATGAGAGAAAAACTCATCTCAAAGATAAGGTATGAGTTTATGTGCAAGCCCTATCACCTCACTTACCAACCAAGAAAATTAAACAATGTAATATGCTATCCCTAACACAGTTCCATAAACAGTGATTATATACCCCAGTTATAGAACCAAACAAGCCTTGATTAGGATAGCTAAACACTGCATAGAGAAATGATGACAAATACTAAAGTAACGAGTTATTGACACAAAACACGACGAATCAGCCGAATCGATAAGATGAGATTCACACATATAAGTGTTCGATCTAAAAATCTCTTCTAGGCGCTAGACGGTCCCCATCCGCCTAACATTTTAACCCGTCTGGACGGTGTATAGATATCTGTTTGGGCCACCTAGATGTTAGACGATTCCTCTCCATTTGAAGCCGCCTAACCTCTTTTTAAAAAATGTATAACAAGCTCAACATATAAATCCAATAAGGACCAAACCAAATATCTCATAGCATTGGTGAAATAACCCATAAGATGATATATTAAATATTACATATCGTCTAATTTTTTTAGCTAAACGAATCATCTCATGTAGCAACTACGTGGAAAAAATCTCTCTCCATATAGCGAGCTCTCATCATTTGGATAGAATATTGCTCTTTCATTGGACAAGTTGACTGAAAATACTATAAGGTCAACAAGACCAAATAATCTCTCAAGACCGTGACAAAGCCCGATAATAAGCTAAAACAAGGTCAAACTCACTCAATTAGTTTTTGAATAAGCTTAAATGTAAATATTGTGTGCACATTCCTATCATCTTCTTGTTTAATTTTCTATAAAAAGAACTTCTTTTCATACTTATTGCTTTACTTTTTATTCTCTTTTTAACCTCTCCTTTTCCTTTTACCTTTTGTTGGTTGGTTTAAATATTAGTATGAATTTATGCTTCATACTTTAATGTGTTTGTGTACAATAAATGATCTTTAAATATAGATCATATACATAAGTATATATATCTTAGTTTGGATAGATTAAGGCTAAACTTTAAAATATTGACATATATACATAGCCAGACAATTGAATCTAGCTAGCATAGTTAAGAGCTACGTACGCAGAGGTATTATAAACTACAGTAGTAATTAACTATACTTACTGTTGTAGTTGTACTGCTACTAGTAGTAGTTAATAAGTACTCCCTCCGTCCCATTTTATTTGTCCACATAGTACGGTTGGCACGGTAATTAATAAAAAGTTGAAAAGTGATAAAGTTGATGAGAAAGGTGGATAATTGGGGTAATATATAAGATTTGATGAGGGTAATTTTGTAATTTTATAGAAAAAAGTGATAAAGGTGATGAAAAAGTTGGGTAATGGGGGTAATATATGAGAGTGAATAAGGGTAAAAGTGTAAAAACATATAGATAAAAATGAAAATATTTGAAAGATGGACAAAGCTAATGGGACGCCCAAAACGGAAATATGGACAAACCAAATGGGATGGAGGGAGTAATTGATTCACCGCAATTAATGTTTTGAGGGCATAAATAAATTTGGTCCCAAGTCTAGAGCCCATTTTGCATTATTTGGTTCCACTATGTATATATAGCTATATTTCCCCTTTCACTCGTTGGAAAATCATCAAATTCAATTATACCTTTTATTGTAGGGCAAATAAGTATTTAAGCATCTAGTCAAGTGGCTTAACCTCTAAAAATAGTACGCAGAAGTTATCATTTTGACTCTTATCTTTGACAAAAAAAATCCGAAAATATTACTCTAGTCTCTTAACATAATTGACTACTTGTAATTAATGGGGGTGACTAGCATAGAGGACAAACTCCGAGAAGTGAGACTCCTTTGGTTTGGTCATGTTCAGAGGCATAGTCTGGATGCTACAGTTAAAAGGTGTGAGCGTTTGGAGTTAGGGGTGTTCAGGAGAGCTAGAGGACGCCCGAAGAAGCGTTGGATGGACAACATAAGGCAGGACATCGACTTTTATAGGTATTTCTGTCGAGTTGGCGCAGTGCAGATCGAGAGCGTTGGAGGGAGAAGATCACAGTATTAGACAACTAGTTTGCTTTTTGGTGGAGCTTTACGTAGCTGTTGCATAGTTTTGTTAGTTATAGTCTTCTTTTCTTTTCTTTTCCTTTTCTTTCTTTTCATTTCACTTTAGCTTTAGTGTTAGTTGTGTTTAGTCTATTCAGTTTAGTTTGTTGAGTGTTTCCTTCTGGGTTGTTCTGGGCGCATTTCATCTAGGTCTGAAATGTCCTCATCTTGACCCATCAGATAACGCGTTTGCGGTTTACCCCTGGGTAAATGTTGTTGTTGTAATTAATGGGGAGTTAATATGCAATTACCCAGGTAATTAAGCTAAAGCTAACCATTTAATGTCCAATTTTCCGGCGACATAATATATATATATATATATATATATTTGGTTGAAGACATAATATTTCTCTATGTGGATATCAATTTTGTATTTTATATTTTGTATTTTTATATTCTATCGATCGAGAGGGTCAATGTCAAATAGTAACATGAGGGTCTACTAATATTGCATGAAGACACAACGCAATATATATTGCAAATTAATTGTGTGGTGTATAGTACGTGGTTTCCCTACACCAAAGGAGATACGAAAGTTTGGAGATGCCTTTCCCAAAATAAATTCCATTTTTCCGTTTGTCTTTAAGGGCCTCAACAATATAGACGTATAAGAAAACCAAAAACTAAGGACCTAACAAAACATGCATGACCTACTAATTCCAAAATCTTGCTTGTTTGCATCAAATGATTTAAGCTTATGTATGGTTACTTTCAATTAATACTCTTTGACGTATAAGTATTTTCTTCTCTTTGATAAGGACCTAGCTAGGTGTACGGGTTTAAATCATTATACACGACGAAGGATTTATACTCGTAACTTAATGTCGCAACGCGAATATAATCATTTATTAGCGAGCATATACACATGGCTGCATTGACAACCAGCCCCATGAGCCCGTTTAATTGGCTCATCGGACTTTAACTTGGTATCAGGTCTTTGATCCCGGCTCTTGGTTGATTGGATTTGTTGACCTTAATGCATCGAAAATGTGAATGATTTACATATTTCACATGTCAACAAGAGGTTTTTGTTGGTATATATATTGTAACACCCCGATAGTTTATAGGGGATTGAGGTGCTCCTCATGCCAACAAGAGCTCTTCCTTTTTATAGTACTATGAAGTTAAGTCTCTCGGGTTGGCATGGGATATCGCTTCTAGGGCCTCGGGCCTTACAAATGATATCAGAGCCGACTCTAGGTTACGAGTTGGCTTGCTTGGAGGGCGGTCACTCGACCCAGGGGGCGGTCCTTGGGCCTTGACGAGGTCGTCAAGTGCTTAAGTGAGGGAGATTGTAACACCCCGAGAATTCATAAGGGATTGAGGTGCTCCCCATGCTAACAAGAGCTCTTTCTTTTCATGGTTCGAGAGCTCAAAAGAACTATGAACTTCAGCGTGCTACGACGAGAGTAGACTCAGGATGGGTGACCTCTTGGGAAGTCTCTCGGATTGGCATGAGATAGCGCTTATAGGGCCTCGGACCTTACCTACTCCGTATACTCTAAGCTAGCTAGCATGCTCAACAATGTTTAGTTGATATGCATGTGTAAGATTGAGCAAGTACATGAATATTTTAGCCATGGTTGAAGTAACTTTTCAGTATGTAGTATGCACGAATTTAAAACTGAATATCATATCAAATAATAATAATGTTAATTAAAGGAAGAAAAAAGAAGTTGAAATTAACAAGAAAAAGTACTTAATTTAATTTTGAATCGATCAAAATTGACAATTTCCTCGAGCCTATGATCAGTACAAAACTTTCATACAAAAATATATTACAGTTGAAAGGAACGTGTGAGTCTTGGAATTTAATGAGGTTAGGCCAAATTAACTTTGAAAGTGATCATTCATATGTAACGTATACATTTGAAGTTTACCAATGTGTACATTCATTCAACTGTTACCAAATGTTCGATTTTTTTTTTTTTTTTTTTCCTGCTAAAGTTCTCTCTGCTGTTTTGAGCTGGGCACGTATTGGAAGAAGAAGCATCAATCTTGACGACTGGATCATGCAATCAGCAGCTTTCAGAGATAAGAAGTCGGCAGCGTTTAGCCTTTGGAGTCATTGCCATTGCACTGTTATGTTTTTCATTTGGAAATTCAGGAACTTAGTGGTTTTTGAGAACAAGCACACTAGTGTTGAGGAATGCAAGGCCTATTGTATTAGGCATATAAGGAATTGTTGTAAGGCTAGGTTCAAGTCTAAGTCTAGAGCAGCTAGGAATTACTTGGAGAGATTAGAGTGTGGAGAGACTGTAAATAGCTAGCCAAGCTAGCAAATTTTGTTCCCGTTTTTCGTTTATAATATTACCCTTTAATTCAAAAAAAAAAAATGTTCAATTTTTTTTTTAAGTTAATGGAGAAGAAAGCTCTTAACTAATATATGGGCCACAATTTCGACCAAAAAACATATATATGGGCCAGAAAATATGCCTTGGCTTAATTGCAAGCAAATCTTAAATAACCTTTTAGTCTAACCCTAATAGTTTAACCCACAAAATATTCCTTGGCTTAATTTTTTTTGCTTGAAATATTCCTTGGCTTAATTGAGTATGTCTAATTAATAGATTTTCCATAATTTTTTTAAGATGAAGAATAAAAAGTCATATTCACCAAAATTATTTTAGTCTAAATCTAATAGTTTCTCATCTTAATTTTTTTATTATATAAAAAATATAAAATGTAATCACCTAATTGTAATTAAGTTGTCATTATAACACTTGCTATTAATACATTCCCTAGATGTTTGATGAGAATCAAAAAATAATATGCCATACCAAGGGGTTTATTCCACATCCACGAGATTTGGGATTCAACTCCAATAGATGTAAAAAATTCTCTTTAGAAGACTTACCTGCCAAAGCCAGGTACGTGACCCGGATCGAGATGGACGTAACCAATACGAAGCCTTTGTGAACCAGTGGATGATAAAAAATAAATGCCATAAAAAAAAAGAATTAGGATATCTAGTACTGTATTAATGTAAGAAAGGAATCTAGAATATATTTATACATAGTGATTAAATGTAATGTATCTAGAGATGAACAACATGCAGTTAGAATTCCAAGGTCAAGTGACATAATTATTAAGACCTTACCTTACAAGGAACATCCTGACATTTGCTGCATTCATTCAAATTCTAACCCTTCATGACTTTTTATTCATTTATTAAGTATTGTTATTTAATTATTACAGTATGTCAGTTAATAATTAAATTCACAGCTTACTTTCCTTTGATTTCGAATTAATTAGAGTCACTGATCGATCTGTGGCGTTATGTAGATCGATTGTTTGTAAAGTGAGAGTTAATTTCTGCATCCATCCCACATGCATATACTTCATATGGTTATTTGCATCCTAAGTTAAGTCCCTATAAGAATACAAAATGTTGTTACATATATTAAACATAGGTCCCTAGCCTTATATGATCTTGATTTTCTTTGAGTTATCCATCGCACTTGCATCAAGTTATTACAACTTATCGCCCGTCAACTTAGAATCGGTGTTTCTAACCCAATTCAGAATGAATAACTTGTTAATTAAATTATTATTTAGAGCTATTTTCAAAATATAATATGGTTAAAGTTTGTTTTTTTATAAGATTTCGGTTTCTAAAACTAGTTTTCTGAGCACATATGCCGTACGCGCGTATGTGTCTTAAGAAGATAAGTTAGAAAACTCGAATCATAAATTTGACATAATTTTTAGGAAAATTGTAATGAGTCGCCATGGGTTTAATTAAGGCCCCTAGTTTTTTTATCAAGATTAAAATGTAAATAAACCAAAATATTTACGAATACTAACCGCGAAAGAGATTTTTTTGAACACTAATCGAAATACCCAAGGAATTATCGATCAAAGTTTTCCTAGTTTTCATTCCCTATTCCGAATAAGAAAGTTTGGCTCGATACCTCTTAGGGATCGAATAGAAAGGGATTTATAAATAAACATAGGATCGGAGTAGGTAATTAAAATCGGGTAAAGCCAACAAACATATGATTATAAAACGTTAACTTTGAATAGGGCAATTCATAGGGTTCCCGACAACAGCGGAAGAAAAGCCAAAACATTAATCCTAGTTAATTAAGTAAATAAGATGTAATTAAGTGAAGAAGATCGAGGGCATGGATTTTGGAAATTGGATGCATGTTTTGCGAAGGTGGAAAGTATCAAACAAACACTTTTCTTAATTTTTGCAGCGATCAAACCGGGACAGGAGTAGAAGGTGCTGACACCCCCAAAATTCTCTCGCCCATTTTTTTTATCTTTAATTTTTATTTTTATTTTTGGGTTATCGAATTCAAAGCCTTAATTAGAACGCATTTGTATGTATTAATAGTAATGATATACTCCCTCTGTTAATAAATACTTATCGTTTTAGGTTGATTGAGTTGTTAAGACATAATTGTCATTTTAGATATTTTAACACCATTTTTCCAATATTTTCCACATTAATTGAAAACAATTACTTAAACTTATGCTAGAAAATAAAAGATCTTCCTAAAATTGAGGGTATAAATGTCAAATCATTTGAATTCTTAATTTTTAAGACAAATCCTAAAACGATATATATTTCTTAACGGATGGAGTATTAATCACAGAGCTTGAGAATCAAACCGACCCTTCATATGGGATCTAAACCCAATCCAATTATCCCACGACCTATATAAATTTAAATCCAAAACCGATCCGACCAATTAAAAGGTCTAGTTACATACCATATTTTTATGTCTTTGATTTTTCTTTGTCATATTATCACATACTCTTGTTGCTAGCTATAAAACTATGGCCTTCTTTAATTCAATCCGAAACTATGCCTTTGATTTGTTCTCTTGAAAACTTGAAGATCCTCGTTGATTTTGTAAACTTTTTACAGCTTATTTTGTGACCATTTGAAAATCTACCTTTACCATTTCCACCCCGAAAGTAAACATGTACATTGTTGTACACTTATCTTGAACATAGGTGTACTAACTAATGCTCACTAATTTGATTATTTTCACGATTCCGAGGAATTAATGACACAAACAAGAAATGAAGTTAACTAATTATAATTAGTATCGAAATTAGTGTAAAACAAGGTGGGAGATTTGAGATGGAATCTTACCGAGTTTAACGGAGTATATTATATAGATGCTCCCGTTTCCACGGTACTCCTCTAGTTCTTATGTCATTCATGCATTAAATTATATGATTTAACTAATCAAGCTTCCAATTCTATGTGCATTAGTATTATTTAAATAGATTTGTCTTCTAATTCTTTTGGCATTATCTAGAGGAAGATCCTACATGTATATATATACGACGTTATCACATTGTGTGCAAAAATTATGATTCCCTAGAATCATGCATGCAACCAAATTACATGTCCCTAAATATATGTATGTATAATCAACATGTTTCATACAAGTGTTAAATCATGTTTTTCATGTCACATACAAATATAATAGTATATTATGTATCCTTGTTAGTTTCTACACTTCAACATAATTCTATCCACCAAAAAATATCAAATTAATTAAGACTTTGTTCGGTCGTACTAATTGGAACTGGAACTCTAGATCAACTCCACCAAATAGAATGTCGTGATCCGAATGAATTTGGTAGGATTAAGGAAAGATTAGGAAGACAGGAGAGAGATTAGAGGATAGGAAGAAGAAAGTATTGGAAGGAAGAAGAAGGTTAAGAAATGTCATTATCATTCAACGGATAACTACGCCGAAACACAACTAGGCATTTATAGGCTTTTCGCCTATTTACAAAATATGTCCACAATTTTCTTATTATGCACTACTATCCCCTATATATCATTACACATAGCCTAAGTCTATACATGTTAATTGGACACTATAACTTTTTCCAAAGAGAAGGAATATAATTAAATATTTAAATTAAAATAAAAGAAATAAGATTTGTACACACTTTCTCTTAATGTGAAAGTATGTATACATATTAAGAATGAATGATAGGACTACGTAGATTGAAGGCTTATATGGTATACAAAAAGAGCTAGGTAAGAGCCATCAAGAGACAGGGAAATGTCATCGCAGACATTAATTTGAAAAGATTGAAAGCACATATCAACTGATAATATTGAATGAATGAATGCTAGCTACCACTCTGCATATTTGACCAAGCTAAGGCTAAGATACGTGTGACTTGACTTCCGAGTTAGGGCCGATTTTTCGCCATCAAAATGGGGATTGTAAATTCAATGCCACTTATATAGGCAAGTGTAAGTTCTTTATTTTTTTGGTCGAAGGTAAGTAGTGTTATCCAAACCCTTGTACTTATGTAAGGAATAACACGTACGTGTTATTCCTTCCAATACTTTAACCTTGGAACGATGTTTTGGGTAATTCTATAAAAACACCCACAAATTGTAGGTTTGTGCATAAAACTACCTATAAAAACGAGAATTCCATCGAACCACCCGTAAAAAAGTTTTGTTTACAAAAGACCATCCAAACCCTTGTACGTACTTATGAGCGTCGGTCGCCAGTGGCTCTTCGTGTACAGCGCGCGGTCGTTGGACAGGAGAGCTCTGTAAAGCATGATGAATGCGCGTAGAGGAGGATGTTTCTAGACCAAACATCCGAATTGGCACCGTCGTAGCTGGTGTTGTTGCATGGAATCAACTTTGGAGACGCAAATCCTGTTATATCGCATGTAGGGGAGGAACTGTAGGTCACTCCTCGCTTCGCGGTCCCTCTATCGCGAAGCCACCCCTGGTCCACAAGACCCTGCGTAGATGACCTCGCTCCAATGACCGTGTTGTGTTAGGATTCCCGCGTCAGTAAGGGTGAGGTTAAAACTAGGCTAAGGGTCAACTTTGTAATTCCATGAGTATTTTGCCAACGGAACTTTTTTTACGGGTGATTCAGTGAAATTTCGATTTTTGTTGGTGGCTTTGTGTTGAAACCTACAGTTTGCGGGTAATTTTATGAAATTCACGCGGATATTTTCAATTTATGATTTGTTTCTTTTCTGACTCAAGCTTGTAAGGGCATCTCCAAGAGATGCTCCAAAGTTTTCTATATAATGGGGTAATCTATAGTCTCCAAAAAAAATCAATCAGCTTTTAATTTACTCAAAAAAAAAGAAAAAAGAAAAATAGGATTAAATGCAAAAAGCTATATGGGGATGTCTCCAAATTTGGGGAAACCTTCTCTAAGTTTGGAGATTTTCTCCATTTTGGAGATTGATATAGGGATGTTGTTGGGGCTAAAAATAAGCCAAAATTCTCCAAAAATACAATTTTCAAGATTTTGGAGCGTCTCTTGGAGATGCTCTAAAAATCCCGGCATTAAATAGCATTACCTCTATAATCCAAGTTAAGTAATCAAAACTTGTACTAATAATTACTACTACCTAAGATTAGAATTTCTTGATACTCTTATTGTTTTTGTAGAGTTTAAACAAATGGAGTAAACCTTTGCAGGTATCACAATATTTTTATATTAATGGACACTCTCATGACAAGAATGAATAGTACGACTTACCAAAATTCAATCCAAAATTATGCAGAGACACAAATCCAAAAGATGACGAAATCTAATTTCATAGAGCATGTAGCCTAGCATTTGACAAACATGCCCAGATGGAATTTAGCATTGCCTTTTCTTTTTCTCAATTAGTGTCACATGGGACCTCTCTTTTGACATATAATATATTTCTAAAAATCTCAACTTACTTTATCTCCCTTATAATTCAAAAATAATATTCCAAGATACATATATATATCATCTTAATATATGAAATCGTCTCCTTATATTTGACATATGTGGCCTACGTGTACCAAGATGCAAATGAGTAGTCAAAATCATCATTTATTAATGGTTGGATAGTTTGGATAGGCATAAGAAAATGATGCAACAATATCACAAAATGCAAGATGGCTCTAAAAATTTGATGTTTATTAATGCTAGCTTTAAGCTTCCATCATATTCACATTCATACTCTTACGTTCCTCTCATCAAACAAAAACAGGAAAACCGCTTTGTCATCATTTATTTGGGTCCAATCTATATATGTACTATATTTTTTTCTACTTTGAAAATTTCTCTTCTTGTGCAATGCACATCGATTTTGCTTCACTTAACAGATAAATGCTAGATGCCAAACTCAACAGATTTAGGAAATCAATACAACTATTGATTTTGACACATTTAACAACTAGTGATATTTTTTCCCTTTTTTTTTTCTACCCATCAATTTTTCCGGTCTCTCGATTTATTCAATTTACTTGGTATATTTAAAATTTGAGCATTCTTACATTCTTATATTGTTATAACGAAAACAATAATAATAAAAAAAGACAGGAAATTTTCACGGTTGGTGAAACGCAATAGCTACATATATCACACAAAGAATCTAGAAATCTTAATCCATCACTCGATGACCTGCAGTGAGACCTACGGAAGGTCAGGGGCTACGACACTGAACTCCTACTGAATACCAATTAACGACAGATTGATCGACTTAAGTTATAATATGGTTGAGAGTAATGTCCATGAAGAATCAAAATTGAAGACTTTTAAGCACTACCCTTTAAAGTTTAGGCGCTTGATTAGACATCCGCATTACTATTCTATATATATCGACTTGATCATATAGTAGTAATGGTACCTATATACGTACACCTCTATACCTGCCAATATTAATTTATATTAGACTATACAACCTAAATTCGGCTATGTTTAAAGGGAGGTTTACATTATATTTGGGTGGAAATTGGGCCCCATGTAAAGACTTTCGTTTCAAAACAGAATTATTAAGGAATATAAATGGAAATTGTCGACACAAGCCCAATAATTAAGTTGTAAGTATCACTTCTAAAAAAGGGTGATTTGTAGGTGTCAAGATCCTGGTGCCTGGAGATCATGTGATATATACATCAATATGATCAATGTATGATCATGGTATAACTTTCACCTACTGGTTTTTGAGACCCACCATTGATTAGCTCTCACATGACATGAGGCGCTGATAAAATTAACTCAACAATAACTCCCAGTTGAACAATTTAACTGAGAAGAGTTATAAAAATCAGTTGACTATTAGAGGCTTTACAGCTCATATTTGGAGATATGACAATTAAGTGGAAGTCGTGTAACCAATAAAATCAGAAGCAACAGAACTAAAAATGCAGGAAATTGAAAGTGTTTTTTTTTCCCTCCCCAATTTTCTGACTAATGAAAAAGAGAGCTTCTTTTTGTGCAGGACTCCAAAAACCTAAAGCTTTCCTATATTAAAAAAAATCAGCATGACCATTTCCTCCAACGCCTGTGCAAAGAATCTTTAGAATAGTCTTCATATGAAATCTTTGGTTAGTTGCCAATGTGATGCTTCCCAGAACTGAGTTTCTCAGGTTTCACTCTCCATTTTGCAGTGTTGTTAGAAGAACCCCAATAGAAGAATAATGAATAGTTAGCAAAAGTTGAGAGAGATCGAGCCAATCTCTATACCTCTTATCTTCAGATTCTGAGTGCAATTAGCTTTTACGTGCTGCTTCTACTATCCTAGCAATGTCGGGCCTCTAACTTTAAGGCGCTTTTGCCCGGTTTCTCTAGAGGGTGAATCTGCTGTTGGTTTTTTCATAGCAGTTTGAAATCGTCCATTTATTTGATGTCGTTCAATCCTGTTTGTTGAGTCATGTGGAAGTGGAACCGGCCTCTTCAGTTTAATGGACACGGGAGCCGTGTTCAGTCTGATAGAACTGCCTCTTCTAGAGCTCGTATCCTCTCCATCCTTTAGAACTATGCTTCTTTTGAAAGTGGTAGTTGTGCAGTGTTTTGATAATGCCAAGTCCCTCGACTTTGTTTCTGGTGCGGATCTCTTCAGCCTTTTCAATCCCTGAACATGAACAAGTTTAATACTTTCAACTGCCGTTCATGCTAACTAAAGGTATTATTGTTGAGCATAAGTTTAGTCCTCAAATTTCAAACAAATCAAAAGCAATGTATTGGGAGGTTCATGCCATGACAATAACATAAGCAGATGAGGTGCAAGGACCATCTAAACATCAAAACATAATTACACAGCAAAATCATGAAATGGAAAAACAGTATCACATTGTTTTTTTCAGGTAGAGAATTTCATCACTACTAATGCCATGGCCTACAACCCATGCATGAGTAGGTTCTGGACAGCATCTACCTAGTGATACATTAATAGCATGAACAATTTTATAAATTGAACAATTAGACTGACTGTTTTTTTATGGTAAGAAATCGCTCTTATCCTTTATAGACAAGAATAGCACATAAGCTGAGCATGTGACAGGATGCTGCAAAGAATCAAGTGATACACCTCCTAGGCAAGAAGAGCACAAAACTCCCAAGAATCCCGTTTTGTTTCACTCCATAGTATAGCATCCCAGCTTTTAGCCTCTTAGAATAGAAATATTTAAGGAGAAATTTATATATAACTGTGTCCAATATGAGAGTTTCCACAAGTTTCACAGTCTTTCCCTTTTGATGAAAAAGCATCAAAACAACTTGCATAGAAGATGTATGCTATAGTTGAAGCATCAGAACAAATAGCAGGGCAATTGGAATTTATAAGGGTTTCAAATCTACAGAATTTAAAATGGTGTTCAGGACAATAGAAGACAAGATTGATAGTTTTACCTGACGTTTGAAATTGTCTGAACTCTCATTTAAAGTTCTTTTCTGAAGTTTGACAGATGACCTGCGTTTCACCCTAAATATCTCGGAATCAGAATCATCTCCAAGCTGATCAACTACAGGAGTTGCTTCTAATTTGTGATGATTGGGCAAGTTGGCTTTATTCCCCTCATCACTCAAGCATGATCCAATAGACGAGGAAACGGATGATGCACATATGCTATAGGATGCTTCGAAACACTCTGTCTTATTCAAGCCAATATTGTCCAGCATCTGGAAATAGTGCACACCGACGGATGTTAAAAAAGAGATACAGATAAGTAAGATAATTTGTACCCGTAAAATAAAAGGATATCTTACATTAATGCCACATGTACCCTCGCTTGCTGGTCCTTGAAAGGAAGAGAGTGTGGAGGCAGCTTTAGCAAGTGCACTCTCTGACATGTGATTGTTGATATTTTGACCATCACTGGATAAATTAGTCTGATTGCCAGGAACAAAGTGTGGCACTTGAAAACTTATGTCACAGTATGGGAAATATCCATGCTTATCAGCAGAAGATATGGTATTTCGTAGAAAACACAGATCATCCTGTCCAGAGATATGTTGGACCTCATCCAGTATTCCTTTTTCTTGCTCAAAGGTCTTTGCTGCAGCTTCCATTTCTGAAATATCCTCCCTCATACACAAAGTGCCACTGCCACCACAAGGGAATACTTCTGGCCCGATTTCTGCACATAAAGGAAAAGGATTTTAAAAAACTGAAGAATCTGGTTAAATTCTATGTGGCGTATTTAGGAGTTGTTATTTAACGTTTACCATGGCGAAGGCAAACTGGATGTAAGCGACAACTGCAGTTGACAAATGCCACATAACAGTCACGCTTGCACTGACTGCAAAGTAAAGTACTCTCTGAATTTGTTGAGACAGCTTTGACAAGCCCCGCTTTCACTAGATACCAACGAGCGTAGTGCTGGAATCGCATCAATCGCACTAAAGACACCTTGATGGAATGCTGAGAAGCCAAATCAGCACGTGAACAATCTAGACCTTCGAGTTCTAATCTTCGGTACAGAAGCATTGCTTCTTTACATAGTAGCTCTTCGTGAGGAAGTAAAGGCACCCTGTTCAGAAGGGCATAACGTTGACTTGCTGCTGCTCCCAAGGGAAACCAGTCGCCAATGGCAAAATTCACTGCTTCACCACAGTTAAAACCTGAGATATTATAGAAAAAAACAAATGATTACCGTTCAATACTCTAGGTGGCGTTAATCAAAATATGTAAGATAAAAGGAAAGTCTAGGTAGTTGGATAGCTGATGGATTCTTCCAGCACATTCCTAATGCTAAGAAATCAGTAAAGCATCCTACCGTGACTAAATCCAGCATGATATGCTCTGGGGAAAGTAATAACAAACTCCCCTGGATTCTGCACAGCCCTGTAGACTGGGACGCCATGCTCCAAGAGAATGCTTGGAGGAAACAAGGTTGTTTTTCCCAAAAGCACATCAAATGCCCCATCTTCTCCAGTGGTCGCAAGAATATCTTTAGCATACACATGTTCCCTGACAACATTTTCAAATTCCAAGGCAGCACTACCAGGGATGCCATACCACGTTTTTGATGCCCCAGAGTGGTGGTAGTTTATACTGCCAGAAAACAACAACAAAAAAGGAGAGATTGAGGCAGGTCAAATAAATGACAGTAACAACATCCAGCCATTCTAATATAGAACAGATAAACCCCCATAAATGAAAACGTTTAAATATGTACCTATATAGATAGTGATCTTCCACGTGCCAGGCGAACATACTGAACAACATGCCAATGTAAAGCATAGGATCTGTCACTCCCTGTAGAAAGTAAACATTGAGTACTCACACAAAAAAGGTTAGCCTTTACAAGTAGATAGTAGATCAGCTCTTACAGGAATTGCTCTTCCCAGAAGTCGCAAAACAGAATTGGACAGCCGGGAAAGATTCTGTTACAACAAGTAATACAATAGTTAATAGCAGACACAAAAGTGATAATCAAGTGTAAAACTTGACAATATTAACAGCGCACATAATGCAGCTGTGAAGGAAGACCAAAGGATTGCATAGCATGATGATTTGATGAGAGGAGCCAGAACAAAGTTTTAAGGAAGAAAACAGGAATAAGAAAATTAGGAGAAAACAAGTGTAAGACAAATATGGCATAAGAATGGACTATGAACAAATCTGGCAATAAGGTTAGGCTCAACCCCTCATTTATGAACAAATCTTGTCATAAAGTTCACCCTCATTTATTTTACACTACACCCACAGAAGTATGTTCTGATGTAGAATCCACTATACCAATGCAAAAATTAATGCTAATATATAGAGGGTTCTCAACAAGAATTTCTTCAATCCCTTTAATGATATATGTACACTCAAAGTTGTTGCATATAACAAGAAAGTCCAAAGTATTCACTTTTCTCGTCAGATTAATGTAATCAATGATAATCTGGATGCTGTTGTATTTGCAGAAAGCAACAGGAAACAGAAAAGATCACCTTCAGGTTCCATTTGCTCTTTCCAAGTAGATCATCAGGAGCGGATGAAAAAGCACTCCCATCAACATCACATGCATACTCCACACTTTCCAACTTCCCAAAAGCTATCTCATGCCAAAATTCCTTTTCCATGTATGAAGCAGGTAAAGACCCAGCACTATAATATCTGCGTGCAAATAACTTGTTTGCCATTTTCTCGTAATCTCGAAAATTATAGTTCCTGAGAAAAGACAATAGTATTTCAGCATAAGAATATTAAGTATAAACCTGCACTATACACTTCAATCATATATGACTTACCTCCCACTCATGAAAAATGTAGCCCTGTCATCAATATCCCACTCAGCAAGGCGAAGAGGTTGTACTCTAGTAGTAAATTTAAATCCCGCCTTCTCCTTCATTAACACAACCCCAGCAGGAACATGAGCAGTTATAGGAGACACAATCTTGCAAATTCCTAGAATTTGAGCAAGAAAGCATCAGCATTTACATTTATTCAAAGATAGTAAGCCCGGCACTGTGACTCACAATCATAAGACAACTTGGTCAAAGACATGTGTACATTGAAGTAATAGCCCACAAGATGTTAAGTATCATAACATATTCAAAAGTCATAGATCACAGCATCTGTATATGCCTAAGCCTTTACTGCAAGGCTACTAAAAACATCCAACTACTGAAGTGAAACAGATCAAAGAGTATAACATTAAGCATACAGAAATTCATAAAAGAGGTGATATGATATACCGTATTTTGAAGCTTCTGGAGCAATCTTCTGCATGTAAAGAAAAGGGTCCTCAAACTCCTCCTTTGTCGGACAATATACAGGACATTCTGGAATTTTGTCAATCCAATCTAAGTCAGACAAGCTAAACTTGTCCACTTTGTGTTTTGGAAAGTCCCTGCCACTCGACTCAGCATATGATCGGGAAAATGTGTTGGCATCACCCTGCAATCTGAACCCATATGGCATCGAACCTCTTAAAGCATCACCACCGCTCCTGGCCATCGTGTTGGTTGCCCCTGCAACACCTGGAGCAGTTTCAGATTTCAATTTCTGAAGCCTTTTCTGCTTCAGAAACTCTAAACTACTTCTAATATCTCTAGATAAGCAAGACCTTCCTTCAACCTGACCAAAGTAAGAGAAATTGATCAATAACACCAACATTTGGAAAATATCCTACGTATTATGCAAGACCACTTGAAGTGATCACTAGTGAAATGCACATAGTCAAACTACATTTAAACTGAATACATTTTATAGGAAGCTAAAACATGATTATCTGTTCCATTCATTTACTGAGCAATAACCTACAAAAAGAGTAAGCTGCTTTTAGGAGAATAAGGAACAGCAAAGTAAAACAGATATTGAAAGATGACTAAACATTTGCATGAGCAAAAAGTTCTCAGTTCACCAATCAAGTTAAGCTATCTAAAGCTGCTGAACTCTATAAAATCCACCATTTTTAGCTGCCTCAAAATAGTACAAAAGTGCTGGGCCCAATGGTATACAATTCTGTGTTCCTGACATAACAGTAAGTACTATCAAAGCAGACCTTTACAGGTCACCCCAATTCTCTATTTCAGACAGAACAATAACTAATTTTCTGAAAATGAACTTTCAGTTTCACCACCATCCCACCACGTTTCTGCTAAGTTCTTGACAGATAATGATTGTGGCAGCAGAAATCAAGCTAGCCCCATTAGACTAAGTCAAACTAGGCACAAACATGACCACATATGCCAATAGCTTTCCTCAAATAGCATCAACAACAAGGAAACAATTAAAATCTCAAAAGGAAAGACCAACTTTTTTGTTCCATTAATACTACTCATATAGAAAGATTTCTATTTCTACCAAGGTTCAGAACAGAACATTACAAAAATTACCAAATGGTTTAAGTATCAGTGGCTAAAATAACGTGAGCTCTTTGTATCCACTGCCGAGGGAATCGAACAGAATAATAGCAGGATGACCGAAATGAACGATCTGAATTCAGAAGTAAAGAATTTCAACATATAACAAATATCCTTGTAAAAAAGGCACTTCAGTTTTTCCGAAGAGATTGACCTGTTCAAATTAAGTAGGTGACTTCTTTTCTTGAATTAGAAAAGTATGACCTAGATGGGAAAACTACTGAGAAAAGTATTTAATTCGTAGTAAATGTCCAATTAGAGCGATGCTATTTTGATCAAACGACCAAATTCAGAAACTAAGAACCACAAAACTCCTGTTCATCCCACTAAACAATAAATTCGACTTGACAAAAACAAATTTTTCACACACCAGACATAAGGCCTACGGATTATGCCCCACAATTACCAAGATTAGCAAAATGCACAACATGCAAACAGCCAGAGCGCGCAATAGAGCAAACACCGAACGAAATCAAACCAAATACTGACCAAATTTTCGGTTATACTGGTTTAGGTGAACAGAAATAAAATTCCGAAAAGAAAAGCGGAAAATTCGACAGAACTTTTCAAATGAACAATTTCTCATACCATCTCATTCCTCAATTTACTACCGTTAGCCTCCGTTTTCTTCTGATCTGATTCAGAAACCACCGATTAAGCAGAAATTGGAAGTCGGAAGGCCGAGATACCAAACCCTAGATCACGATCTCCACATTCAACGGAATCCAAGAGGTTTTCAGAAGCCACATTCTCCTCAAAACACCGGAGCTATATCATTATCACCACCAACCACTGAGATCCGAAACGCAAATCTTCCGGAATCGCACAAACCACGTGAATCTATAAGAACGCCACGAAATCAGCGAAAACGAGACGGAATTCCGATTAGAAGCCGGTGTGTGAGAGGTTTCCCGTGGAAACGGAGGGAGGATTCCGGCCGGAGGGATGGAAAAGCGGTTTTCAGCGAAAGAGGTTTTCCGGTGGATGAGGCAGAGCGACGAAGAAAGCGAAAGAGAGAGGAGTAATTCGATAATGGGAAAAAAAGGGAAAGCAAACGGGCAAGAGAGGAGAGAGAAAGTAATTTATACTCGCGTTTATATTTCTTTCCGTTTCTAATTTTAATTTGTTTTTTTTTTTAGAAATAATAATATGGAAAGGTCGTTAGGTGGTTCAACCTTCAACCAAACGCATTGCAATTTGGAGGCCGAAAAACCCGCGTTTCTCTGTTTGGAGTAAATGACTATAATACCCCTGAACAGGAAGGGCTCGGTCAACCTCGCAGCGGGAGGGTATAATGGACAATTGACAGCCTGGACGGTGTTTCCAATGTGCGCTCCGGCTTTTCTGGCAGAGAGGGTTTAAAACTTGAAAGAGGAAAGAGTCACAGGAAAATACGAGAACGTGTGGGGAGCCCCAGCTGGAGTATGGTGGGGATTTGTGGTGGGGAATGGATCGGACCGTACACGTCATCGATGGGTGTGGGCCCGAGCGGCCTCCACTGCTGGATGGGGCTAACAACCAGTTTGGAGCAGTCACGCAAGTACAGGTGAGCAACACCTTATCACATCCGCCTAACTCCCGGTTAGTTATACCGTTCGAATGTGGAAGGACGAAAATGCCCCTGCAATTGGGGCTGAAAGGGATCCTGTTAGGGTGAAGTTTACAAAAATAACTCTATATGGAGTTGGTTAAATTTTGACCCTTAGATTTCATTCAATGGCTACGATTTTTCTAATTGTTATAACTGTCCTTTTAAGTAAATTGCTTTTCAGAATAAAAAGAGTTTCCACTTCCTATTTCTTCACCTTCACCCACTGAGTCGACTCATCATCATCCTCAAGCTCAAGCTTGTGACTGCTATGCTACCCGATCCCATCGTCTCTTTATCTTCCCCAACAATATCCTCCGTTTATCGTTTCGTCTATGTACCTAATTTCCCCAATGTGCGGTAATTGATTAGGAGAATTGGCCAGGAAAGAATCTAGAATTAGGGATTTAGGCTTAGGGTTTGTAGTGTAATTAGGAGGATTTCCATTAGCGTATTTGCTAATAATTTCCCATATATATATATTATAGGTTGAGTTTTGGATCATTGAAGAAATATAATTGAATCAATAGGTATACAATGTGAGGGAAATCTATCTCAGTACTCTATCTTCTTGTGTTGCAATTGAATTTGTGAGTGACATTAAAAATAGAAAAGTCTTGAATCTGGAGAGTGAAAGATGGAGGGATGAGAATGATTATAATGATCAAAGAGTCTGATAGTAATACGAAGCACTGGAGTTCTCTCGTGGTGGAAGCAAGCGTGGGAGAACATCAATAGTGATTTGCGGTATAATTGAACTACAAATCTATTGTATGTACCAAAAAGAAATATATCAAATCTCAGTCGTCGAAGTAAATCAAGGGTTAAAATTAAACCAACTCTAGGTAGAGTAATTTTGTAAACTTCACCGTAACAGGATCCGGCTGAAAGTGGAGCGGAAATTATGATCCAACCTGGCAGTGGTGGTGTAGTGTTGGCTGTCGGATTGTGATGCCGACACGTGGCGTTATGTGAAAGCAGTTGACCTAACAATGGTTTTTTTTAAAAAAAATTTTGGGGTCTGTCTCTCCCCGTGTATGCTCTTAGAGACAATCCTCTCTTTACTTTCTCTCTCCTCACCTCCTTTTGACACCTCACCTACCCTATGTTTTACCCTATTTTTTTCTCTTTCTCTTCCTCTATTTCCACCCACAACGATGAGGATCATTTCCTCCCCTCTCTTCCAATTTTTTATACACATATCTTACCACATATTCATATTATCAATTTATGATTTATTCACTCTTTATGATTTTAATTAATTAATTAATTTAACATTCAATAAAAAAATATATATTACTTATGACAATATAAATTGATTACTACTAATAATTAAATTTTGAGTAACATTAAGATAATACAAATAACACCATAAAATAAGATTTAAAATGAAAACATTAAGCATAAATAACAACATTATTGTCATAAGAATTTAATCACAATCCGAATCCGATGCCAAATCCTTAAACTTCTCCCAAATGATTGTAGTTGATAGATGAAAAAGGTAAGCAATATTAGGTTCAATTTATAGACAAAAAAAATTGTAGGAATTATTCTTTTTATTTATTGTGTTTTAAAATATCTTTTTTAAGATATTTTTATTTGTAATTTGTTAATGAAAATTTGTAATGAAAATAAATGAATGTAGTTGATAGATAAGACACATGTTAAATTTTGATTGGGTGAATATGGAGAGGAATGCACAAAAGCCAATGTGCACATTCCTCTACCCATAGAGGAATCAACCTCATTCCTCTCTCAAGAGGGGATCCTCTCTTTCACTCCACATCCAAGAGGATCCTCTCTTTTAATAAAAAATTGATAAAATAAGGGAGAGAGGAGGGGCAATCCCCTTGATAGTGGATGTTCTAAGAGTCACTTTATAATCGTGGTGAGATATTGACAGCGTTCTGACATCTCTAGTTAACAATTAAGTCTTTTGAGTACTCTCGTAACTATTCCGAGATCATCGTTTTGAATCTTATGGGCCATAATTTTCCTTTTTTCGTGATTACAACACTTTACATTTAGAATAATTAAGGGTGAATTTTGAGACCCTCAAACTAGAACTATTTTATTATATTATATTTATTTAGGATTATTCAATCTCTTAATAGAGTTTATGGGGTTTTTTAGGGCTTTATTTTCTCTAACCAATTCGCCGAATTCTTTGAAGTTGAGTTTTTGAATAAAAATTGATACATTAAATTGTATGTACTATTTTATGGTGCTCTAAAATTTTTGTGTGTCCCACACTCCTACTATCCATCTAATATAATATTAATAAGCCAGTGATCTTGAGGTTTTGCAATTCCACGTGGTAAACAAAGTTTTCCGGGATTCTGCATGATGACCTTGAAGCTTTCCGAATTCCGTATAATAGCCTCGGCATATTATAAAAAGCTAAAATTATAAAATTTACCCATATTTATCTACTTAATTGCACAAAAAACTAAAGATAAAAGTGATTTTGTGTAATTAAGTAGATATTATAGATAAATTTTATAAATTTTAGCTTTTTATAATATGTCAAGGTTACCACGCGGAATTTGCAAAATTTTATAGTCACCATACGAAATTCCAAAAAACTGTGTGTACCGCGTGAAATTTGCAAAACCTTGTGGTTACTGTGTGGAATTTCCCAAAAAAATATATAAACCCGTTATAAATTTTTTTTAAAATCACTACTAAATAAAAATATTAAAATTTTCTAAAACAAAATGTTTATCTTATATCCTAAAGACATATGTTAGAAAACATGTTTATTATTTTGTTTCTCGGTCTAAGATATAAATGTGCTTACGAGTTACGATCACATGCATGTCTACCTAAACCTAAGGTAATTGCTTATTAGAAGTATATTTCAAGATTTTTTTTTTGGTCGAATATATCTTATCAAGACTATTATGTTGGACAACAAGGAAATGAAATGGATGATGGTATTGATAACTATAGCTAGATAGTTAAACGTGTCACTTTGTGTATAGGGAGGAAAATCTATTATGCTAATTATAGCTAGTCACCACTGTCCATTTCCACTAAGCTTACTCACCATGCCAATCACAATTATATCATTTTCCTTACAATGTTCTTTATTCTTTCTTTTTTGCCACTTTACGCGAACCTTCACCTACCCACATCAACATTGTACATTATGTAGTTTTCCCCTTTTCACCAAAATTGACACAAATAATTTAAAAAGATACCATATGTTTTAATTTAATGGTAAGAGGAAGACATGAAAATAAAGGCAACATGGGAAGACCAAAATTGAAGGTCTTATTTGTGTGTGTGATTAGTACTGCGAAAGACTTCCAAGGGTGAAGGCACCAAGTCAATATACCTTTAACAATTATCGTTGAATTGGTCAATATAACATAAACATGTATGTAATAAAGACTTAAGATCAAAATATTGTAGGCAATTGCTCAAAAAACAAAATAAAATATTGTAAGCAAAACGGTTAGGTATCCCAAACTATAATTTTGAAAGAGAATCCTTGATGATTATTTTAACTACCTTTGGAAAATTAAGATCCTAGTGTTTAGATATCCTAATCTTTGAGATAAATAGTTTTTGTTTTCTAAGTATAAGTCACTCATTTTTATAACATATGATAAATTTTTATTCGTAGTTAATCAGTCTTGCTAGTGGATACTTTATACGTCATGGAAAGAGATAAAAGAAAACCAAATACTCAATTTGTTTCGAATAAACTGAGTAAATACCACCTACTATAAATTATTAGATCTCGTTAACTCCATAAAATCCCCAATTTTAATTGGAGTATTGTCGCCAGTAGTTTCATATTTAAAAAACTTGAGACTATTCGAACCTTTACAAATCTAAATAAATGATAGGAAGTCAAACTCACTACCTAATAATCATTGACGTTATCGTATCCGAGAGATCAATATATAGTGATGGGTGACTGATGTCATATACCATACTTAATACTTACATAGTAATGGTTTAATAATGGTTTACATGCATCTAACTACCAACATGATTTTCTCAAAAAAAAAAAAAAAAACTACCAACATGTAGGACAATAGCCCATACACATATGCTATATAATATACTCCGTATTATCTACTACATTAATTCATGATGAATTATTGGATTGGAATCTGGTATAGGTCAGCAATTGTAATATCTAATCTACTTCGTCAACGTCTTTATAGTTCAAAATATATGAAAACAACATGAATAAAAATACCAAAAAAAAATCATAATACAATTAGGCAATCAAAGAGGGCTCGATGATTTGATACTCCCAAATTTGTTTTGGTGTCCCACAATACGAGCTTGATGGCAATCAATCATCGTTATATACAAAAAGAAATCAATTATTTTTCCTTTTGTTGATTTGACTTGTATAATCTCCGCTGAAAACTATTTAAATTAAACTGTCAAAAAATTACCACTCGATAATTTTAAAAAATGTACTTTAACAAATTCTACTTTGAGATTCTAGTTTAATTAGATTATACTCTTGGGGTATAGGTTAAAAAATTCGTTGATATTGGATTCTGCTAAGCATCCGATATTGAATACTTAAAGATTTAGCTTATACTCCGTATTAACTTAGATTATTTGTTGAACATAATTAATATATACATCTTGAGAGATTAGTTAGTCTGCAAATCATTGAAGTAGTCGTCTATGTCTTGAGAGGATCTTGTGATGATGAAGCTCTTGATGTATACAAACAACATCATGCATTTGCCAACAAATTGGCCTTAATGCTGTGCCCCCTTTTCCAACTAAAATAAGAAATGAGTCGTCATGTTTGTTGGAACATGATAGATTTTATTGATACAATCTAATACATAATGAAAGACGGAATTTTTAAAGTTGAATTTAGTTTCAAATGCATGTCAACAATTGTGGATGAGGTCGATGGACTGAAAAGATCGAGACTCTTATCCTTCATTTATTAATGTAAATATATTTTTATGGATGAAATTTATGACAAGGGAATCGTGTCCACCATCAAGAATAAGGAATAGTGAAAACATGAGAATCATTGAAGGAGGTGGCGGAAAAAGATTATAAATATAATTTTCAAATACCTTAAAATCCATTTAAAATAGGAATTTTACGTGATGGTTCATTGTTTAAAAGTTGAATTCTATAGTGAGAATACAATTATGTTGAAAATAGCTGATTCAAATAAAAAAGACATCCATTAGAAAAGGTTTTTTGATGCTCAACCATGGTTGCAACGAACTTGTTTGGAACATGATGTCTGAAAAACATTGACAACCATGATAGGAGGTGGCGGAATAAGATTATAAAAATACTTTCAGATACCCTTAAAATCCCTTTAAAATAGGCATTTTGCGTGATGGTTTAACGATGAAGTTGTTTGTTTAAAAGCCGAATTCTATAGCGAGAATACAATTATGTTGAAAATAGTCGATTCAAATAAAAAAAGACATCAGTTAAAAGACCAAAAATTGTGGATACTAACAAAAAATATACTGTATTAAACTTAGACCACCCTCAATAATACTCTCTGTCCCATAATGTTTTTTAGGTTTTCAATGCAAGGTATATGTAAGGTGGTATTGAAAAATGAAAAAAGTAGGATAAAGCGGGTAAAAGGTATGATTTTGTAGAAGAAAAAAGTTTAAAAGAGATAAAATAGGTGGAAAAGTTGAATGGGTGTGAATTTAGAGATTGGATAGGGGTAAGATTAGAAGAAAGTTACTGATATAAAAGGAAAATGGACAACTTGGAACGACGGAAAAGAAAAGTGACCAAACATTATGAGATGGAGAGAGTATCTTACGAGACGGAAAAGTGACTAAACATTATGAGATATGAATAGGAATTTCCCAAATTAGTAATAATTAATATAAGAAACTTGAAGTGTGTAATCACGATCGATGTTCTTAGACGCACCTTAATATTATTCATTTAATTTAGTTACCCTTTTAATGAACTTTGCCATACTACGTTATAACATACTAGCCCGGCCTAGTCACACAAACAACAAAGCATGTAACTTTAAAAACAAAGACAAAATTCAAATAAAACTAGTGCTTTTTATTTTGGAATAGCACTCACACGCAAAATGACACATTCTACGAATAATAAGATCTTCACGATTAATATTCTTTGCTTGGTTATATCATCATATGTATGGGTTGGCTTTTGGGCTCCTATAGATTCATATTCCTCAAGGCTGTTGTACTTGTTGTTCCTCTTTTTTTTTTCATGCAATGAAAAATATGTATAATGTGTACGTCGTGTAACTCGTGTTATAGCTTTGAAATCAACATTTCAATGTATTTTTTTTTCCTCTCAAAGTAATTATTTTTGTAAAGACCTCAAATATATAATCGAACTATAATCTAAATCCTTCTAAAAATGACACATTCTACGAATAAAAAGATCTTCACGATTAATATTCTTCGCTTGGTTATATTATTATATGTATGAATTTTTTATTTAGTTACCCTTTTGGCCTCTTTTTTTTTCCACTAAAATAAGGTGGGTTACAATTGATGAATTTAAATTAAAAAATATTATACATTGACACGTCTAAAAAAGACTTGACATATATAATCAAAATCCGTCTAAAGTGTGTGTATATATCAATTATATTTATGGATAGATCATAGATATATATAGTATTTTTTATTTCAAATTCCATTGTTTTAGTTAATCATTTGATGTAAAATATGAAAAAGTTGTGGACGCCTTGCACAATTGAACCTCTCCCTTTTTACCCTTTTGGTGCTTTTGGTAGCACTTTAGGCACTTTACTGAAAATGTGTATTGATATGCCTCGATCAGTTTCATACTCCTTGCTAATGCTAGAGGAATCCTCCAACTGGACCAGCTATAGAACAATATGTATAGTATGATGGAGAAGTGAATTGTTCCCAAACTAAATATATATATATATATATATATAGAATTAGGATCTAGAGAAATACTATCTTATGGTAATACCAGTGAACAAGTATGGAGCCTTAGATTAGAATTTATGGATGGATGAGATTTAACACAAATAGAGTGTAGGATCTTATTATGGGTATATTTTATAGGATTAAATCTTCTTCCATAATTTTAGGGATTGAAAGATTCTCTCCAGCAATTGTCAAAATAAAAATCGTTACAATCCTAGATCTATGGTATTTGAAATTCATCCCTTCTCTCATCCTCTTACCCCCTCAATTTCATCCTTAATTTCTTTTAGTAGGATTTCTCCATTGTCCTGTACCGTCGAAGGTATCGCTACATATTTTGCAAATGATGAACGACACACATGCAATCAAATTCAACAATTAAATACTAAAGAGGTTCGTTGCTAAACTTTTTTATTATTAATAAATTAAGGTCTTTATGTATTTTCTAATGACTTTTAGGTTAAAGTATTGATTGTTCCTTAGTTTTGTTAATTAGAGAAGCAAACACATAAGGTAATTTAGATCAATTTTGGTGAGTGTGTACGTATGTATGAATTTCAATTTGCGTGCATGTTGATTGATTTTTTTTATTGGCAATTCCTTGTTTAGCTCATAAATTTGGAATTTTAATCTATTTGATACATGGTCTTCTTGTTGCTATATATGATTTGAATTGTGAATAGTTTTCGAATGCAATAGTTTGTGAATATATGCTTTGAGTTGGTGTAGTATAATCTGAATTTTTTAGATATTCTCGTGAATGTTCTTTTAGATTATTTGAATATAGCATATTATGAAGTATGATGTGAATCGTTGATGTAGTAACCTGAATGTTGGTACGTATGCTTTGAATATACTATTGATTAGTAATTTGTATTCGACAGGTTGAATTCTATGTACTATAATTTGAATTTTTATACAACACAATTGAATGTACTTATTAATTATCTGAATACCATCTTAATTTATAATTGAGTATCTTGCATATGTTTATAAATGTTTTGAATCTAACATTCTTTAGAATTTTTTATTATATTGTCTGAATTTGCTTACAAATATCTTTAATGTGCTTGTTGATTAACAATTTGCATTTTACTAGCTAAATTTTGTATAGCGTAATTTGAATTTTTACACAATGCATTTGCATGTTCTGATGAATTATTTGAATATCATAATCTGAATTTTTAGTTTAGTATCTTGAATATGTTTACACAATGCAGTTGGATGTTTGTTTGATATTTGTTGAATATACAGTCTTGAATAAAATGATGTGTAAATGATTAAATATGTATTTTAAATATTTGCATATTAGATAAACAAATGTGAATTGATACTCGTTGTGCTATGAATCTTAATGTGTTTTTCTTGAATATGCAGTATTGAAGTCAATGAAGATGGAGATGACTGGGGAATATAGAGAAGACAAAAGAAAATGGAAACAAAATGATAAAATCAAAGACGGTGATGAACATTTAGAGAAGTCTTATAATATGTGACAAAACTTTTATTAATCCTTACGGTGTATTCGAATTCGATTTGTTTGTATTCATGCACAAAATTGGAATGAGAATGTGAACTTACCTATTTTTATTAGATTCAATATATTTTAATAAATATTCTTTATTCACTATATTTACATTCAATGTAAGCTCATCTCAAACAAGACAATATAATTTAGATTCGACAAAGTGGATTGAATATTCAAACTTTGACAAACTTGAAATTTTTTTAAATAATTTAAAAAATTACAAAACATATTCAACCATGTATATGAAAAATTCGAATATTTATACAATTGAGTATTGAAGCTATATAGTCAAATATTTGTACAATCGAATATTAAAGTTGTGTAGTCGAATATTTGTACAGTCGAATATTAAAGTTGTATAGTCGAATATTGAAACTACATAGTCGAATATTTGTGCAGTCTTGTATAGTTGAATATTGAAGATGCATAGTCGAATATTGAATCACTGTAAATGAATATTTGATTAGTGATGATTCGAAATATACGAGATATTGTACGAGTCATGTTTTCATTAAATCTGGTACAAATTGTACCAGATTTAATGAAAACATGACTCGTACAAATGTACAATATTCAAATTTTGAAAAAATCAAATCTCTATTATCAAGGATATGCTCTTAATTTTTTGAAATTTCTATAAATCAGATTTTGTTTTAATTTGGCAACCCTAGTTTAATATTCAAGCAAAATAACTCATTGTTTTAACCCTAGTTTAATATTTGACAACTAATCCTATTTTTAAGGACCTTCTATTTAAGTGTATTATTAATTACTCCCTCCGTTTCACAATAAGTGTCGTTTTAGCTCTCAACACAGTTTTTAAGAAAAGCAATCATTCACTTTAAAACTTACAACTTTTTCTTAATCTTACCACTCATTACATTTTTTTGGCCAATGCATGAACAACTTTAGTCAACAAATACACATTCCAATAAAAATTATCATCATTCACCCCTATTAAATCACTTTGAAAACCTAAAACGACACATATTATGAAACAAATTTTAAGTGCTAAAACGACACTTATTATGAAACGGAGGGAGTATTAATTTATTAAAATTCAGCCTAAATCATGGCCCTTGATTTACGGTGATCTTACGCTTAATATTTGTTCATCCGTTTCACTATAAGAGGTATTTTACCTGAACCTCCCTCTCTATATATATATGCATATTTTTTATGAGTTTTGATGGATTGTCATTTAGGTTGCATGTACGTATCAAGTGCACAACAATAAAGATTCTCTAGTAGAGACCTGTCGAATGGGGTTGTATAGGTTGGGTTTGGAGTTGGGTCGAAAATGAGTTCGTGTCATTAACATTTTCGAGTTCATTGTGTTGGATCAACTCGGGTTTGATACAAGCTAGATTGTGATCTATCCAATTGATCAAGAGAATCAATTTTTTTTTTTAAAAGATTATTAAATCAACATTTCTCGTCACTAATATTATTAAATAATAAAATAGTATTTTACATTTATTTTTATTAATAAAAGTACATTATAAAATTTATACAAATGATTTACTGTTTTTGTAAAGTAACATTTCAAATCATCCTAATAAGTCTTGGATAACAACCTAATAGGGACCGGGTTGATCATGCCGGATTGCTCTTTGATTCGTTAATTCTACATTAGGTTTCAACACGAAAAACTTTGGATGAACCGGATCTTGGTTTTGATCGGGCACTGTGTAATTATACATTTTTTTTTATCTTCAATTATGTTTATATCCAAAACCGCTCCCACTATATAATCATACATCTACAATCATTCATATAATATTAAAATACTCCATCCATTTTAAAATAGTTGTTTATTTGAACATTTCACACATATTAAGAATGAATGTTTTTTTCTATATTACCTTTATAAATATATAGTTAATTATTAGTATAAAGAAATATGAAAAAGTATACTAATAGAGTAATTAAAATAGAAATTATTAAAAGTATAAATAAAATGAGATGTTAAAAAATGTGAAATGGACCAGTATTCTAAAAAAAAAAACTTGTGATATGGACAAATTTTGGAAATGGATGGAGTACACAGGGTGTTGACCAATTCAACTACACTATCAAAATTAAAGTAGGATTTTGTATCGCCTTAGAAGGGTACAGAAATCTCAACAATGAAAAGAAATGCACATAAAGTACATAACTGTGGATGTACAATGATTGGGGATTGTTGATAGTTTCAACGCTAATTAATTATTGTTCCATTGATTTTGACACCAAATAGTCAGTACTAGGAAGTATTCTCTTGTTGTATTAATTGTCAAAAGCTAAACAAATGTGTACACAATTTAAAACGTGGGTAACAAAAGGTGAATCACAAGTCAAAAGTTTTAGGCCGACGAAAACTTTGAAGAAAAACGTCCAAAGTCTGATACTAGAAGACGACATGTCACAATTTTACACCACAAATATGTTTAACCCAAAAAACATATGACAAAATTCGACCAAAAAAAAAACATATGACAATTTTTTTTCTTAAGTTTCTTTTCTCTGGTTTGAACGGGTCAGTCAACACACAAAATCTCAAACACATTGTTTACATTTCCAATTATTTCCAAGTATCTTTTCCTTGCATTTGACTTGTTCAAGGTCAAAGTTGCTTTTAAATTTTCTAATTAGTAATTATTTTTTAGTATTATTTAATGATTATTAATTTTTTTGGTCGAAATTTAATGATTATTAAAATACTTGATTATGTGTAATTACATGGATACGTGAGCGATCAAAACTGGGCTTGAGAGTCTTGTGAATGATCTTAAACATAAGTATTTTTTCTCTTTACATGCAAGTATTATAAACACATTTCAGAAAGTTATCACATAATTTGGGCCACTAGCACTGTAATGGGCTGGGCCTCAAAATGAATGGGATGAGTGAAAACTGATTTATTAATGGTGGAGATCGCTAGAAATTCTTTACTCCAATCGTCATGTACATCATTTTTCATATCAAGAATTGATGATCTTTGGTGAAATAACCTATCATCAAAAGTGTATTTTATGCGTTATTATAACAAAGTCTTTTTCATAAACTACGATATTAATGGTAGTTCTTTGGTGACACAAAATACAATACACCAAAGGCATTAGTTACTGAAAGTATCAAATGCCCTTGGGCCTTGGCTCATAGAACAAAAACATCTGAAGTTCTAATTCTAGTTTTCTATTCACATAAAAGAAGAATGAAGGTAGTTTGCAACTTTGCCATGATTCCCACATTGGAATATTAACACACACAAATACTACTTACCAAGACTTTTTTTTTCTTTTCTTTTTTTCCTTAGAACAAAATACAAATGGCACCCACAAGTCATAATCCATGACAATCCACTTATTACCCGCGAAAGGAGTAAATACATCAACACATATATGGAAAGAGGAACATAACAAAAAACCACCACCAAACCAAAATTTGGCAACTAAACAGGCATGAAGACCCTTCTAGTCCATTCACATAACTCCATCACAAGCCAAATAGGAAATATACACCAAAGCAACAACCTCAAGTGTTGGAGCGCCTGTTCTCGGTAAAAGAATGGCCACCAGACCCGAAAAGGTTCGGATACGAGCCGAGCAGATCATCCTCAGAAGCTAACCTATGAGGCGCCTGCTGAGGATTCGCGTCTCCACGAGCTTCATCAAAAGAGGACGATTTAAAAAGCGAATCGTTACGATCAAAGGTGGGCTCACCAGATGATTCAGTGACGAACTGGTCGCTTGTTTGGCGTTCAAACACACTGTGATCAGCCTTGGCACTGTCTTCTGAATCAGCTGAGGAAATTTGGTGGTCTAAATGTGGCTTTTCGTCGGTAGTAGCTGATAGAATAGAGTTATCCATACCGAACGGGTTATCAGGAAGAACGTCAGGCGACTGTTCATGACTCTTGCTCGAAAGTTCAGAAATTCTGAGTTGGGCAAGACTAGCTGCTGAGCGGGCAGCAGATGCAGCACGTTCGGCACTATCAGCAGCAGCCTGAGCAGCAAGCAAAACGTCCTTAAAATCAAAATTGGTTGAAGGCTCAACTTTCTCATTTTTGACCTTTGGAGGAGGAGATTTTGGTAACGGGTTGGTCTCATTTTTGACCTTTGGAGGAAGAGATTGTGGTAAAGGGTTGGTCTCATATCTATCCAATGGGGAAGGTTCAAAATCTGGAGCGGTTTCCTTGAATGAGGTGGCGGATTGTTGAGATGACAGAGGAGGAGGAGAAATGAAGGGCAGAAACTGTTTGGGCATTTCGTGATGATCTTTAGCCAGATATTCATCCTCGTCTGGCCCCTTTGATGTTTGATGGGGTAAGTTTTCAAAATCTACTGCTGGTGTCTGATGTAGTTCTGGATGTGGAGCAGATGGAAGATGAGGTTCTTCAGATCCTGCATTTGGTCTCATAATTGATGTGGGAACCTCGGGAAAGTCTAAGCCCGAATCAGAATCATATTGCTCATCTGTGACTTTTGAGGAAGTGGTTTGCAAAACTTCTTCATGCTTTTCTTTGGGAAGTGGCACTTTATTTCCAGTGATATATTGCGTCGATCCATCCTGACATTTGAAACGACATGTTAAGAAAGGGGAGTAGAAAACTTAGACCCAAGGACTAAAGATGAAGACTCACCAGCAAGTCTTCATGTGACTTGAAAAGCTCGGTTTCAGACGCAGCTGGATCCCAATCTACTCCGTTCTCTTCAGCAATTTCCTTTAGCAGGGTTATTTTCTTGTCGGCTGAAGGCGCACGGACTGAGAGCAGCTCTATTAACTGTAACACAAGAAAATAAAAACAAGCAAAAATTTAGCAAATGCAGTAATTATACATATTTATATGTATAACAATGCGGTGGGAGCTATTCTCTAGTTTCAGGAGCAATTGCACAGTGCGAGCAAATGTACCTGGCGATTTACACCACAATCTGGCATGAGCTCAGTAGCGGCTGCTACAAATTCTTTTCCATATTTAGAAGCAAATGCCAATTGAACTTGCATCAACTCAGGTAAATCAGCACATCTTGGAGCAGCGAAACACAAACTTGATATGGCTTCTTTCAAGTCCAAAGGACACTCCCTGGAGAATCAAAAAATTAAGATGCAAGCATATATAAATATTTTTCTACTTGAAAATTGATCAAGTGTCCACAGGGTTCAAAGCAAGACCATATTTCGTCATATCAAAACTATATCAGTATGAATGCTCAAAAAGATATAAAACGTGATCAGCCAAAGCAAGACAACAGCCAATTGGGTGTGAAAAACAACATGATGATTTGAGACCTATCAGCTATCAGAGTGCTATACAGTGTCCTGGTTATCAACTCTATGAATTATGGAGGAACACCGACCCAATTGGTATTTACTTTGCACCCCATGAGTTACTGTGGGTTGAACTCTCTCACGCGCTTTGTCTTACGACTAACCAGTTTTACCCAGTGTATTTCAAGATACTGTTTTAATACAAGAGAAGAACATTCAAATATGCAGATGAGCATTTATCTGTTACATAATTCCTCTCATATCTCAGTGACTATAGCCTATACTTCCATCTGTTCTACTGTAGAACAGATGACAGGGCTACCACTATTGGTCAGCCAGATGACAGGGCTACCACTATTGTTCAGCCAGACGACAGGGCTACCACTATTGTTCAGCCAGACGACAGGGCTAATTCCTCTCCTACATTAAACTCTCATTCTACTGTCCTATTTTTGTCAAGCTATCAAGATATTATTCAGCCAGATGATAGGGCTACCACTATTTTCATGAAGATGCCAATTAGCTACATTCTAGAAAACCCTTCAAAACTCAATGTAAGTTAGGCTTGATGTGGAGCTAAGCTTGTGGCATTTTCAAAACTCAATGTAAGTTCCCATCACCACTTAGAAAACCCTTCACAATTCAACAATCCTCAGAAGGCCCTTTTTAAGGGAAGAGATAGTTTTTGTTCACATTACACAAGCTGTAATGAAAATCATGTACAATCCATCACAAGAAGTAACATCCATTAATACCACAATCACTCACATATACACCTAGCAATCTAGCACTCACTCCTATCCTATGGGATCGAAAAAACAGCACGAAGGAGAAAAGAACCTTTGAGACTCGATAATAGGAAGCCGGACCGATATAAGCTCACTAAAGAGCTCAATGATCTCTTGTGCAGCCATCATGTTCTCTTCCCTCACAATATGCTCCACCTGAGCAAAACACCAAACAAACACTTCAGAATCAAACAAATTGAACCAGTCCGTTCACATCAAACCCCCAATCCACAAAGACAGCAAAATTACCCTAATTCGGGCAGTCGCTTCCTGACCGGTTTCAAGCAGCTTAGCAATCTCCTTCCGCATTTGCCTCAGCTGAAGCTCTCTCCTGTTCCTCAGCAGCTTAATCCTCGGAATTGTGAGCTTCAGCAGGGTTTTACTGTTATCATAACACAATCCATATCAATTCGAGACAAAATTCAAGAAAACACGAGCAATTCCACCTTCTCAATCAAGATCTTCAACAAATCAATTCAAAGCGAAGAATCAAGAGAAAGATTCCTAACCATTTGGAGCCTCGGAAGCCCTTGTTGAAGAAGGAATCGAGCATGGACATGGTGGCCTATTGAGTGCAGATCAGAAACCCTAGCTCAACCTGATCTGGCGCCTTCGATCGGAAATCGGATTCAGAGTGGAGGAAATTCAAAGAATGGATGGATTTATTGAGGATTGGGATCGAAAGGGATTTTGCTTAAGATCGAAGGAGTCCTTCTCACACAAGCCTCTGGAAAACTTCCTAGCGAGTTCCCTTCCTATTGCGATGTATGTGTTGTTGTTTGTTTTTATGCCATGAAATTTATCCTGAAAAAAATTAGATATATTACATTCAGGTCAATATAAAACTTTTCAACAATTTTTTGGGTAAGAAAAATATACTGTTGGAGAAACAAAATTTCATTATATTTATAAGGAATCTAAAATATGATGCATTTTCTATTCTTTGAATTGACATTAATATTAATTTAAGAAAATACATTTCTCGAATGCATAGTTTCAGCAAAGATCAACAATAAAAATAAATAAAATAAATAAATAAATAAAATCAACGGAAATATATTGAAAAAAAGAAGAAAAAATAAATCTATGCAGAAAAAAGAGGACTCAGAGAAATAGAATAAAATCAATATTAACGTGGAGTTTCGTCATGTCGGCAAATGCTTTATACTCCCTCCGTTTCACAATAAGTGTCGTTTTAGCTCTTAACACAGTTTTTAAGAAAAGCAATCATTCACTTTAAAACTTACAACTTTTTCTTAATCTTACCACTCATTACATTTTTTTGGCCAATGCATGAACAACTTTAGTGAACAAATACACATTCCAATAAAAATTATCATCATTCACCCCTATTAAATCACTTTGAAAACCTAAAACGACACATATTATGAAACAAATTTTAAGTGCTAAAACGACATTTATTATAAAACGGAGGGAGTATGCTTGTTGGCATTTCCTTTTAAACAGCATATTGTACTGTTCAACATTACAAACTAGGCTTGACCCAAAATGTTGTCAAAAATGCTAACCTGAATTCGAACTAGATTCAAACTCGAACGCAAAACAAGCTACAATGGGTCGAACCGGAACAATCTCCATGCCACATGCATTGGACCGAGCTCGAAGAAACTCGATTCGAGCTAAATCGAACCCGAACAATCCCAAATGGCATTGACCCAGGTCACGAAATAATTCTTGAAGTCCGACCTTTGACTTGAAACAATCCAAACTTATATTAGTCCGAACCCGAAATATATCGACCGAGTCGAATATGACTCGAATGACACCTCTTAATGTGGTGTGTTCTACTATGCGTTGTTAAAGGTTCCTCACAACTTTTTGATATTCCTATTCAAATGGTGAGAGCATGGACTGGGCTCAATGGATGAATTCCTTCCTTAATTTGAAAATCGCAGATTACACAATTTTTTTATTTTTGAATTAAAAGGGTTAATTGTATTATAAAAGGGGGTGGTTACAAAAATGCTAGCAAAGCTAGCTATATACATCATCTCCATTCTCGATTCTCTCCAAGAACTTCTTAAGAGTTTTAGAACTCTTTTTCCATCTAGCTCTACGACAATTCCTAATGTGCTTACAACACATGATGCTACACTCATCAGCACTGATTTTTTGTTGATTAAAGACAGCCATGTTTTGAGCTTTCTAAATGAAGAACATAACCACACTGACACTATGATTCCAAAGATTGAAGTGGAATGACTTCCTACTTCTGAATGCGCGGGTTTCGTTGACCCAATCTTCTAAATTGCAACATCTTCTGCCAATTCTAGCCCATCTTAAGACTGATGTGAGGACCTTGCGTGAAAAGCTACAATCAAACCACAAGTGAGAATTAGTTTCTTGCACAGAACCATCACACAGGAGGCAGGAAGCATCCTGAATAAGTCCCCAATCCTGCAGTTTATCACGAGTGTGAGTACCATTGTTGAGTGTTTTCCAAGAGTTGAAGGCAACTCTAGGGGTATTGAGTCTACTCCACACAAGATCAGCCCAAGGAACTTCTTCCCCTTTGTTTCTACGACAGTCATACATCCCCTTGCTGTCAAAACTGCCATGTCTAGATGTGATAACAAGGACATTCTCAGCATCATTCAAAGAATCTTTAAGCTCGCCCCTCAGCTTCATAACCGCTTTCCACACCCTTATAAATTGAAATGATTGTCTAGAGATTTTATCTCTTTTGATAAGATGTAGAATCACACCCTTATAAACTTACTGAATTCCAAATAGGCCTGAACTTGAAGGAGACCAAATCCCAAGTTGACCCGAACCTAATGTGGATTGAATCCTCAACAAGCATATATAATTTTTGGTAGGGTTGAGCAAAATCCGGTTCGATCAGATTTTTGGACCGGATTGGATTTTTCCGGTCCATAAGATTGGGAAATTAAATCCGATCCGGTCCGATTTTAGATCCGTGCCCCCTTCTAATTTTTGGTAGTATGCCTATAGTTTCTCAAAACTCTACCGTTTCCCATGTATCAAAAAGCAGTTTATGCAAATGACTCGTCTTACAACATGGTTCGACCGACCCAAACGATGGTTTCAAATTTTGTTGCACTTCAAGATGAGAATGATATATAGTTTAAAGATACTTTTATCTTGCATGATAAAATGTAGAATTACCATAGCACTAACCAGTCAAACTTCTAAACAAACAATACACACTAGCAAGAGGATTTTGACCCCACACGTCCATGACAACGTTACAAGAACAACATCTAGTTTACAAGACACACAAGTACAAAAATTACTTGCAAACAAATCAAGACAAATCAGAAGTCAATTCCCGAACCAATACCCCAGCTTTCGTTGAGTTGGTAAGAGATTCTTATTTTATATTTTAGGGTTTTTATCTCTTCACCAGCCCATAGAAAGCAAAGGGGGGGACTCTCATAGTTATTAAACTGGTTCGCTCTTGACTTCCATGCACCCAATTAAGTACTACTAGTACTTGCCATCATTTACCACATATTAATACAACACTATTATTCCCAACTACCACACTCACCAACCAACCCACTTAACTTCAAACTCTCTTTTACCGTTTTACCCTTCCATGTCTCAAATTTCGCGGCATCATCAATCATTATTGATGATGCGGCGACATTTGAGGAATTAGAGACAAGACCCTGAAACGACTAAAATACCTAACACATACTCGACAAATCCTTGAGTTCAATTCATTGCTTTGGGTCAGTAGCATTGTTGGCGATTGTGGTGGTTGCAATGGTGCTAAGGGCGGAGTTGATTTGGTTGACCGCATTGCACAAGTGGTTGTTGATGGCGGTCACACTCGAAAGGCTAAGCTTTGCCGACGGGATTATACTTGCATGAACTTGAAGCCCAACCGTGAGTAGACACCCGCCTTGACCTGGCCCACCTTCCTCGGGCTGTGGTGGGCCCGATTCGCTGCATCCCACGGGGATGATGGAGAAGCCGATTGGGAGGAGAGGGATGGCGGACGGGTCCTCGCCACTCATCACTAGCTGGATGTAGTTAACATCCACTGTGGTGTATACTATAAGGCTGCCTGATGTGTCCTTGCAACTTTCTTGTAGCATTAGCTCTACATTTTGGGAGGAGTTGCTTGCCACCTTCATTATCACAAATCACCAAAACAATGTATTGAAGTTCATGTCTAAGAAAAATCTCATAAAGTATTTAAGCTTTTAGGGCTCGTTTAATATCAATAACATCGATATCAAATATCAGGTATGAGTATGAGATTTGATATTTCGTTTATCAATCTAAGAATACCTAGCATTATTTATATCAATGTAGCTTCAAGAACTAAATCAATTGGTCAAATGTCAAGCGCGCAAATGCTTACATTGACGCGAAGAAGAGAGATGCAGTTGCCTGGATCAGATCCATTTGCAATATGAGCCACTTCATGTAAGGAGTAGCCATTGGAAAGAGCTTCAAGCTGTTGAAAATTCACATAACTCAACCACATAAACAAAACAACCAAATGTACATAGCTAATTAAAAAGATTAGAGCTTTATTGAAAAGGGATGGGGTTTCTAGTACCTGTGACCTTTTGTGCTCATTCTTCAAGAGATTGAAGACCTCTTCATGTGAGTAAGGCAACCAAGTAGTTGAAACAGCACTCAAAATGACTCCATTTGGCTGACCCGGCTCAGTCACTTTCCTAGTAGTGATCCTAACCGTATCTTCAGTTGATTCGGAGAGGGCGGTCCACGATTGGCCATCAATCGTGCTTATGTTCGCGCAAAATGTTCTCGTCATCCTCTGTGCCAACCTCATCAAGTTCTTTCTTGCTTCCGGTGATTGTATCACTGCATTTGAATACCACAAAGAAGTCATTTTTTTTGAGCTACTAGACACTTTTTTCAAAGGCATCATTTGATCAAAGCTAAATTTAGTACCTCCAAGATCAGATATGTTCCTCGCCATTTGACTAGCAACTCTCTCACACTGCCTTTGCAACACGGCCAGCCAACGCTTTGCGCCAAATGCATCGCCCTTCGTAACATGTTGGTCGAAGATTTGGTGCACCGGCTTCTCTTCTACCACCTCCGCGTGCTCGACCCATGTAACCTGACAAGAATATCTTAAACATATGATTATGTTTGATACATATGACATATCCAAACAAACCCTTATTTGTTACTTACCTTTGAGTAGCCGTTAGGCATGTCTTGGAAGACGCATCCAGAGGGGCGTCTCTTGTACCGTGTGAGCGACGTTTGGAGGTTGTTGTAGCGCTGAAAACTGTCAATGGGGAAATCCACAATTGACCAAATCCCAGCCTCATTGTTGTGGTGGAAGTAACGGAGGAAATAGGCCTCTCTTGTGGGCACTAATGGTGTTAGAACTTGCATTTCAGCATACATCTGTATAAAGAGTTCATACAACAACAAGGGTCAATACTCATTTTGTACCAATAGTGTAGACAGTGTGTTACTAAATCATCATACTAACCAGATGAAGTGAGCCGCTTGCATGACCAGACGTCGCGGAAGCCACAACTTGGATCGTCTTTGCCCGAGAGACGATTGAAGGGAACAACTCGATCCATTTGTTCTAGATCATAAAAACCAAGTCAGTATTAATTCAAGCTAACACATATGTTTTAAGTTGTAACATAACATCATATCATGTGATTTTAATAACTTACAACGTCAAGAAAAGCGTCCACAAGATTAAGGCTATTCATGATAACCAAAGCAGTGTGTCGAGTCGCTTCGATCCTATTGCTATTGTTGCTATTCTTGCTGACGGTTGTAGCCCAAAGGGTGTCATCGAGCTGGCACATTTTACTCAGCTCATCAAGAGATGACAATGCGAGGTCCATGGCAAGAGACCGCTCCTCGTCCAATATGAGAATCACATCATGGAAGTGAGAGTCTCGACGATGATCTTGATCATGATCATGATGAGGAAGGACCGGGATTGGGAGATTGATGGTGGGCATCGGTTCTTGGAAGTGGCGTGAGTGTATGCTCATGTCAAGGTCGAGTGAGGGATGGAGGAGTCCAGGTGGCGGAGCTTGTGATGGGTCCATTGATTGGAGCGGGCGACAACTGTACCTGCCAGCTAAGCTACAAAGCCTGTCCAACTACATTCGGAACAAAGAGATACAGACTATGAGCTAGACTGGTGAGGCTTGAGCGCGTCGCGCAAAAAAGTAATAAGTTATGAATATTTATGTATGTGTAATTGAATACCTCTTCCTTAAGCCTAGCATTCTCAAGACGAAGTTGTTGCTCATCATATTCAACTTCTCCGAGCAAGGAGGCTCCTCCACAAGTAGGGCAGATTAGGCTCCTGATTAGCGCCTTAAGTCGGTAATTATCCGTCTTAAGACCGTCGTTCTCCGCCCTTAGTATCACATTGTCCGTTCTATCATGTTGTGCCTAAACAAAAATCACGTCCGACGTCAAAAACACTACAAATCTTTAGCCATTCCAATTGTGTACCTTAAGTTTGTGTAACATAAGTCTATAGCAATTACTAACATGCTAGCGAAAAGATACTCAAAAAGAAAAGGAGAAGTAATTAATTAATCAAACGCGTAGCATTTATAATTATCTGAGAAAAAATTAAAAGTAAAGTAATGGCATTTGTGAATTGCTCACAATGGAGGTTGGGGAAATACAGATGAGATTAAATGCATGCAGAAATGGGATTACAGTGTATTAATGGGTGCACTGCTGGCTCTTTATGTAATGCCATTTAATTAGCACAATTAACACTGAAAGAGAAAGGGAGCAATTTTGGTAGAGTTATTATTAACTCATCAAATTAATTTATTTTTTTTACCTAATGGCATTTATATATAGTACTATTGAACATTTTATACAACTTTTTTTTGACATTTTAGTCAAGAAAAATAAACATTTAATCCAATGAAAAGTCTGTTTATGGGGAATAGTACTATACTGTGTATATATATACACTATTATGTTTCATCTGGGTCACACCCAAATGTTAAAAATCCAGCTAGCGAGCACCAAAAACTAGTACAAGCACCTGCAATTGCCATGAATATTGTGGTGTGGGTGCCGACACTTTCATAAATTAACCCCTAAATTCATTAATTATACATGGGTTGAAATGGACAACACTTAGATTTTCTATTTGCGTGTATGTGGAAATGTGAAAATGTGAATGCTGGGTACGTAAAAAGTCTAATGTTGGAAGTAAGTACTAAGTACCTTCATTTGGGTTCGACGGTTTTGAAACCAAAACTTGATTTGCCTTGGTGTTAATCCAAGCTCTTGGCTTAGCCTCATCCTTTGCTTGTCATCCGGATGTGGGCATTCCTTAAACAACCTAAACAATACATGGTTATAAGTACCCATTAATTACTTCAAAGTGTTCATTAAACTTCTTCTTTAATTTAATAACCTATACAAAATTCTTCTTTAGTTTAATAATCCAAGCTCTTGGCTTAGGTCATTACAATCGAAGAAGATAGAATTCGAACTCGTAACCTAGTAGCGATATGAAGTGTTTTTACCTAGCAAGTGAGCTAGTGAGGCTTAACCTAAACATGGAGTACTACAAGTAAATAAAACAGATACAATAACACTTATTAACATACAACAACAATCTATTAGTCCTCAAGTTAGCTAATTAGTTTTGTCATATGACCTATAATGAAAAATCTAAGAACTAATATCCTAACACATATTGAGCTTCAAAAGTTAATCCAAAGCAAATATATAACTCGATCTTTAGGATACTAACATACAAGTACAAGTAATGTAACAAGCCTTCTCTACTACAGAACGAAATTCGATTTCTTCAAGTCTCGAACTCATGACCTCTGGGTGAACTAGCTCCTAGCAGTACCCGATCCGGACGTAGATTAGCTCCGGCTAATCGAACCGGGCGAAAGATAAAAAAAAAACTAAACCAATTATGTCAACCCAAGCTTCATTTTAGCAAATTACTATATCAGCCCAAACAAACCCATAATTCACCAAATCACCCCAAACTTTTTCATGGCCTTGTTTTTTAGCACACTTGTATACTAGTAAAACAAAATCAAGGGACTTACGCCTCCATCTCTTGAATCTGGCGGGCGGTGTGGCGGTGGTAGCGCTTCTTCTTGGCGGCGGCGGCCGACGGGGTTAACGAGGCGGTGATCGCGTCGAGCTCGTTTCCCGAGGAAAATCCCGCCGCGGCGGGCCCCACATCAAGCTCAAATTGCTCACCCCCGGACAAACTCTCCATGTGATGATGTTGATCCTTGTAATCATTGGCTCCTCCTCCTGATCTCATAAACCCTAGCATCCCACTTTCTTCCTTCTACATTTTATTTTCAACTTATAAGTTTAACAAAAATCAAAACTAAACTGAAAACCCACAAACCCTAGAAATTAATGTGGTTAATTAATTAATTACCGGAAGGAGAGAGTGGAAAGGGGCTGGCAAGAAGTTGAAGCTCAAATTAGGGTTTTGAGCTTGAGAAGAGAAGAGGGCGTGATGATGATGAATATCTGAACATGGCGTCACGCATTCCGCAACTCCAATGGAGGCTGATGTCAGCATTTGGCCATGCCCACCATACATTGTTTTGCCCCCTTTAATTTTCTTCCGGATCTCTATCTCCCAAATACTTGGGTCTTTGAATTTATGAGTTCCCTTGCCAAATTGCAATGGATAATTAGGGTTAAACGTTCACAATATACAGAGAAATGATTCAGAGGACGGCCTAGTGAATTTGGGGAAGAAGAAGAGAGGAAGGAAGGAAAGGTAAGATAAATAATGCAAGGAAGAAGAAGAGATGAGAGAGTGATTCTTGCCCCCTATGAGTTGTTGGGGCCTTAAGTTTCACCCAAAAATCAATATATGTTTTTGTGAGGAATCCGAAATCAATATTGAATTATGAATCCTTTGTCTTTTTCTTCTTCTTTTTTTCAAGAAAGTATGAAAAAAATTATACAAATTATAATATTACAAAATCTTCTTTTTCCTTTTCTTTTTTCTTCAAGAAATAATTAAGGAAAATGAACAAAGATTATACTTTGTTGTGGGAAATAGATTGGTATGGAACTTTTCAATCCGTATATGTTTTTGTCACTGTTACATCTTAAAACATAGTTAAACAAACTTTTCTATAGGTAAGTAATATATTAAATAATAATATAAATATTGAAATTTAATAGAATTATTTTAAAATTATATGAATAAAAATACATATAAAGAATAATAGGTTTGAATTCGGGTCGATCTATCGGATTTGGGTTGTACACACTCGAGTTTAAATTCGATTTCGAATTGAATAAGTTCGGGGTTATATTTATGTTACTCGTACATGATCCATTTGGTAATGTCCCATCTTAATTCTTTCGTCTATCTTAAAAATCATCTCGTATTTTCCGAGGTCGAGTGTAAGTGATAGGTTACCTTCGGTTTTCATTCGAATTTCTTAACCGACCTCTACATTCTCTCTAAACCAAACTTCTTTCGAAAATCCCATTTGCTTAGCCTTTCGCAAAACTAACCCAATCACCCTTTTTCCTTTGCATGCTCAGCTGGTGTCAACCGTCTTTCCATTGCGACACATTAGGCGAATGGGTCGTTATCCGAGACTGAAGGTGGTGCCAAGAAGCCGAGTCGTTCATTTCTTTCCGATTTTAGACTCCTTGAACTTATTTTCCGTATTGAGAACACGAGGTCTGGGGAAAAATACAAGACTTATTTAATTTAAGTATATTGTGTAATTGACTTTTATGAATTTGTCTTAGTTTATTATAAAGTTATATTTTTATTCCGCATTAAAGTTTTGTCGACTTTTGTGATAATTGTGAAGCCTCGGGTGATTTGAAGTTTTAACCCGAGGTCACTGGCGGTAATATCCCTATAGAAAATTGGAGTGTTACGAACTTAACCTAAAATATATGTCTGTTAAGTTCAATCACAACCTTAAGTTATAATTAAATTTGTTCTAGAGCTACGCTTGACTTGATTCCATGTCATATACATGGAGACATAGAAAATTCGACATAAAATATAAATATGTCGTATTCAGTCGCAATTTAAATCAAGTCAAATTAAAAAATAAACATAAACTCTTAAGCCTTATGTTTCATAGTGGAGAGATTAGATAACCCTTTATGGAAGATGAGTTTAATCTCATTCACATTATGTCGATGTTAGTTGGTTTGAGTCCAAGCAACCCTTCTCTAGAAGGTGGGTTTGAGTTTGTTCCGTTGACGCATGGAAATCAAACATAAGCACCAAAACAAATATAAACAATAAAAAAAACACTCTGAACTACGTAAGGTTTGATTCTTTATAAAAGAGATATGTAGGCAATCCAAGAAATTGGGTGCAACTCGAATCATAAAAACCATTAGTTATTCTGTATCGATATGGCTCTTAATCAAAAGAGTCAAAAGAGAGGATCAAACAACAACAACAACAACAACAACAACAACAGCAACAACAACAACAACAACAACAACAACAACAACATATACCCAGTGAAATCCCGCTAAAGCAGGATCTGGGGGGTCAGGATGGGGCATTTCAGACCTAGATGAAATGCGCCCAATACAACCCAAAAATAAAGAATAAAGAATAAAAGGATAAAAATAAGACAATAAATAAGACAATAAAAATAAATATAAAGAACAAGAATAAATAATAAATAATAAAAGACCGAAAACCAACCGACTAGTTATCTAGCACCCTAATCTTCTCCCTCCACAACTCCCTGCACTGAGCCAAACTCTCTGAAATCCCTAACAAGGCCAAATCCTGCTTTAAACGTGTTTTGCAATTTTGTGTATATTTTTGCTCAACGCAAATAAGGACAATCTTTGTGGTCAAAACAAACTTATATGGAAAAGAGTGAACAACAATAATTTTACCATTATTAAATAAAAAATTTATCAGGGCGCATATCTTTAAAAATAAAACATATTATTTCTTGATTTCTTGCCATGCATCTCTTCTCTTACATCATATGAAACTAAAATCCTTCATCTCATTTACGTAGCTGCCAATGATAAACGATATCAGCGATGCCCTTCTTATTGATGCCATAGATCCCCTTAGAAGTAATAATCCAATGACAACTGTTATAACACCTCTTGATGTCTCGAAAATAATTGTAAAATTTTATTGAGGCATATGCATCTTCCTTTTCCAAATCGCAAAACGCATCCGAGAATAGTGTTGGGGCGAAAGGAATGATGCTGAATTCACCATCTTTCAACGTGTGAGACAAAGTTTGATAAGCTAGGCCATATTCACTCCATGAACAAGTTGAATTATTGCCGAGTAGGTTGTGGAGGTAAAGTTCAGTCATGGGGAATAGCGAATTGGTTGATGGAGTGAGACTAGTCACGGGCATGCCTCCGTCTTGTTTCACATCAAATGGTGCTCTTGGTGTCTTGGTGGATTGAATGACAACAGGTAGAGCTAGTAAGAAAACAATCATGGTGTTTCTAAAGAAAAATGGATTCATTTTGGATGCTTGAGTTATGGTTTTGAAGGCAGAGGGTTGATCTTGACTTGTAAGAACTCAATTTCATCCTATATCAAAATTCACCAAAAAGATGTCAATTTATAACGGCTATGGCTAAGAAAAATGACTAGGTAATGACTGTACATCCCAGTCAAAATAAATAGCTATAAATGCAAAAAAAGTGTCATTCATGCACCATAAATATTACAGCTAGTCAAGTTAATTAAAAGCCAAATGTACAATGACTTTATGTTTCAATTAACATTAATTGTTACTCATGCAACATTATTCTATATAAGTGGTTGTATATCTATATATCTACATGTCTATATTCAAATGAGCAATGGGTGTATGATCCAAACCGTGCAGCCCAATGAGCAAGTATCGAATTCAAGGCCCACTCAAAACCCATTCCTTGTTCTTTCTTAGACAAGGCACAGTCCGAGTTGCCGGTTCCTTCCCACTGAAGGGAGGTGCACTAGATTCAAATCTTCTGTCCCCTTAGCACGTCCCACTCCCGTGTCCCTCCTTTTCTATTGGTCGAAATTATGGGTCCCCCCTATATTTTCTCTTTAATTCTACCGAAATAAATAACATCGACCAATAGGAAAGAGTGAGACGTGCGGGTGGGACGTGCGGGGGGACAGAAGATTTTCGTCCAGGTGCACTTGGGTTATTCATGAAAGAAAGGGGAGATGGGCATAGGGTGGTTATCGTCGTCAACAATAGTAATTATGTGTACAATATCCATCCATTTATAGGAGGTTTAGCTAAAAAAAATGAATCCGGCATACTAATATCATTCAAAGGTCTGAAATTGCGTTCTGACATTAAAAATCAGCCTAATATAACACGTGACGGTACATTGTCATATTATTACATTTTTAATCAGATGATTCTCTTTAAGGATTTTTTTATATATATAGAGTTGATAATTGCTATTTGTTATGTTTTTAGGTGTTGTTTAGTTAATTTGATAGGTTATTATTGATTTAATTATAATGGATAGGTATCTATTTAGATTGCTAACTTGATGGTAAATGAAATGAAAATGTTTGTAACGAATTGTGTTTAAAGTTCAACCACTAGTAAATATAGTTATCTTATAGCACAGAAACATTTGTAGATTTGCATTTTTTTTATTTAAGACTAATTTTAATTTTATTTTGTATATACGTTGCATATGTTATGTCTATATACGTACATTAGTTTTATTTGTGCGAGAGCCATTATCTAAAGTTTGCCCCCCCTCTGGATAAATTCTGGCTCTACCATTGGTTGTGGCCTTAAGTTTCACCCAAAATAATTTTTTTTGGAGGAATCCAAAATCAATATTGAATTAAGAATCCTTTGTCCTTTTTTTTCAAGAAAGAATAAATAAATAAATAAATATTAAAAAATCTTCTTTTTCCTTTCCTTTTCTTTTTATTTAAGAAATAATTAAGAAAATGAGCACAAATTATAATTCGTTGTGGGAAATGGATTGGTTTGGAGCTTTTCAATTAGTATATGTTTTGTCATTATTAAATCTTAAAACATAGTTAAACAAACTTTTCCATATGTCTGGTAATATATTAAATAGTGCTGCAAATACGAAAATTGAATATAACTATTTCAACAATTATATTAAATATATATATATAGGTTACATAGATTTAAACTCATGTACGGTCTATCGGATTCGGGTTGTACATATTCTAGTTAAAATTGTCGGATTTATATTTATATTACTCATACATGATGCATGATTTATACTAGTTATTATATTATACGCACATATAAAAAGATCATGTTAAAGTTGTTTACCATAAAAATTTAATAAACAACTCAAACATTAAATTGATCAAATCATGGAGTATAGAAAAAGTATAAAATATCTTTAATTAAGGGACTTAAGAGAAGATTACAAATATTGCTCTCATATGAGAAAGTGGAGGGTGACACCTATGTTTGGAAGATCATGACTGTATACAAGTTGTGCGTGGTGTACACTAATTCAGTTCAAAGCAAAAATCAGGAAAAGGGAAATAGGGCCACCCCCTCGTTCTGTGTCCCTGGCCAAACCTTATTGAAAATTGATTTTGTTTTAAAATATAATTACGTATATATATTTGAAACTTGGTTAATGTTATGGTCTGAGAGGAACTGAGTGCATCCAAACATCATGTCTATTAATCTGTGGTCGTGGAGGAACCGAGTGGGGTCGAAGACCACATCAATAAGCATTTTCTGTACCGCTATAATGCCGAAATAATCCCAGGACTTCTTTTACTCTTCACTAAATTCTATTTTTCTTGAAGGGTCCTTGATTAATACGTATGTATGTGGGATTTACTAGTTTGATTGGATCTCACAAGTCTAGAGGTCTTAAATTCATACGTATTGGGTGCCTGATCAGAATTTGAAAATTGAACAAGCTAGTATGCATATGTATGAATTAGAAAATGTAAAATTTGAAAGGCATGTACGCGGAAGAATGACAAATCAAATATGGTTAATTGCATTTATCCTCTACATAGATCCAGTTGGGGATAATTAAGACTTAGAATCAGAACACTATATAGATAGATCAATTGGGGAAACCTATTCTCCCTTGATAATTAAGAAAAAGGGTCTAATTTGTGGGTTGGATTTAGAATTAACACTATATAGACTTAGAATTAAGACTTATAATTGGTTTTTCAGAATTTGTCTTTGTTTATTATAAAGTTGTATTTTAATTCTACATTAAAGGTTTGTCAGCTTCTGTGATAATTGTGAACCCTAAGGTAAATTATGGAGTTTTAACCTGAGGTCACTGGCGGTAATATCCCTATAGAAAATTGGAGTGTTACAAACTTAGCCTAAAATATATGTGTGTTAAGTTCAATCACAACCTTAAGTTATAATTAAATTTGTTCTAGAACTACGCTTGACTTGATTCCATGCCATATAAATGGATACATAGAAAATTCGACATAAAATATAAATATGTTGTATTCAGTCGTAAATTAAATCAAATCAAATTAAAAAATAAACATAAAATTTTAAGCCTTATGTTTGATAGTGGAGAGATATGATTAGACAACCCTTCCTAGAAGCTAGGATTAATCTTATTCACAATATGCCGATGTTAGTTGGTTTGAGTCGGAGCAATCCTTTTCTGGAAGGTGGGTTTGAGTTTGTTACGTTGATGCATGGAAATCAAACATAAGCACCAAAAACAACAAAAATAGTTATAAAAAATCACTCTAAACTACGTAAGGTTGATTCTCTATAAAAGAGATATGTAGACAATCCATGAAATTGGGTGCAACCTGAATCATAAAAAACGATTAAGTATTTTCTATCAATATGACTTTTAATCAAAAGAGTCAAACGAGAGGATCAAATTCAAATTAAAATAATTTAAATGTGTTTTGCTATTTTGTGTATTTTTTTGCTCAACACAAGTAAGGACACCCCTTATGGTCAAAACAAACTTATATGGAAAACAGTGAATGACGGCATTTTACCATTACTAAATCAAAAATGTATCAATGGCAGATATCTTTATAAATAAAACATATTATTTCTTGATGTCTTGTCATGCATCTCTTCTCTTACATCATATGAAACTAAACACCCTCGTCTCATTTACGTATATTCCACTCATGAAAGATATCAGCGATGCCCTTCTTATTAATGCCATAAACCCCCTTAGAATTAATAATCCAATTACAATTGTTATAACACCTCTTGATGTCTCGAAAATAAGTGTAACATTGTAATCCAATGACAGTTGCATTCCCTATTGAAAAATCGCATTCAAAATCCGTGAAAGGGTTCAGGTGGAAAGAAAGGGAGGTGACTTCACCATCTTTCAGCGTGTGAAACATAGTTGTATAACCTAGGCCATATTTAACCCATGAAACAGCTGTACCATTTCCGAGTTCGTTATGGAGGTAAACTTGAGTCTTGGGGAATAACGAATTGGTTGATGGAGTGAGACTAATCATGGGCATGACTCCTTGTTTCACATCAAATGGTGCTCTTGGTGTCTTGGTGGATTGAATGGCAACAGGTAGAGCTAGTAAGAAAACGATCATGGTGTTTCTGAATAGAAATGGATTCATTTTGGAAGCCTGAGTTTTGATATTGAAGGCAGAGGGTTGATTTTTGACTTGTAAGAACTCAATTTCATCCCATATCAAAATTCACCAAAAAAATACCAATTTATAACAACTATGGCTAAGAAAAATGACTAGGCAATAAGTGTACATCCCCAACCAAATGAATAGCTATAAATGCAAAAACAAGTGTCATTCATGCACCATAAATGTTACAAATCAAGTGATCAAGTTAAATAAAAGACAAATGAGCAATGAACGTATTAATATTAACTGTTATTCATGCAACATTATTAAATACATTTATACTATACTAGGGTTGTATATCTATATTCAAATGAGCAATGAGTGTATGATCCAAATTGTGTAGCCCAATGAGCACAATCCAACCATTGATATCGCGGAAATTCACTCCATGAGCAAGTATCGAATTCAAGGCCCAACTCATAACCCATTCCTTGTTCTTTCTTGGACTAAGGCACAACCCGAGTTGTCGGTTCCTTCCACTGAATGGAGGTGCATGTGGGTTTAACATGAAAGAAAAGGGAGATGGGCATAGGGTGGTTATCGTCGTCAACATTAGCAATTTTATGTACAATATTCATTTATGGGCGGATTAGCTAAAAAATGAATTGGGCATACTAATATCATATATCCAAAGGTTTGAAATTACGTTTCAACATTAGAAATCAGCCTAATATAACACGTGGCAGTACATTGTCATAGTATTGCATTTTTAATTATATGATTCTCTTTAAGGAATTTTATTATTTATATATAGAGTTCATAATTGCTACTTATTATGTTTTTAGATGTTGTTTTGTTAATTGTAAAAAGGTGGAGTTGTAAGTGGGCCAAAAAGCCCAAATGTAGAATTACATCTAAATTTTACAGTTGTAAACTTGTAATTTGTTTCATGCGTAGTTGTTAGGCCCATTTTAGAGTTGTATTTGTTCTTCTCGTACGTATGTGTATGTATGTAATATAACTAGTAATTAATTTTTTTAATTAACTAAGTAGAAATTACATCTAAATCTTTGTCAATAATATCTAGTAACCATTTTTCTACTGAAATTTGAAATTGGGGAAGAAGAGGGAGAAGGAGAAGATGGGGGGATCGGGAAATGGTCAAAGTTGGTTTGTGATCAAAGGTGGTCAAAAATGGGTTGATGAAGAAGACGGATGAACAGTTGAGGGTAAAATGGTAAAAGCGCACGAGTTAACGAATTTTTTGACAGAACAGTGATATGGGTTACTATTTGTTAACGAATTTCAATTTGTGGGTGGTTTAAAATAAAGTCGCCAATAAGGGGTGGTTATTACTAATATGGGGTATTTAATGGATGGTTTGTAATTAGCTCTTTAAAATAAGTTTTATTTGTGTTTGAAAGTTGTTAGAGAACTATAATGTATTGTGCCTAAAATATACTCCCTCCGTTTCAAAATACATGACCATATGCTAACTTTCTCTTGTTTCATAATACTTGTCCATTTCACATTTTTTCTACATCTCTTTCCATTTATAACCCTAATGATTATCTTTATCATAATCATTACACTTTTTCATATCTCTCTACCCAAATAATTAACTCTACATGTTATAGGGGTAATATAGGAATAACACTTTTTTCTTAATATATGTGCAATGTTGAAATGATCATGTATTTTGAAACGGAGGGAGTAAATAATAAACAATAAATTTTGATAATAGTTACTCTTGCAAATTATGTCTTATTCTCTAAGTTCAATCTCATTCCATAGAACTAATCTCGCAAATTAAGTCTTCTTCTCTAAGCCACCATCACAACAAATCTTTAACCACCACGTGAACTAATTAAGTGCAAGCCCATTTATATTCTTAGTTTTTTTTTGTTTGCTTACGTAAATGAGATTGTTCCTTTCTGAAAAGGAAATTCACTTCAGGATAAATTTCTTATACAATCGTACATTTACATGTCCGGCTTGAAGACTGAAGTTAATGTTGTTGTTGACTTCATATAATATACAACCAAAAACAATATAAACTCAACCAAAAACAATTTAAAAGTTGAGACACATCAAGCCAATCTCTATACCCGTTAGTCATGACATATATTGTTTTCTGTGGTTTACAAATCCACTTTGATGTTATAGATTTTGATCGGTTCAATTTCTACATAAGCTTCCGTACATAATTTTATTTCAAGGTACATATTGTTTTTATCTCCTCTTCAAAACGTTTTGCTTCTGCTAAACACCATTTTTCTATGAATCAATTTGCTGGCGAAGCAACTCCGTTGATCTACAACAACAATAACAACATATGTCTAGGAAAGTTCCACAAAAATAGGATCTGAGGGCTCGGTTGATCTGTCTAAGTGAAATCATTTCATCAAGATACAATTACATAATCTACATGTGTTGTCATGTAGTGGTTGTTCTTCCTATGGCGATGTTGGCGTACTTCATTGTAACACCCCGTCTTTCTAACAAGGTGTTACTCGGTAGTAGACCTCATGAGGCGCTACTAAGCTAATTCGACAACAGAACATTCGGATCTTGCAACGCTGACACGACGAGAAAACATTGAAAAATATCCAACTTGTATTACGAAATAAAATTTTTACAAAACAAATCATGATCCCAACCCAAAACAAGATTGACAAGTACGAACTTTCCCCAAACCCCAAACATAACAACTGACAACTTACGATATGAGACTACACATGTTAAATCAAACAATAACACAAATTGAAAATAGACAACAACACTTCCCATTTCCCACACCAAACTATTACACACATCGCTGCTTCGCACCACCAACATGTGAAGTCTCCATCACGGACTATTTGAATACTTGAAGTGAAAAATAGTTCCCTGAAGGGTCAACTACTATTCTATCAAGCTAGACTAAGCACGGCAACCATAGGATGTTTCAAAACAATTTTATTCTAAGGCCAGCAAACAAAAGTCCACAATCACATGCATAACTCTAATTAAATCCAGTCCTAGGTCCAGTTAGTCACAATATTCAATTCACTAACACAATCACAATCACAAGACCTCTTACACATTCACAAATCCACATCCACACACGCACCATCCCGCTCTCACACACGACCATCTCAACACAACGACATTCACCTCTTCAGTTCCACATCTATACTCACACAAACACATGTCTACACTCAATGTCCTAGTGAGCCGGAGTCGTAACCCTCCACTCTCGTTGCACTCCTAATCGGTGATGCAACCCTTCACCATCATTGCATACCGGAGATCTCCGATCGTTGAGAAAACACTTATAGTCAACACACATACTCAATAAGCATAGTAAAGCACAATCGAAATACTTGTAATCCAATTCAAACCTTATAAAAACCATTTCACATAAAGCACACATTATAAAAAATTTCAAAAGATCGATCAATTAGTTCCCAAAACCAATCCTACCATCACAGTGCAAAACTTAACAAGCTAGAATAGAACCGAGTAAGTCGAAAATCGACTTACCTCGAGGGTGAAGAGTCTCTGGGTTACGAGTCTACTAATTGAAAGAGTGCGGAGTTCCTGGCATGGATAGGTTCATTAACATGGAAATTAGGAGGCTTGACATTTACTACTTAATCACCACTTACACCAAACCAAACTGAAAACCCAAACCGAGATTGACTATTAATCAAATACTAAACTTTTCCTAAATACTTATGCCATATCTATATAAGTTTACTTTTCCTATATTTCCCTAAACCCACGACCCTAAATTAATCCCCATGCATGTGCTATTGAATCAGCAACTCCACCAAACTCGTATCCATCAACTTTGGTTTCATTCCCTTTGACTTTTCCAAGTCCGATTCACACTTCTAATGCCGACTCTTCCCATTGCTCTTCCAACTCATCACCATCACCTTGCCGGCAACCCACCCGACAAGACCGAATGACGACACGACAAGGGAAAAGAACAGGAAACTCACCTGCGGTCGACAACGAAGGCAGAAGTCTAGAGGCGGTAAACTATATTCCCTCCGTTTCACAATAAGTGTCGTTTTAGCACTTAAAATTTGTTTCATAATATGTGTCGTTTTAGGTTTTCAAAAAGATTTATTAGGGGTAATAATGATAATTTTTATTGGAATGTGTATTTGTTGACTAAAGTTGTTCATTCATTGGCCAAAAAAATGTAATGAGTGGTAAGATTAAGAAAAAGTTGTATGTTTTGAAGTGAATGATTGTTTTTCTTAAAAAACTGTGTTGAGAGCTAAAACGACACTTATTGTGAAACGGAGGGAGTATTACACTGTAAGAGACCTTGCATTGTAAGAGACCTTGGCCCGCTGGTTAAAAGGTTGGGAGTTCGAAACCCAATGTAAACATCCTTTTTATTACACTGTTTTTTGTAATCATTAACTTCTACATGGTTAACTGACTATTGTACCCGTACACTTGCATTTTTAGCTCATTTTTTTTTGTTTTTATTTAACTAGTTAGATAAACTAATTAAACTATATTTTCTACTTAATAGTAACATTTCACTAATTATCTATAATTTTTTTCCTATTAGGTTATAGATAAGAATTTGATTTTCTCACACGTACTTAAATTTGTATATACTTACTATACTAGGTGAGTGCCCCATGCCAAAAACCACTTTACCACCATTTGTTAGTTGTGTTAAGACTAAATTCTATCCCACGTTGGGAAATTGAAACTAAACCACCCACCATATAAGTACATGAGCTACTCCCCCTATTGCCAATTGGTTTTAGGGTGGAACCTCATGTGCTTATGTGTCGGGTTTACCGCGCATATGCGCACGAACCGACGTGTGTACCCCCCACGTCATATATGACCCACCGAGATTTAACATGGTATCAGAGCCTGTTCGGTCTGGGTCCGACTATCCTGGTCTAATGGGTTGGCCGGCCTTAAGGCATGAGTCGTCAAGCGCAACTGGCATATCTACTCCCCCTATTGCCACCTATTGCCAATTGGTTTTAGGGTGGAACCTCATGTGCTTATGTGTCGGGCTTACCGCACGAACCGACGTGTGAGCCCCCCACGTCATTTATGGCCCACCGAGATTTAACAAGTTGATATGTTTAAGCAAATAGGAATAAATCATTTGACAATAAGAAATGAAAATAAGTGAAGAACTCAATAATTGATGAAGGAGTTATTACACTCCTAAAGTTTTGCCTACAGCTTGTATACTAAGATCATTAAAAAAAATCAACTTACATATACACACAAAGAAGAAACTTATGTAAAAAAAAAAAAAAAGAAGAAACAAGATTTAAAACTCTCATTCTTAGCATCTCATAGGCTTTTGAAAGAATATGAGGGTAATGTGTCTTCCGTCAATGTAGTCCTGCATATCCAGCAAGACCAACATATATTCAGTCCAACAAATCTAGGTGCGGCCAGATGTTTCTCGGAGATAATTTCACTTGAAGCATGGTACACCGACATTAATTTTAAACAGGTTACTAATACTTCTCAGTCAAATTACTAAACACTACCATCGTCTTAAGATCTCGAAAAAAAATGCAAAGCATTAGCCGACTTTGTCAACAATTAGTAATTGTACCTGATGTTCCATTACTACAACGCTCAACAGAAGGCTTCCATGATGTAGTGACAGTATAAGGGTTCTCCCAGAGGGAAGGAGACTCCTTCACCTGAAAATGTAACCGTACAATCCATCCAAAAACATGAGTACGCCAATTGAAGACCAAATTGAAGATTTGACATTAAAAAGCCTAGGCCTTACTCGAGGACAATGAAGAACAATGCCATCCTTGGTCTAGACCTCCACCCATTTCTTCTCAGTTATCTGGTGAAACAAGACAACAACAATCAATTCAAACAACCAAACCAAACGAATGCATATAATTAAGCTTTAAAACTTGGCCTTTGATGTCCGCGTTTTTAGGTAGACTTTTAGGGTCTAGATAGGTTAGTTTAAGATGTTTTTCGTAGTTGAGTCTTGTGTTTTTGAGTCTTTTTGCATGTGTTTTCGTATTTTTTTGAGATTCGGAAACTACGCATATTTGTGTCGTTTTGTAGGTATTTTGAAGCTTGAAGACGGGTTTGGAGCGAGGCTAGGAGAGGATGGACGAGCTAGGAGGAAGATTTCAAGTGGAAGAGTCAAGGAGAAGAGCTAAAGAGAAGCCAAAGCAAGGAGAAAAGTCAAGCAAAAAGTCCCAAGATCGAGCCCAAGGAGATCGAGCTCGAGCCACTTTACCAAACTTAGAGCACAAGGAAAACAAGCCTCAGGATCGACCCTGAGGGGGTCGATATCGACCCTAATATGGTCGAACCTAGGCGCCGACTTCTTCTATCCGGATTACATGTGTTGAAAGTTTCCTAGTTTGTATTTAAGGAAGGTTGTTTCTTTGTGTTTCCTAGTTAGATTAGGACTCCTTTTCTTCTATAAAAGGAGATTGAACCTTTAGTTTTATTCATGTTTTAGGGGGGATAATTCATCCATTGGTGGGGGAGTCAATTAATTATCAAGACTTGGAGAGTTAGGAAGAAGACTTGGAGAGCAAGTTTGAGGTTTGTAAGATTGACTTTTGGTTTTTATTTGAATTTTAGTTTGGTTTGATCATGTCTTATTCTTCTTCTTCCTTGTCTCTCTTTGCTATGTGTGAGTAGTCTTCTTAAGTTCTAGGGTTGGGCAAAAACCCAACACAATCATGCATGTTTAAAACTTGAATTCATGACTTGAATGCTTAAGGATCATATCTAACCTATCTTGTGCTTACTCCTTGGTGAAAATTGAGGCATGTCTTGTAATTAACCCTAGCGAAAGTGAAAAGTTAGTTGCTTGGTTACATCTAATAGGATTATTTGCGAAAGTTGATATTCCTAGGTTGAAGGATAGGTAGAAAGTTGTTTGATTTGCGAAAGTTGATTGAATAGCTTGAATTGTTTGCGAAAGTTAACTTTTCTATGATCTAGATGGCATGATAGTTGTGAATTCTTGTTGAAAGCATGTATGGTTGTTGTTGTGGTAGCCCTAGCCCTAGGATTTGCCTTTTATATTGATTGAAATTCGTAGACGATCCTGACTTTGCTATACGCAGCGGGGTCTTGAATATAAATTTATTTGTTCGAGAAACCCTTCAACAACCTTTTAGTTCTAGTTGGCATAATGGAACAAAATAGTACTTAAACAGGACACAGACAACTTAAAAGTGTGATCTAGAGGATCGAAGCACATGACTCATATAACATGTATAATCCATCTAAAAAACATCCTAAAATCGGCAAAGTTGGTCAAAAAAACTTGAAGATCAACCGTGACTTACGATGTTTGGAATTCGAGAGCCGATCGAGCAACTGTGATTTGAATAGGGATCAACACTCTACCCATCCAACAGTTGGAATACCCAAACTGCCTAATGTGATTTGAATAGGGATCAGAACTCATAAAAGCTTCTGCTTTTTTTTTTCATATAAAATCACCTTCAGAGGTTCTGAGCAACAACTAATCAGAATCATCAAATAATCATCAAGAGACTGGTCTTCTTCTTCCAATGCATCCCCGCCTGTAAATACGACTATCATATACTCGGTTATCTTCGGACCGGAGAATGCCTGCAAGGCTCTGACTGCAGCCTCTTCTTCCTCGGTAAAACGGTTAGTAACAAAAAACACGAGTAGAACGGCGTGTATCCCATCCCTCCCCTGGCCTATGCATTTCATAATCTCCTAGCTGACGGTTTCATATTCAACTTCGAAATAGAATAGCCCTGCAATGTCAAAAATCAGTACATATAACAATTACCTGATTTACAACATTAATAAGCCTGTGCACCTGGCGAGTCAATGACATTGACAACTTGTCCATTTTTGAAAGTGGTAGTTTGCAACTCAGTAGTGGCAGTGACGCCTCCTGAGCTTACTTTCGACACGAAAGCTTTCCCAACCCCTGAAAGCTTGCCAATAGGGGTGGAAAACCTCCCTTTTATATATCACACTGTTGTAACGGTAGATCGAACGAGAACAATAAAGCAAGAACGACATACAGATTTACGTGGTTCGGTAACGGTGTGTTAACCTACGTCCACGGGCAGAGAAACCGTATATTATTATGGAAGACAGAATTCGGAATACAGAGGTCTAAGTATTTCAAGAGCTTATATAGTGACTCAAGAAACCCTAGATACAATTATGGATTGCAGGCCCAAAACAGCGAGACCCCCGTGCTACCTGTCGCAGTGTGTGATTCAGATTCAAGGCATATTAACAAATCTCCTCCTTGACTTGAATCCTCCCAGAAACTAGATGTACCATAACAAATGCCTGAAGTTTCTCTGCCTCAGATTGCCCCTAAGGGCTCAGATTACTGACTTGTGATGTTGAGCAAGTCCAAGCAATGTTGGAACTTGCTCTCAAGAACCGGCTTGGTGAACATATCAACAGGGTTATCAGCAGTCCCTACTTTTCTTCACCTGAATTCTCTTCTCATTCCTCAGAAAGTGGTACCTGACATCAATGTGCTTCGTCTTCTCATGATGGACTTGATCCTTGGTCAAGCATATTGCACTCAAGCTGTCACAATACACTGTCGCCTGATCCTGATGTAGGCCTAGATCATTAACTAGTCCCTTTAGCCATATTCCCTCCTTAGCAGCTTCTGTCAGAGCCATATACTCTGCCTCTGTAGTAGACAAAGTAACTGTAGGCTGTAGAGTTGCCTTCCAGCTCACCACAGAATCTCCCAAAGTGAAGACATAACCAGTCATAGATCTCCTACTGTCCACATCCCCAGCATAATCAGAGTCTGAAAATCCTGCAACTAAGCACGACGTGTCATTCCCATAACAGAGACCAACATCTGAGGTACCTCTCAGGTACCTAAAGATCCTCTTCACGGCCTGCCAATGCTCCTTTCCCGGACTGACCATGAACCGACTGACTACACTGACTGCGAATACCAAGTTTGGTCGAGTGCAGACCATAGCATACATCAAGCTCCCAACTGCACTAGAATACAGAACTCGAGACATGTACTCCTTCTCCTCCTTAGTCTGAATTGTGTACATTCCCAGCTTGCAGTTAGAAGCCATTGGAGTATCTATAGGCTTCGCTGAAGACATGCCAAATCTGCTCAATATCTTCCTGATGTACCCTTCCTGTGATAGAAAGAGCTTTCTCTTCTTCCTGTCCCTATAGATTTCAACTCCCAGAATCTTACGAGCAACACTCAGATCTTTCATCTCAAATTCTGCACTGAGAACACCCTTCAACTTCTGAATGTCTGACTTATCCTGAGCAGCAATCAACATATCATCCACGTACAGAACCAAATAGATGCGTGAACCACCCTTAATGTCACTGTAGTACACACAACAATCATATGGACTTCTGTTGTAGCCAAGCTGCCCCATGTAGCTGTCAAACCTCTTGTACCACTGCCTTGGGGACTGTTTTAGCCCATATAAGGACTTCCTCAACCTGCAAACATGATCCTCTTTTCCTGGAACCTGGAATCCATCTGGCTGAGTCATGTATATTTCCTCCTCCAGCTCTCCATGTAGGAAAGCTGTTTTCACATCTAGTTGCTCGAGTTCCAGATCCTGATGTGCAACTATTGCTAGTAGCACCCTGATGGAGGTATGTCTGACTACTGGTGAGAAGATCTCGTTGTAGTCTACTCCCTCTCTCTGAGTGAAACCTCTTGCAACCACTCGTGCTTTGTACTTTATACCCTCTGCAGCAGACATTCCTTCCTTCTTCCTGAACACCCATTTGCAAGTGACTACCTTTCTGTCAGCGGGCAATTTCACCAATTCCCAAGTCTGATTTTTCTGAAGGGACTCCATCTCTTCTCCCATTGCAGCAAGCCACTGTGCTGACTCACTCCCAGATATTGCAGCCTTGTAGGTGGACGGCTCATTATCCTCCACCTCCTCGGCCACCTGCAAGGCATATCCCACCAGATCATCGAACCTGTATCTTGCTGGAGGTCTGATTCCCAACCTTCTTGGTCGGTCTTGAGCAATGCTTCGATGCACAACTTCATCTGAACTTGCTTCTGGTGGCATATTCTCTGCCTGAACGGATTCTGACTCCTCCATAACAGATTGAGGTGGTTGATCATCATCCAACCTAGGTGCCTGAAACTCCTCTGGAGTGAATTGCACCTCCACCTCCTCAGTAACAACCTCTTTTCCTACTGCATCACTGCTCTTCTCTTTCGGATTCAGCATGGAACTCTCATCAAAGACTACACTTCTGCTCAGTATAACCTTGTTTTCAGACCAGATCCTGTACCCTTTCACACCAGCACCATACCCCACAAAGACTCCCTTCTTAGCCCTAGGCTCCAACTTGCCCTCATTCACATGATAATAAGCAGTGCAGCCAAAAATTCTCAAATTTGAGTAATCAGCGGGGTTTCCAGACCATACCTCGTAGGGTGTCTTGCAATCAATGCCTGTGTGCGGACTCCGATTGATGAGATAGCAGGCTGTTGTAACAGCTTCAGCCCAAAACCTTCTAGCCAAACCAGCATTAGAAAGCATACATCTTGCTTTCTCCAAGAGCGTTTGATTCATTCGTTATGCTACACCATTCTGCTGCGGTGTATGTCTGACTGTGTGATGGCGAGCAACCCCCTAATCTTTGCAGAACTCATCAAACTCAGATGAACAGAATTCCAGACCGTTATCAGTTCGCAGCCTCTTGACCTTCTTCCCAGTCTGATTCTCCACTAAAGTTTTCCATTCTTTGAATTTACTGAACGCCTCGCTTTTATGTTTCATCATGAATACCCACGTCATCCTAGAGTAATCATCAATGATAGACAGAAAGTACCTGTTACCGCCCAGAGATTCAACACGAGAAGGACCCTAACAATCTGAGTGGATGTAATCCAGCGTGCCCTTTGTTCTATGAACTGCCTTTGGAAATTTGCTGCGGTGTAACTTCCCAAAAACACAGTGCTCACAAAACTCCAAGCTTTTGATCTTGTGACCCTCAAGAAGATCTTCCTTAGACAAAATCTGCATTCCCCGTTCACTCATATGAGCCAGCCTCATATGCCATAGTCTGGACAAATCAGCATCCTGAACCTGAACTGATGCAACAGCTGCAGAACCTGTGACTGTTGAACCCTGCAATACATACAAAGTTCCCTGCTTGGCGCCTTTCAGAATCACATCAGAGCCTTTGCAGACATGTAGGCCTCCACCCTCGCCCCTGAAACTGAAACCCTTACTGTCTAGCAAACTAAGAGATATCAGATTCTTCGTCATAAGTGGAACATGCCTGACTTCCTTCAATGTGCATAACCTTCCATCATGTGCCCTAAACTTGATAGAGCCAATCCCAACTACTCTGCAGACTGAGCCGTTTGCCATAGACACACTACCACCATCTACACTGCTGTACGTTGTGAACAACTCTCTCTTAGGACATATATGGTACGACGCCCCAGAGTCGAGAAACCACACATCTGCCTGATGTGCTTGTTCTCCTGCCATCAGAACAATATCATCCTCTGAATTGCTTCCTCCCTCTGCTACTGCAGCGGATCCAGATTTCTGCTCTGACTGTTGCTTCTGCTTCTTCTTAGGGCAATCATTCTTCCAATGCCCCTTCTCCTTACAGTAGGCACAGACATCGTGAGGTAACTTAGGGTTCGATTTCTGCTCCTACTGCTTCGCCTTTTTCTTACCCTTCTTTCCCTCTTTGCTTCCTTTGGCCATCAACCCAGAAGCCTGATTGTCTATAGCCGTCCCAGATGTCTTGTGACGCAACTCCCTGGTGTGAAGTGCAGACCTAACCTCTTCCAGCGACACAGTCTCCTTCCCAACGATGAAGGATTGAACAAAGTTCTCGTACGAAAGAGGCAACGACACAAGCAGTATTAGAGCAGTATTCTCATCATCCACCTCTTCATCAATATTACGCAATTCTAGCAAAATTGTATTCAATTGATCTAGGTGTTCACGAAGAGATGTACCTTCTGCCATGCGCAGGCTGAAAAGTCGTTGCTTCAGCATTAACTTGTTCGTCAAGGACTTAGTCATATAGAGGCTCTCCAACTTCAACCACAGTTTGGCTGCGGTATCCTGATCTGCAACTTCCGTTATGACGTCGTCTGCCAGACACAGCATAATCGTGGAATGAGCCTTCTCCTCCAGAGTTTTGTACTCGTCAGACGATGCATCCATTCCCTTCTTATCTTTCGCTAACGGCGCCCACAGACCTTGTTGCTTCAGCAAAGCCTGCATCTTTATCTTCCACAGACTGAAACTGTTTCTCCCGGTGAATTTGTCGATCTTCAGCATGGATCCAGACATTGTTCTCGGCGGAATTCGAAACCTCAGCTCTGATACCAGTTTGTTGTAACGAGAGATCGAACGAGAACAATAAAGCAAGAACGACACACAGATTTACGTGGTTCGGTAACGGTGTGTTACCTACGTCCACGGGCAGAGAAACCGTATATTATTATGGAAGACAGAATTCGGAATACAGAGGTCTAGGTATTTCAAGAGCTTATATAGTGACTCAAGAAACCCTAGGTACAATTATGGGTCGCAGGCCAAAAACAGAATGCAACAGGCCCAATAACAGAAAACATAGTGTACCGTGTGGCCCAATAACAGAATGCAGCGAGACCCCCGTGCTACCTGTCGCAGTGTGTGATTCAGATTCAAGGCATATTAACACACATAATGGAATTCATGACTTTCCAATGTGGGAATTCCCCCATAAGGAATTCCTGCAACAGGATGCCATGAAATCAGAGAGTGGAAGAGCGCAGAAAGAGGAGAGAGAAAGGGAGATCGGGAGTAGCAAAATCGGGAAGGTTCCCGTAGGAACAGAAAAAAGAAGAGAAAAAATAATAAAAAAAAGCCTTAAATACATCCAAATAACAAAAAGCTCTCATTTACACCATACATGTAAATACCAGTCTAAAGTCAGACGCTTGACCTTAATCTCTCTACTATTTATCTATTTCAATTGTATCCATTATATGTTGACATAGTGTTACTCATAAATTGCTTTTTCAATCAATTTTGTATATTTTAGTGATGAACTAAAAACGGTTACTATAACATTTTTTATCCTGATCCTGTGGAGGCATGGAGATTATACCAATCTATATCTATATCTATAGAAAAAAACGATTCCTCAATGTTGTTTTAAAAATTAGATTTTCCTGTTTGGTTAACTATTGGTCACCGGCAGTTTTCATCTGTTCAATTTCCTGATCATTGATTCCCCCTTGGCCATACAAGAGCGATCGAAATTCACAAAAAGTCCATAACCCCCACAAATCTCACTCTTCTACCTCTTCTTCTACTTTCCCGTGCCTCTTCTTCCCCTGTTACTTCCCGATCTCCACCAAATAAAAACAATAGCCCCACCCTTGCCTACTCATCGCCTATTCTTTCTCTGTTTTTTTTGTTTGGATCTGTAGATGCCGACCACCTCCGACGGTAAGCCAGCCCCCCCGGACGACCCGGAACCAACTCCGATCACCTGGCTCTTCCTCCGCTCGCTCGCTCTCGCACTCGACCCGCTCTTGGCTCACTTTGCTCGGCCTCCCTCGAACACCCTCAACACCCCGGCCAAACCCCATATTTCTTTCTGTTCCTCACAAACGACGATTATCAATTCCAAGTCCCATAAACAAGTATATATTGTCAATTGAAATTCCAGTGCGATTCCTCACAAATTGTTCGCCGGAGTCGGAGATGTCGCCGTCGAGCCTAGGATGAAGCGGGAGGCATACCGTCGTCACCAATTCTCCGGGGGAGAGGGCGGTGTTGGTGGTCACGGTAAAGGCCGAGCGAATCGTCAACAAGGACGCCCGGAATTTGCGCGAGCGTCATCATCGACCCAATGGTGAACAAAGAAAGAAGGAATCGTGGCTGAGTTTTATCCACTTTGCACTTGCACACCACCTGTTTGTGAAAATGCCAATGAGAGAGCGAAAACAGAACACCAAAGGTTATTATTGCTTTTTTGTTTTAATTATCTGAATGGATTTTTGTTTGTTTTGTTGCTATTGCTTTGTGTGTGTCCACTCACCACCACCACCACCCACTGCCCACCGCCTGACTCTTATCAGGGGAATCCGGCGAGTCTTTGGGCTCTGATGTTCCGGCGGAATTGGAGGCCGTCGATGAATCTTCTGAGGCTGAGGTGGAGCCTTAGCCGAGGAAGGCTAGGCCTAAGATGGGAGACATAATGGGGGTAGTTCTACTTCTTCTGACAGTTTCTTCTTCCACATTGAAATTCATTATATTGTTCGAACTTCTGGAATTGATCTCGATTTGAGCAGATTTCGAACAAGAGAGGGATGGAGTTTTCGGTGTTGGAGATGCCAGTGTTAGATATCAGGACATGTGACATTTTGCAAATCAAATTGGTTAGTTGAGAAATGGTATTTGCTTCGTGTGGATCTTTATTAGGGTTTTGTCTATACAAAATCCTGGCATTCACACCACAATCCGAATTCGAAGGATTATTGTTGGTGTTGGGGTCTAGATCGTCTTCCCTCTCTAAGCATCACACTCTCTTCTGTCCTCACAATGCTCATCATATGGAATAAGTGCTTTTTTTACTAGGCTTGTGTATGTGTAATTAGGCAAATTAGCATTTAGATTCATTCTATGGAAGTGATATCTTCTACAGCTTATAACTAAGTATTTTTTTTTTAAATCCCAGGCCCAACTGTATACTATCTTGGAAATTTGTCGTGCATTTGATCGTATTTTCAAGGAGCATTTGGATGGAGGGTGAAGCTTCCTTGATCCTTCTCTGATTGAATTTAGCATGAACCTTTTTATTGACTATCATTTTAAAGGAAATGCTCTGATATCTAGCAATTAGGTTGTAAAAATAATTCTTTTGGTCTTTCAGGCGCCCCGGAGGTGATCGTATTTATGGAGTTTTCGACAATCAGCTCCCTGCAGCACTGAAAAAGCTTCCATTTAATCATCATCTTTCAATCCAGAATGTCAAGAAAGTGGTTTCGTAAGCCGATGGTTACCAACCACATCATATTGCCCCATAGCAAGGTTATAAATGGGGGAAAGCACGCCAGAAAAATATTAGAAGGCATGCTGAGGCATGAGGGTAAATGTGGCTAGACGGGCCAAGAAATTGAAGATAAAGCTTACTAGCAGGGAGCTATCACAACGCAATGTAGCTAGATGGGCCAAGAAATTGAAGATGAAGGTAATACCTGTGTGATCTTGCAGTCCAACCTAAACAGATTTTCTTGTTGTAGAATAAGTAGAATTCATTATTCTACTTAAAAAGCTTTTTTATGGTAATTAATGGCTATTTTTTTCACATAGCTACTAGGGAGAGGTAGAAACACAAAAGAATCTATGTAGCCTATTAGTTTGACAAGCCCAGAGTGACCACTGTTCATGGTGTTAAACATTTTTAGCTCATTTGGTGTTTTTTAATGGATCATGTAAGTGTATTCAATGATATTACCATACGAAATTAGATTAGAGCTTTAGATTTGTCCTCTGTTTTGAGATTGAATTGGAGTTTGATTCATATATATTACCGGTTTTAGTGTTTATAGCTGTTGAAACTAAAACTATCCCACATCGGGAATTGAAACCTTTATCCCACATCGGGAATTGAAACCTAAATCACCCACCATATAAGTACATGGGCTACTCCCCCTATTGCCAATTGGTTTTAGGGTGGAACCTCATGTGCTTATGTGTCGGGCTTACCGCGCATATGCGCACGAACCGACGTGTGAACCCCCCACGTCGTATATGGCCCACCGAGATTTAACATGGTATCAGAGCGTGTTCGGTCCGGGTCCCGAATTCCTGGTCTATTAGGCTGGCCGGCCTTAAGACACGAGACGTCAAGTGCAACTGGCATATTGCAGGGCAAGGCAGTTGCACTTGAGGGGGCGTGTTGAAACTAAAACTATCCCACATCGGGAATTGAAACCTAAATCACCCACCATATAAGTACATGAGCTACTCCCCCTATTGCCAATTGGTTTTAGGGTGGAACCTCATGTGCTTATGTGTCGGGCTTACCGCGCATATGCGCACGAACCGACGTGTGAACCCCCCACGTCGTATATGGCCCACCGAGATTTAACAATACCGTTTTGTGTACTGTAAAATGCCCGTTACAAGAACAAGCATTATAAGCAATACTGTTTCGATAACATATTCTGGAGCGTTAACCTGTAATACTAATACACCGACATTCAATAAAAATATACCATGAAATTATTAAGAATTTCGATGATTTATAAGAGCATCCCCAACAGATGTGCTAAAAGTTTTTCTGAAATGGAGAAGCAAAAACAATATTCTCCAAATTTTTTTTACTTCAACTCCAAAAGCTTCTCCATTTTACAGAATATAACCTTTCTTATTTAAGTCCAACCACTTATCTATTTTGAAGAATTCAATGTTTATTAATTATTATTTTTATTTAACTCACAGAAATGAAAATATAATACAATCTTACTTTAAAGATATTTAATTTTTTATTTAAATAATAATAAAGAAGTAATTATACTAAAGAATCATAATGTAAATAAGAAAATACGTGCATTCACAATTAGGTGTTGGAAAGACTATATATTATTGTTTAATGGTTTTAGGGTCGGTATGGATCGACTAAAATATTTATGACTTATATACACATAGACTCAATAAAATTAGGACTTATGTGAGCAAAAAGTTCATGCATTCACGAGAAGATATAATAATTAAAAATATATATTTTATAATATATATGATGAATTTGCATTATATATTTAACACTAAAGGAAAAACTTAAATTTTACACTCAATGAATATAAACCTTCTACTATTAGCATAAATGCATTTTGAAGAAAGGAATAATTACCATAATAGTATTTTGGAGAATGAAGTGCAATTTTAGAGAATCCCCTACATTTAGAGAATGAAGTGCAATTTTTTTTCCCATCTCCATTATGGAGAATGAGATGGAGAAGGTGTTGGGGTAAAAAAATGAGGTATAATCCCCCAAATCCCTCATTTTCTCTATAATAGAGAAGCTGTTGGGGATGCTCTAATATACCTTGCATTATTAACAATTTCTAATATTTTTCTGGCGTGCTTTCCCCCGTCCATCGAACGGGGCATGCCTACTAGTTTTTATAAAATTCATTAGCCTATGTCAAATTTTAAACTTTTGATGAAATTTGATTCGTAATAAATTATTAATTTCATATATATTCATTACTTCAAAATCTAATATTAAGGGTTAAAATATTCGTGGGTTGAAAATGTACTATTCTGATGTCTGTTATTGTCAATATTACTATACCATAGTGATGTCATAGAGGAAGATCACCACTTACATGTGCGTAGATCACCACTATATATAGCGGTATCATAGGGGTGACACATGTAAGTGATTATGTGTGCTATTGTTTTCCTGGCAATATATACAAAGAAGAATTAGTAACCAGTGCTCCTATTTGATAATCAGTTTGCAAATATGACTTTTTTTTTTCGATTTGCAAAAATGCCTAAAAATATTACATTCATGCCCAAAATGACTAATCTTTATCAAATAAAATACAAAATGAAATATTTTTAAAAAACTCAAAAAATTATTATTTTTATTAATATTTATTTTGAAAAATAAAATATTTTAACAAAAAAGTTTTTATCCAAATTTGAAAATATATATAAATACAAATGTTTTATAAATATTTTAATGTTAACACAAGATTTCGTTTTTTGATCTATCCTTTTTGAAAATTAAAAGAAAAATTGAAAATCTTACAAAAAAAAGCAAATAATCTCTCCGGATATAGATTTACCATCATCCCTAAAAATAAACAAAAAAAAATCAATCAAATTCGAACAGCAACAAAACGAGAAATCTCGCTCGCTGCAAAATTTCTCGCTCGCTGCCATCGTCTCACTTGGCGGTCGACCTTCGCCCCTTGCTCGCCGGCCGACCTTCGTTCCCATCGTCTCTAGCTGACCGACCTTCTACGCCCCCCCCCCCCTCAAACTCTCCTCTCTCGCCAACATCAAGCAAATTCGCTCGCCGTTGCAAATCCCGCACCCTCTCGCCGGCCGACCTTCGTCCCCATGTTTTTAAAAGAAAATCAATGATAGTATTTTACAGAGGGCGACAGGATGTTTTTTTTTGTGTATGACAGGATGGATACGGAGGGTGACAGGATGAACCTCATCCATAGCACAGAACTCGAACAATCTTCGAAAACCCTAGCTTCAAAATAATGGTAGTATTTTACAAAAGGATGACATGATATTTTATTGTGTATGACAGGATGCTTACTGAGGGTGACAGGATGCATCTCACACATAGCGCAGAACTCGAATAATCTTCAAAAACATAGCTTCGAAAATCATGCGTATATATGGAAACGACAATAATAATGATACATATGCATATATGTTTCACAATATTATTAGATAAAAATCTTAATCATATCTTCCACAATATCTTAATTTTTTCCAATTTTTTTTTCAAAATCTTTTCTTATTTTTTATTTTTTTTTCTTTTTCTATTTTTAGTTTTGTATTTAAAATGAATTTCCAAAATTTATGGCTAAATATTTGTAATGTAATTATAATGATTTTTTAATAAACTTCTATTTAAAAGAAAATACAAAATAATATAAATTTTATTGCAAAAACGCCAAAAACAGCATGCTTCGCTATTTTTTTCGTTTTGAGGGACGTTTTTGCAAACCGTTATTCTGGGTGGGGCAAATCCGCAAATTCTCCATATACAAATGCTCTTGATCAAAAAAATATATACATATGGAAATTGATAATTTTACCAACATTAGCTTCTAACGTAGAAAGTGGAAACTGGAAACTGATAATTTTACCAACATTAGGCAAGTCAGACTGAGAAGTTTTCAGTGTCACCCCTACTAAAGGCATCCTAGCAGCAATTAAGAAAAAACAATTACCTTATAATGTACAATAATTCTATAGGTTGGATTAAGCTCGTATTCTGGAACCTGTTTGGGGTTCGTTAGTGTCATTGGAGTTTTCCTCATTTTTTGATTTCAAGTTAATATCCAAATACATCACAACTCATAAAGATTAAACATAAGGAGTACAAAAAAACATAGCCAGATTTTATATCTACCAACACTTTGGCTTCTCTGGCCATCAAAATCTCATAAACATCCATGTTCCCATAGAATTTAGCATGAAAACTGTTGGGAAACAAAACTATCCCGCATTTGAAGTTGGGCAACAAAATTGCCTAGTATATAAGATGGTGGGTTACTCCTTCTATTTCCAATTGGTTTTAGGATGGAACCCCACCGGACTTGTATCTGGGTCACCCACATGTCTAATATGGTATCAGAGTGGGGGGTTTGGGCCCGTTTCTTCAAGTGTCAACTGGACCGGCCCAATTGCACTTGAGGGGGCGTGTTAGGAAGCAAAACTATCCCACATCTGGAGTTGGACAACAAAAATGCCTAATATATAAGATGGTGGGTTACTCCTCCTATTGCCAATTGGTTTTAGGATGGAACCCCAATGGACTTGTATCTGGGTCACCCACATGTCTAATAGTTCTTTTGGGGAGAAAGGGGGTGTAAAAAGTGCAGCGGAGAAGAGTGGGGTTGAGGGTTGGGTTTTTTATTTTTGTCCTAGGCTAGGTTTCGAGTAGGTGAGAGAGAGATCGGATTTACATTCCACGTTATTATGTGACCGTTACTTTTTTTTTGGGTGAAAATTATGTAGCCGTTATCTAATTGGTAATAGGAGTAATTGGTGGGCAAAGCTAACGGATGGAGTACAATATTTGATTGCACCTGGACCGTTTTGCATACAATATTAATGGGTCTAAAACTAAATAATTTTCTCTTTCTCTTAAATTCTACCATGAGATGGGGATGAAAGTGAATAGGATGAAAATATAATATCATGAAAACATTGTTATTTGTATAAAATGATGGGCACTTATTGCCATAAATAGTCTTTCTTTATAGTATTACTAGAGTTAGTGGCCCGTGCGATGCACGGGCTTTGTTTACAACAGAATGATTGTTGTTTTAGGAAGAAATCAAAGATATTGATTGTGTATATTATAAAAATATGAGCATGTTTTAATGACCGAATTGTTTACTAAATTTTCATCCAAGATATATGCGTAGTAGAAGTTAGACCAAGGAGTTTCATTATCTTTTGATATGACAATAGAACCTCCCTAAATTAAAACGCGATAAATTAAAACAACTATAGAAATATAAGGTCCCAATAAAAGTAGTGATTAATAAAATGTGAAAAATTACATAAATATAACCAAGAGAACTTTGGAAACTTAGTAAAATATGCACCTACTGTTGATTGTTTTTTCTTAAAAATTAAATCTACTTGAAGTATATCTCTAACTTATATATAAGAAACGTACAATAATACCAATCATCCAAAATTTGGCCAAAAAATTGTCTGTGTTTTATTTTTAGTGAACAACTGAACATGTTAATGTTAATAGTTTGGCTATGCTTTTACGATTTCTGTAGATGGAATTATTTTTGGTTAAATGAGAATAACTGATATTGTTTTAAGTTAATAAATTTAATTTAGTCACATTGTAATTGTTGGACTGTTCAAATTTCTATAATGTAACATAAAATTAGTTTAACATATATCAATTAATTCACGTAACTAAATAAGAAAAATACTTAACAAAATAACTATATTAAAAATCCTTTAAGTAATTTTGTAAATTCACAACCGATTTTTTTTTGTTGTAAAGAAAATAGAAATTAATGCAATACATCAATAATAAGAATATGTATAAAAATAAATAAATAAATAATATGTATAAGATTCTATAAAACAATTGAATACAATTAGACTAATATAATTTTTTTGGTCGAAACACTAATATACTTTTATGTACTATTATGTTTTCTTACATTTATTTTTGCTTACATTTATTTTGGGGCTGGAGGATCATGATTCCAATTCATTTTATGTCATTTCACGGTAACTGACATTTTATTGAGCACTCTTGGCTTGGATTTGCATAGAATAATGATAATTAGTTTATCCTCCGTTCATGTGACTTGAAAAATGCCTCCGTTCACACTCTTCACGCAGGTTCCTCTTTTGCAGTTTTTTATGGATGTTTTGCCCATCCCTCCTGAAATAATAAACAATGAATTTTGTCATGGGTTAGACCTTCGAACGATTTTGATACGGCTTGAACATCTAATTTAGCGCTACAAATCTATCGTTTAGTAGTAATAGGAAAGATGAAATTTAACCAATGTGAAAATGAACTCACACTGAACTCGATCGAGCACCGCACTACAAACTTGAAACTTCTATGTGGAGGATATGATCAAATGAGCATATAATATCTGTGCCATACAAGTACAATCAAGGGTTACCACATCAACACCAGCTCAAAAATTCAATCAACCACATTCAAGATTCAAGTATGGAATTTGTAAAAATCTTCATACAAACTTGATGCAACACAGCACAAAGAAGGAAAGAGTTTAGAGAATACCTCGGCAATTAGGATACTCGAGTAACCACGTTAATTAAGCTACTGATTTCTGTAACGGATAAAGTAGTCATTTGACTAACTTAAGCGGACTCGAGGTATCCTTTCACCTTCACGAACAATAAAAACATTTAGTGTACTGATTTCTAATTGTTATAGAAAGCAGTAGCTAATTGTTATAGAAATCAGTAGCTAAAGCGATGATCATCAATTGACTAAGCGGACACAAAAACACTAATTGTTATAGAAATCAGTAGCTAAATCAGTAGCTTAATTACAGAAATCAGTACACTACTTTATCCATTACTTAGTTCTTAAGTTAGTCAAGTAGTACACTACTTCATACAAACATTACTTAGTGTGAGTTTAGAGAATACCTCGGCAATTTCTTAATATCCATTACTTAGGTCGTGAGGATGGCTAGATTCATTGTGTTGGGGTAATATTTTCTGGAATAACTCGAGTCCGCTTGAGCTCAAGGTGCTCTGGGAGCTGCTGAGCCATTTCCTAGATTAACAATAGCGAGACAATTACAGGATTATCAATGACCTACAAAACCATAACCACTCTCCTTCTCTTTTTCTTTCTTTCTGAAACACGGATTCTAAATTGATAAATGGAAGAGGAGAACGATGAGGCTTACCGTTGTGTAGAGAAGTGGCCGGTGAGCTGGCGTTCGGCGTCGATGGCGGGAGCAAGTTGGTGAGAACGGAGGGTTAGGGTTTTAGGAAGACGGCTCAGAGCTCGTTTTCTCCTCATTCAATTTGGCTCTTATCCTTTATAATCCCTATATTCAGTTTATGTTACACGACATTAATTGGGGTGTAATTATTCACACGTATTTGTGGAGATTTGATTAAGTTGTAACTCCCAAAGATCCAATTCACAGCCATGAATATACTGTAACGGTCACAGGCCAGATTTGCTGGACTCCAAATTTGTGTAACAGCCCCCTAATTACGCAGGCTGAACTTAATGGCCTGTGCATAGGCAAATTGCATTCAGTGGTATTATAGAGCCTCTTTAACAATTGCATGAAGGCACCACCTTAAAGAGACGTTGACCGAAGGCATTAAAGCAGCGTATTCAATTCAAATGGCACCACCTTAAAGAGGCGTTCAGCCAAGAGCCACGTATTTAGAACCCTAAACAACCACATGAAAACATTGGAATTGGTATAAAATGAAGGTCATTTATTGCGACAGAGAACTCTACTTTATAGTATTATAGATTATTACTAGATAGCAGAGCCCGTCCGATGGACGGGCCTTATCTATATTGTTTGTTCGATGCGAATGAAATGAGCATGCATTCATCCAAAGCACCACTAACACTTGGAAGAACAGCTCATACCCACAACCAAAATTTACACAATAATGAAGGAGGTCCAAATTGAAAAGGATAGCCCAAAACTTTCCAGAGGTAGAAAGCACGACTAACTTGATTGATTCTCCTAGGACCGATAGATGATCAAGTTAATGACGTGATCCTTATAGTGGAGACCAATAGATGAACTCTTCATTGTTATTGCAAAATCAACCCCAATAGTACTGATATAACTCAACATAAGAGTCATGCTGCACAAAACAAAAGAATAGAGATGGCGATGCTGTGCCAAATTTATATCAATTGTAGATCGATCATTAACTTAATTTACACATATTGTTGGATATACTTCAAATCACGGGACCCAATTGTTTCTATAAGAACCATTAATTATACATGTATATACTGTAGATATATAAGACTGTTTTTCTCATATATATATCTACATGGCTATATATGCCAAGAATACCAACGAAAAGTCAAAACAGGAATAAGCCAGTAGAAAAAATGGACAGCCAAGCCAAGTGTGCTTTGATTTTATTTTTTTTTGGTAAAAAAACGGGCCAAGGCCCTGCGATTTTATTCAAGCAAATTAGTTATGCTCAACATGAGCTACAACATCAGACAAAAGACAATCCTGAATAGCTTGAGGAGGAAAATGAAATTGCATAAAAGGTTCATTGATATGTAGAGCTAACTTTGCCAGTGCATCATATCGGCTGTAGCATTAGCCGAACGACGAACGTATTGGACGTTGATGGTGGCCTGGAAACTGCGAATGAACTACTTGCATTGGCTTATCAACTGGAAATCTCTATGTGGGTGATTAGCAACCGAAGTGAGCGGAGGATGACATTTGTAGAAGCTTGGGCATGTGCAAACATAAGGCCATGGTACAGGGCGAGGAGTTCCGCACGGCACGGATAAGATGTGACAATAATGGGGGTGACACGAAAAACCACCACCAAGGCATAGGAGAAGGCGATAAGAGGAACCGGAGGACGGACAAAAACGGAAACAATCAATGGCGAGGGGGGAAGAAGAGCGGCCGCTCGAGATCCAAAGAAAGGCAAAGAGGCGAGAGCAGCCGGGGCAATAAAAAGGGTTGGAGTAAAAGGAAAAAGTTTTTAAAATAACAACGTTAAACCACATTGAGGAACTGCTTTGTTCTATAGATATAGATAGATGCCGTATTCAATCGCAAATTAAATCATATCAAATTAAAAAATAAGCATAAACATTTAAGGTGTTTGTTTGATAGTGGAGAGATTTGACAACCCTTCCTAGAAGGTGGATTTAATCTAATTCAAATTATGCCGATGTTAGTTGGTTTGAGTCCAAGCAACCCTATTCTAGAAGGTGAGTTTCAGTTTGTTCCGTTGATGCATGGAAATCAAACATTAGCACCAAAGCAGGCAAAACTATCTAAAAATAGCACTCTAAACTACCTAAGTTTTGATTCTCTATAAAAGAGATATGTAGGCAATCAATGAAATTGGATGCAACCTGAATCATAAAAACCATTAAGTATTCTGTATCGATATATCTTTTAATCAAAAGAGTCAAAAGAGAGGATCGAACTAAAACAAAATTAATTTCAATGTGTTTTGGAATTTTGTGTACACTTTTGCTCAACGCAAGTAAGGATACTCCTTGTGGTCAAAACAAACTTATATGGAAAAGAGTGAACAACAATAATTTTACCATTACTAACTCAAACATTTCTCGCATATCCTTAAAAATAAAACATATTATTTCTTGATTTCTTGTCATGCATCTCTTCTCTTACATCATATGAAACTAAAATCCATCATCTCATTGAGTCCAATTATAAAACATATCAGCTATGCCCTTCTTATTGATCCCATAGATCCCCTTAGAATTGATAATCCAATGGCAACTATTATAACACCTCTTGATGTCTCGAAAATAATTGTAAAAATTTATTGTGGCAGATGCATACCCCGTAAACAATTCACAATAAATATTAGTAATTGGTGTCGGGTTGAAATAAACCTCGCCGACCCCACCATCTTCCACCGTGCGAGACAAAGATTTAGAACCTGTTTGACGTACGGTATGAACAAGATGTACCATTGCCGATTAAGTTATGGAGGTAAACTCGAGTCAGGGGGAATGGCGAATTGGTTGATGGAGTGAGACTAATCATGGTCATGGCTCCTTCTTGTTTCACATCAAATTGTGCTCTTGGTGTCTTAGTGGGTTGAATGGCAACAGGTAGAACTAGTAAGAAAACAATCATGGTGTTTCTGAAGAGAAATGGATTCATTTTGGATGCCTGAGTTTTGATATTGAAGGTAGAAGGTTGATTTTGACTTGTAAGAACTCGATTTCTTCCCATATCAAAATTCACCAAAAAGATATCAATTTATAATAGTTATGGCTAAGAACAATGACTATACATCCCAATCAAAATGAATAGCTATAAATGCAAAAGCAAGTGTCATTTATGCACCATAAGTTTGACAACTACTCAAGTTAATTGAAAGGTATCAAAATTGACAGTTATAGATGCAAAAACAAGTGTCATTCATGCACCATAAATTTTACAACTAATCAAGGTCATTAAAAGGCAAATGAGCAATGACTATATGATCCAATTAACATTAATTGTTATTCATGCAACATTGTTCTATATATCTACTCGACTAAGTAGACGACCCGTGTTTTCGCAAGAGATCTTATTGATTAGTTTTTATATTATCTAAAAGAATTTATATTTTTTTTAAATACTCTTTGTCCACATATTGTGTGTAATGTTATTTGTATGCCAATGTTATGTACATAACTCTATATAATTGAGTCTTTATCTTTTCAAATAAGGTTTTTTTTTATGAACAATCAAATCTTAAATTAGCAAAACTATGCTATATATATAGTTGGTTTGATCAACATTTTTGTAAGTAGAAGGATGATTACCATTTAATATCATTTACTATAATTTAATTAATTTTGTGGAATAATAATCATCATTTTCATTAATATCAATTTCTAAGACTAATATAGGTTACATTTTATGATCTTATTCCTATCTATATATATATAATAGTTGGGTGGTGTCACCATTTATTGCTCCATTTAGTGTTGGTTGTAATTATCCCTATATAATAAACACTATGCAATCATAAGCAAAATAACCACAATAGCATAGTGGTAAAGCCTTACTCTATTTACCCTTTGGTTTGGGGTTCAATTCTCTCTAGTAACATTTTTGTTCAAATATTTTTTAAAATGATTACTTATTTGACTATAAAAAATAAAACTTAGTTATGGCATTTGCCCGTTCCTATGAAAATATATTTTGGTCAATCCTCTCTCATATTTTATTTGCCAATCTATATCTATATATAATATATATATAATAGTGTTGGTTGCAAAAAGTAACAAACTATTTGGTCAATCCTCTCTCATATTTTATTTGCCAATATAGATATGAAAATACTCACAAATGATTACTTATTTGCCTATGAAAAATAAAATACTAATCACAATATCAGTCATTAAGTGAATTAATTATAATCAATTTGAAATACTTTTTGATTAAAATTGATTAATAAATCTTAAAAATAATTTTTTAAACCCGTGCGTAGCACGGGACATGACGTCTAGTTTATTTGAAATATAGTTAATAGAATTATGACCATTAAGTAGCCTCATTTAATATGGTTGGATTACACCATTTCAACTTCTGTTATATTTTCTTCAAATTGTCTATTTTGATAGGAAACAACGGTGGATATTCCCATTACATTTAGGGTTTTAAGCAGTTTTTGTAAAATTTTTCTTATCTTAGATTGCTACCAATTCATTTTTTAAGAATATAAACAATATAATTTTGTTATTAGGTAGTTATCGTCCTTCTAGAAACATTAATATCGTGCACTTAGTATTTTGGTGAAATCGAAATTATTATGTAATGAAATTAAGCCAATTCATTTTGGATGATTTTACCTTAAATTTGTTAACAAGAGAATGTATTTAGTTAGAAGTGTCATAACTCAACCTATCTCGTAAAGTCGAAATGATTGAAAATTTTAAGAATGAAACACGACTAAAAAATGAGCGGGCAAAGGAAAAAACCAAACCAGAAAGTTGAAACGCGGATCCAACCTGCACCCATTGTGCTGACCTGATTGGTTATATACTTCGAGTATGTAACATTTATTTTTAATAATATTACTATATTTTATTATGAAAATAGTATTTTATTAGCCATAAGATCATTAAAAATTGATATTCTTGACCCGTTAGATCGATATGGACCTTTAGGTAACATGTCATGACCCGATCCGGCTTGACCCGCTACTCTTGACTCGAAAATGTATCCAACCCCAACATGAAATAACTCAACTTGAACCCGACCGAACCGACCTGTTTGTTAACTTTATATAAAGGTAATCAACTTTTTGATTACCTAAATAATATAAAATGTTAAATGTATTAATTAAAGATCAATACTTGTGTCTTTTGTATGAATTTAATTGAACATGTGTCATAAGTGAAAATTTTATATGTTTTATAGATAAATGTTTGGGTGGTAATTTTTATTGGTTGTTAACATGCTTCAAAAATATTAAATTTTATGAGATTATAATATAATAAATTGTGTTTAAATATGTGTAAAGAGAATCATTTAATGGAGGGGTCATAAATATGCAACATTTTCAATTTTATATGTTTTATAAACTAATAGCTTCGGCCCGTCCATTGGACGGTCCAATGACTTTGTCGGAGCTCTTTTCGGTGCATTTGTTGCCAACCTCATTTATAAACTATTCGTATCTTGTTGGGACGATGTTTGGGCAGTAATTGTTATGAGGACGTAGTCCCCAACAAGTAGGAATGCGAGCTAAATCGTCAAAGTCCATAACAGGCTGTCAACATGATGACATCATGACAAGCCGGAATTGCGCAGGAAGCTTGGTTGATCATAGAGGCCACGTGGAGGCAAATCCTGTTCACGAATCCCGCACCACGCACGTGGAAGCAGATCCTGTAGCAAGGAACTGCGGAAATTACCAAGAAGCTTCGTCCATGATCAACAGAGACACGTAGAAGCGGATCCTGTTGCCAGGGACTCCTGAGGGCATGATAGGCAGAAGAATAATGCCCTTCCTAACCACTATAAATACATTCAATTGTACTCATAGTGAGGTGACTTCTCCGACACAATTCAGGGCGAAGGAAACCTATCACCAAGAACACTCAAAAAAATGACGAACTGGTGTGTGGATCGTTAGAGAAGTTCACAAAAAAAAAAAGTGTTTGTAACTCAGTTTGTGCCTCACGAAGGACTATGAGGGACGTGTAGCTAGCGTCCTTATAAAACGAGAGTTAGGTTACAAGTTTTAGGCTAAAAGGAGTGCTTACTAGTGAACTTAGGGACGGATTCTTAAGTTAAGAAAAGTGTAGACCTCGCATTTGTAAACTGTAAGGACTCTCTCAATAAAGATAAGGAGGTGGTTTGAAATCCTCCAAAGAGGTAGAGGTTTACCCATAAGGACGACTCGGTCTTAGTAGGGTTCCTCTCTAAATCACTGAGCTATAGTCCTTATCTTTCTCAGTCATCTTAGCATGTGTTAAAGTATTCCGCTACCTAAGGACGCCCCCTAAGGACGTCCTTACCCGTACTGACTACCTTCAATCCAACATATCTTAATGTGTCAAGCCACTCTGTTAGATGAGACAAAGATTGTATTTATGTTAGGTATTATCTGCTTTGGTCTTTTGGACACGATGTTAGCCACTTGGTGATTTCGACAGAGCTGGCAGTATGCAGGGATAGGTGGAGAGATAAGATTCGCGTGATAGATAGCTAGATCATGCCATATCCGACAAGCCTTAGTTTTTGGCTTTTCTGGCCGTGCCTTGCTTTGTTTTGTTGCTCTGTTTTGTCTCGTCCATTGTTTTTTTTTTGTTTTACCATGTTGTTGGGCTTGGGTGTGGCTTTTACTCGGGTTTGTGTGCTTTCTTACTAGGCTTTTCTGCTTGGGTCTTTTGGACACTCCCTCTTTGCATTAGTCAGGGATGCCCCCATCTCGACCCCCAGATTCTCCGCAAGAAAAATTGCACTGGGTTGTTGTTGTTTTAGTTGTTAGGTATTATCTTCTGTGTTTATATTTTTAAATATCATCTCATGTGTTTAAACACACTAAACACTAAATTGAATTACAATATTAACACATCATATTTTATTCTAATGACGTCAACATTTGGCCATACCCACCGTACATTTTTACCTCCTTTTTCTTCTTGTTCCGGATCTCTCCCAAATAATGGGTCTTGGATTTATGAATTTCCATAACTAGGGCTAAACCTTCACAATATACAATACCCATAACTTTTTTTGAAAGAGAGACATCAGAGAACTGATTCAGATGATGTCCTAATAAATTTGGGGAAGAAGAAGAGATAAAGGAAGCAAAGGTAAGATATGTAACACCCCGACTTTACGTCGGGGTATTACTCGGCAGTAGACCTCACGAGGTACTACCAAGCTAGTTTGACAACTGAACATTCGGATCTTGCAACATGGACATGGCGAGAAAACATCGAAAAATATCCAACTTGTATTACGAAATAAAACTTTTACTGAAGAATTCATGATCTCAACCCAATACAAGACTACATGTACGAACTTCCCCAAACTCCATGCACAACAATAAGACTAATCATGATAATTTAAACAATAACATGAATTAACATAACAACAATCCTCCCCAAATCTCAAACCAATCTATGACACGCATCGCCGCTCCGTACCAACAATCTGCCAAGTCTCCTACACGGATTCCTGAATACTTGAAGATTGAAAAATAGTTTCCCGGAAGGGTCAACCACTATCCTAATTCAAGTCAGAAAAATACGACACTAGTAGAACGTTTCAAAATGAGTTTCCTAGAATTAGCAAACAAGTCCGCAAACACACGCATAACTCCAGTCCAATCCTAAGTCTAGTTAGTTATACATATTCAATTTACTAGCATAATCACATTCGTAAGTTCTCTTAACATACACAATCACACACACGTTCCCACGCGGAGTAGTGTTAACTAGTTAATGGCCTCCACCATTACTACCCGCGCCTACGGCATCCTCCAACCAATCTTTTTTCCACACACAACTTCTAACCCCCGGTCGAATCCCTACTAGAGCACTCACCAAAACATTTTTATAAAATTTGAAGGGGTTCTCCTTGCCATACAACCATGCCTCGAAAGTCCCCTTCACCTCAAAAATTCAAGACAAGGTTGTACTGGTAGATGCCAGCATACAGAAATCATGTGAAAATTTTTCATACGGAAAACCCTTTTCAAAACCAGTTACACATATAAACACATACGATCACACATATATATAAAATTATATTTTTTAGAAAATTATATTTTTTTAAAAATAATACTTTTTTAGAAATAATATTTTAAGGACTAATTCCTTAAAATCAATCCTACCAGCACAGCATGCAATCCAACAAGAATTGAATAGAGTCGAGCAAGTCGTAGAACGACTTACCTCAAACGTGAAAGGTATACGACCACTTCCCAATGATCGATGAGAATATATACGAATTCTTTTCGATGGTGGCGCTTCGCGGGATGACGAGTAGCACCCGGCTTGGCGGCATCGACGACTACATTGAACGGCACTAGCGATGACATTGGACTACGACTCCGGTTGCTCTCGGCAAAAGATGACGGCGTGCTAATTAACGGTCCGGATCCTCTGTCCCATTTACGTGTCCCATTTGTGTGTCCCTTCAATCTCATTGGTCCATATATAATACAACTAATTGAAAATTGTTTTTTTTTTAACAAATCAATTTGTATTGACCAATTACATTGAAAGGACATGCAAATGAGACATGTAAATGAGACATGTAAATAAGACAGAGGATCTCCACCGGCTAATTAACCCCTCCAACAAGCACGATCAACCCCCCCTTAAATAGTCGTAGGGTTAATTAATATATCTTTTTGTTTCAAGTAAGGGAAATTCCTCTTAGTACCGCCGAGGTTTCAACATTTTCTTTTGGGGTCCCACGAATTTTTTTTTTCCTTTTGGTACCCCCGAGGTTTACAAATAGTTCTCACCGTAACCAAAAGTTAACATTTATCAATTTTCCATCAAAAAATTAGAATTTCCGTTAAAAAAAAGCTAAACTAAAATAAAACTTATTTTATCCATTTTACTCCTTTTAGTATCCGCCTAAATAAAAAAAATTAAAAGGAAAAGTCAAAAGTGAGGGTTGGGCGAGCGACAGAACCCGGCGAAGAACGACAGCGAAGGAGGGCGACACCGTAAGCTCGTGCTGACCGGTGGAGGGCGACGGTGGGCTGCCGGGGCGACGACGGTGGAGGGCAGGCTTCGAAGAACGACGACAGTGGGCTGCAGGCGCGACGACGGTGGGCTGCAGGCGCGACGACGACGGGCTGCAGGGGCGACGACGGTGGAGGGCAGGCGATTAGGCGAGCCTCTAGTACCAATTAGGGTTCCGCAGTTTCGCAATCGAGAACCACGATGAGCTGTAGATGAGCGAAGACGAAGAACAACGGTCTCGGGCTACAGGCGAGCTTCTTGACGAGCGAAGAACACAATTTCTGCCCCCAATTCGATATTCGTAAGCTCAATTGCAAAAAACTTCCCTATTTTGAACTGATTAGGGTTTCAATTTCGATTTTATTTTGGTTTCAATGTCCGAGTGTCTTCTTTTTATTTGATGAAGGAAAACCTTGGCGGCGTTGTTGAATTGAGAGCGACTGGAAGTTCGGTAGTGGTGGAGACAGAAATTGGAGAAACGATGAATCCCCGAGTTACACCATGGAAGCTTAAACTCCATGTAGCACCGTAACTTGAAGGGGTAACGACCGTCCACCAAACTACTCATGCAGTGGAAATTCCAATGATTGGATCTTCGATCTCAATTCATCAAATTGAAGGGGAAGAACAATGAATGGAATTACTAAATTCGGGAGCCTCATCAAATTCGATCTCAATTCTTCTTTATATTTTTTCCCTTATTTTCAACCCAAATTGTAGGTATTCATATGCATGTAATTAGATATGAGATATTGGAAACACACCGGAGAGCATATAAGATGGTGCTCCAAGGTGGGCATTTGAAACTCTAATGCCTAGAAGATTGTTTTTGTAACTAATTAATTTCATGAATGAAAATTACCTATTCATTCAAAAAAATAAAAAATAAAGAGATATTATGGGAAGGAGTTTTATTTAACTTTTATTTTTAAGGGTGAATGTTAATTTTGGATGGAAAGTCCATTTATAAGTAGTTTTGGGTATGGAAAGGAAAGTTTGTAAACTATAGGGGCACCAAAAGGAAAAAAAATTAATCGTGGGACACCAAAAGGAAAAAGTCGATACCACGGGGGTACCAAGAGGAATTTCCCTTAAAGTAAATATCTTTGGACTTACTTAGTATATATATTTGTTATTAGAAAGGGGATCGAGTGAGATCAACTCTTAAAATATATAATGAGATCAAATCTCATCCGTTAGATATCAAGAATTCAACGGCTCGGATTGCCTTCACTTTTTTAAGCCCCTTTTCTATGTAAAGGTTGTCTTTTCTACTCCTAATCTTCCTGATCGACCTGCTATTTTATGCGTTCCCAATTTTCTCAATCGTTCTCCTTTGAAAATCTCCATTCATCCATTGCTCTTCCCCCAAGTTCATCCATACATTGTTGTTCTCGAACATGATTCCCTTCAATTCCCTTCTCCAATCTGATTCCCTTGAACTCCAATTCCATTCTTATGGATTTAGGTAGATGATTTCAAATTTTGAAACTTGTTTTTTTTTTTTTGTGAACTTCTATCAATTGTGCTTGTTCTTACCAAAAAAAAAAAAATCAATTGTGCTTGTTGATGTCCGCATTTTAGGTAGATTTTTAGGGTCTAGATAGGTTAGATTTAGTGGTGTTTTGTGCTTGAATCTTGTGTTTTTGAGTCATTGTGCATGTGTTTTCGTATTTCCTTGAGATTCGGAAACTACGCATATTTTTGTCATTTTGTAGATGTTTTGGAGCTTGAAGACGAGTTTGGAGCAATGCCAAGAGAGGATGGACAAGCTAGGAGGAAGATCTCAAGTGGACAAGCTAAGGAGAAGAGCTAAGAGGAGCAAAATCAAGAGGAAAAGTGAAGAAATCGACCCCGGGATCGAGCTAGGAAGGGTCGAGCTCGAGCCAAGTGAAGAAGTTAGAAGAAGCTGAAAAAAGAGCTCTCAGGATCGACCCTGAGGGGGGTCGATCCTAGGCACCGACTTCACCTATTCCGGATATATTGAAGAGTTTCCAAATTTGTATTTAAGGAAGGTTGTTTCTTTGTGTTTCCTAGTTAGATTAGGACTCCTTTTCTTCTATAAAAGGAGGTTGAACCCTTTAGTTTTTATTCATTCATCCTTTGGGAAGGAATCAATTAATCATTCAACATTAGGAGAGCTAGGAAGAAGACTTGGAGAACAAGTTTGAGAATTTGTAAGATTGATCTTTTGTTTAATTTGAATTCTAGTTTGGTTTTGATCATGTCTTCCTCTTCTTCTTCCTCTTCTCTTCTTGCCATGTGTGAGTAGTCCTCTTAAGTTCTAGGGTTGGGCAAAAACCCAACACAATCATGCATGTTTAAAACTTGAATTCATGACTTGAATGCTTAAGGATCATATCTAACCTATCTTGTGCTTAATCCTTGGTGAAAATTGAGGCATGTCTTGTGATTGACTATAGCGAAAGTGAAAAGTTAGTTGCTTGATTAGTTCTAATAGGATTATTTGCGAAAGTTGATATTCCTAGGTTGAAGGATAGGTAGAAAGTTGTTTGATTTGCGAAAGTTGATTGAATGGCTTGAATTGTTTGCGAAAGTTAACTTTTCTATGATTAGATGGCATGATAGTTGTGAATTCTTGTTGAAAGCATGTATGGTTGTTGTTGTGGTAGCCCTAACCCTAGGATTTGCCTTTTATATTGATTGAAATTCGTGTCTTTTGCCTTGATCCCGACTCCCTAAGTCGTGCTCGAGTCCTTGCTAGAGTTTTGTGTGAGTTCGTGCTTGTTTGCCCTCAGGACCGACCCACCTAGGGTCGAGATCGACCCTCTTCAAGTCGATCCTGAGTTGTTCTGCTTGTGTTTCTTTTGCTCTTTTCGTAGTTTTCGACTATTCTTAGCACTATTCTCACTCCCGTGGACGATCCTGACTTCGCTATACTCAGTGGGGTCTTGAATACAAATTTATTTGTTCAAGAAACCCTTCAACACTTGTAATTGTGAAACTCGTTAATCTAAGGATGTTTTCGCTTTAATCCGCTCTCTTTTGTGTGAACTCGTTAAATTTGCACTGTCAAAAGGTTATGGCAACATGAACTACTCAATTTTGATGGTTTCGATTGAATAGCTATGGTGAAAGTTCATTCTTGTCTTGTTGCCCACCACGTGTCCGACAAAATGCCTCAACAAACGTGTCTTAAGTTACATGAACCGTTATATGGCTTTCAATGAACCTTTACTTGAACATTTATGAACCATAATGATATTATTTGTGAACTAAAAGAATAATCGTATTTGCCCATTTGTAGCACTCATTATGTGTTTCATGTTGCTTCACACATAGCTTTTACGTTTCTTTTGTAGATTGTTTATGTCTTTTACATTGCAAATTGACAATTTTGATTGAATAGAGAGGTTGAAAGTGTATGCTTGTCTGGTTGCCCACCATGTGTTCGACAAAATGCCTCAACACATGTGCCTTAATTTACATGAACTGTTTTATGGTTTTTAATGAACATTTCCTTGAAAATTTATGAACCATAATGACATTCTTTGTGAACCAAAAGAAGAATCGTATTTGCACATTTGTAGTACTCATTATGTGTTTCATGTCCCTTTACATTTTTTTTGTTGATTGCTCATCAAGCCCGAGTCATTCTAACATGTCTCATTCAAATGGTGATGCTAGTAGTGATGGAGTTTCATTGAAGGATTTTCATAATAATACTAGTACCATTGGTGGAGCCCCATTGGATGATAATGAGAACGATAACGATGCCTACATTCTTCACTTATCACAAGATTGTTCTTATTTCATTACTACTTGTACGGTTGAGTATAAACCTCAAACAATGTTTTGTTATGTGTGTTTGTGCTATCGGTTAGCGATTCCTTTATACCTTGCTGATTTTACATGCCCTTGCTGCTTTTCTAAGATCATGGATTGTTTTGGGGATCATGTTGTGCATTGCGGCAATGATATTGCCATTAAATTTCGCCATAACCTTGTCCGGGATGTGTTGGGTGATATATGTACTCAAGCTGGTGTTCTTGCGCAAAAGGAGGTGCCTCTAGGTTTATTGTCTAAAGAAGGCAACGACCTTAGGCCTGCTGATCTCCTTGTATATGGCTAGGACAGGGGTAAAAATGTTTGTTTGGATGTAACTGGTGTCTCTCGCTTCACATGCATAGGTGTTGACGCTTTCGTCCCCGGGGCTGCTGTTGTTAAGGCTGTCGCTAGAAAAAAGACTAAGTATGCCTCCAAATGTGTTGATAATGGATATGGTTTTATCGCTTTCGCTTTTTCCACCTTTGGGGAATTGGGAATTGATGGTCTTGATTTTTTTTCTAGGGTCACATGGGCTGCTCAAAGCCATGCCTCTAGGGCTAATGTTTGGTCTTTTATGTTTTACCTTGAATATGGGTGTTGGAGCTCAATCAGTTGCTAGGCTCTCATCCAACTTTTTGTAATTATAATTTTTTTCACTGATTGATTATATAGTGAATTATAATATTAAAAAATCTTATTTATCCTTTTCATTTTCATTTCCTTTCGTTTTTATTCAAGAAACAATTAAGAAAATGAACACTTGTTGTGGGAAATGGATCCGTTTGGAACTTTTCGATTAGTATATTGTTTTCATTATTAAATCTTAAAACATAGTTAAACAAACTTTTCTATAGGTCAGTAATACATATATAGGTTAATAGGTTTGAATTCGGATCTATCGGATATGGATTGTACATATATACTCGAGTTAAAAGTCGATCTCAAATTGATTAAGTCAAGTTTATATTTATATCACTCATACATGATGCACGATTTGTACTAGTTATTATATTATATGCACATGTAAAAAGATGACGGTCAAGTTGTTTACCATAAAAATTAGATTTAAAAAATCATGGAGTATAGAAAAAATATAGAATATCCTGCAAATCATAATTAATTAAGAGGCTTAAGAGAAGATTAGAAATATGGGGGACGCTCAGGTGAGATATGTATTAAAGTGCAACGTGAAGCATAATAGAGGGCATTAAATCGAACCAAATCAATGGTAGATATGGAGGGTGCGTAATAGGATAAAATTTCTGGAGGGAGATAATCATTCAAACGTGGTTTCTTAAATGAAAATCTCCTTAATTATAGGGATTTAACACGAGGAAAATTAGGAGGACCCCACAATTATAGGGATTTAGCATGAGAAAAATTAGGAGGACCCCTGCTAAAAATGGGGATTTAAAATAGAAGCTCCATATTTCTAGGGATTAACAAGAGTGAGAAGATTTGTTTCGAAAAATCAGTAATTTACCGTAAAATTGAAAAATAATTAGTGAATCCTAGAAAACCTAATAGTTAGTGTTTGAATAACTCTCTACGATGGTTTGAATAATTACAGAGTTGATCATGTTTTATTGGTTTATGAATCCTTTTCTAATTTGGTGTACTCATATATCACTAAAGTTTAATAAGTACTTGTCTTCATATGAAAATCAATTCATTATAGTTAGAATCGTTACATATTAAAATAAAAATGAAATAAGGATCTTATGTGAGTATTGAATATGTAAATATAATGCATTGAATAAGATAAAAATAAGGATTGTTACATCTCAAATGCATACTATGATAAGTTTGAATTAGTACATCTATTTTTAGATATACATTGATATGATTTAAAAAATGATTGTCTTTATCCTCAAACTCCATCAATTACTATTTCATCTCATTCTTCAGTAACTGCATAACAAAAAATGCGTATATGAATAACAATTCATGCATAATAGTACACACTACTTAAGAAGAATGAATAAAAAAAGACATATGTATGAATACAATTCACATGTATATGAATAACACATTATACGTATATGACTATGAAACCACATAATTATGAATAACAAATCAATCAAATATGAATAATAAATCGTCCGTATATTGATAAAATGTCATGTGTTTATGAGCATCAAGTCATATGTGAATAAATGCATATTCTGTGTGGAATAACTATACATGCATTAATGAAAAAATTAGATATATATATTGCATTTTATTAGAAGTTGACTTTGAATAGTGAACATGTGCTAATATTGTTTTTTTTTTATCCAAACATGTGCTAATATTGTTGAGCAAGTGTTCATCATATAATGCATAACTATCAAAATGAAAAGCACTATTACGAAAGTTGTCCTACAATCATTGAAAACACTATTGTATAACATGAATATTATAAAACAATTTAAATCTGGAATTTGAAAACTTGTTATCAATATGTCGAAAAACACAGTAGACATACTTGAAACATAAATGAAAAACACTCATTTCATCTCGTAATGAAAAAGTTCGTGTAAATAGGTGAAAAAGATTCAACACAATTCAAACAAGATTTGTACTTATTCGTGAACCCATTTATACTACTTCATTCTACAACGACTACCAACATCAACATGATAATCATCGAATTTGAACAACACAATGTATTCAATTTGCAAGAATTAATCATAAACGATGAATCTAACGCTGTCATCATCACGACTCATTCAAGCAATCAAAATTTTCTATAATCATACATGATAAAAGTAAATCAGTAATTAACAAAATCCCGAGATTATAGGTGCAAAGCATACCTCGTTCCATCGCAGGTTTTAGAAGGTTGATTGTCATGGATGCAATCCAAGAGAGCGTGTGTAATTCAATAGAACATATTGAATGTGTTTCTGGTGCTTTTTCCCTTCTGAATTCTGCAGAGGATTGGCGAAGAAGATGGTTATTGATAAGAGGTTTTCCAATTGTGGATTACGACATTTTTCATAATGCAATTCAACGGTTTTTAAATTTGTTTATCCTATTAGGAAATCCATAAAAATCAGCAAATCCCCCCTCTTTCCAAAATAAAATCTGCGTAATATATTCATTCAATCACCCGATTCGCCCCTATTATATCTATTCTATTGACTAATTACGAGCCATTGATTTACTCTAATCCAATGTCCGCGTGTTGCACCCTAAATAGGTGTGGTTACTAAGGGCTATTCTACAAATATTGCACACATATGTGAAAGTGGGGGGTGACACCTATGTTTGGAAGAAGACGAAGAAGACTCAAAACTTTATCCAGAAGTTGAGTACAAGAGAATGGAAGAATATATGAAACCCTACCTTCTAGATTAAGAGTTTGATAGCTTGAATCTCAATATGGACTTTGATAATGCAAATAACTTATGTTTCTCGCAAAAACATTCCTACAAACATGCTAGAATAAAACTGTCCTTTCAAGTCTAAATGTCGACCTATCTCTCGATGGGAAATTTGGTAAAATCAATGGTATCATTCATTTGAAAGAAGAGTACTTTAAATAGAATTGGACAACAAGAGGCAACATGTCCGATCTCTCTTCACCATGCATTGGCACTCGTTCTCTAGCTCTTCGGCAATCGACCAACGTCTCGTAAGACTCTTTAAACCCGATTGCGTAGCCGGCCTCAAGCCTTGAACTTGAAGTCATCGAAAACGAATTGGAATGACGGGCCAAGCACGTTGAGAACACATGTGATGATATCCTTCGGGTCTTGTTTCTCGCCGAGCGAAGCGAGAAGATTCGTCCTTGCTATGATTTATTGCATGAACTCGGTCACAGTCTCGTTCCCTTTCCTCATGTTGTTGAGCTCGTGTTTGATCTGGTTAACATGGTCCCGAGACGGCTTGGCATAGGTCTCCTCGAGTATCTTCCAAATGGCCACGGTTGTTTTGGCTCAATTAACCGAAGGCCCTACTAAATTTGAGGCGATTGATCGAACAAAAGTTGATCTTGACACATCCATGCTATGTAAGCCGGATTGGATGTCGCAACGTTTGCATTTGTGATTCTCTTGGGAGGCGTGGGATGGGTTCCGAAGAGAAACTTGAACAATCCATAGTGCCTAAGAATGGGTTTGATGTGTGTTTTCCACAATGTGTAATTCGTAGAGGTGAGTTTCATGGCGCCTTGAAAGTCGACCATGATGAAAGGCTTAGTGGGTTCAACATCGTTTGGTTTAGGATTGTCGTTACAAGCCATGAACATACACAAAGAAGGTTTGCAAGAGACAATGTTTTAGTTAATTAAGAGAAAAAAAAAGGATCAAGCTTTGAGTAGTTATCCTAGGGAATAATTGTGGTCTTGATAAAATTGATTAAAAGAGTAGCTTAAATATAGAGAAGAGGAATTTCGCTCCAAAAAAAAGAGAAGAGGAATTAGTAGTACATCCCCTATTTGATAACCACTTTGCAAATATCTCTTTGTTTTTCTTCGATTTGCAAAAATGTTCAACAATAGTGTAAAAATGCTTAAAAATATTCATGCATAATGACCAAAATGACTAGTTTTTGTCAAATAAAAGGAAAAACAAGATTCAAATTACACATTCAAAAAAATGTAGTAATACTTTTACTAAAAACATAATATATTTTAACAGAATAATTTTTTTTGTGTGGGGCCTAATCCTCATGCTCTTTGGCTGTTATAGTGCCTTTGAGTTGGATATGACCCCTACATCAATTTTGGTGCATTTTAACTAAATTCAGTTATGATTGGCACATAACTGAGTTTCAGTTTTCTTTTCTTTTCTTTTCTTTGGGTCTTTTGGATGCACCCCCTTTGCGTAAGCCAGGGGTGCCCCCATCCTGACCCCCAGATTCCCCGAAAGGGGAACTCCACTGGGTTATAAAGTAAAGTAAAGAATAATTTTTTTTTTCTATTTGAAAATATATATAGATAAAGAGATTTTACAGTATTAAAAAATTATTTTAAAAAGATTTTGTAGATTGATAACAAGATTTTCGGAAGAGTTTATCCATTTTTAAAATTGAGGAGAATGAAAACTTAATGACTAAGATTTTGAGAGGCCCACGATAACAAGATTTTGTAGATTTTGTTTAAATATTAGTTGATTTTTTCAGAATAATCTTATTAAATTACAAAAAATGTAGATTGATAACAAGATTTCAGAATAATTTTTTGCCCAAATGACTAAGATTTTTACAATATTTTTAAATAAAAGTTATCTTTAATGATCAAAGACGTGTGAGAGAAGTATTAGGATAGAAAATACGGAGTATGTCTTAATCAATATTCAATATCTATTACTATATACTAAACCGGAAACAAATTCCGCCACCATATTGCGCCACATCACCCCTTTTATTAAATTAATATATTTTATTCAAATTCTTTTGGCATCTATTAAATTGGGAAATTTACAATTAGCATGTACAATTTTTATCTTTTCCAAAAAATAATCTTTTGTCATCTATTAAATTGGAAAATTTATTTTTCTACTTTCTACTTGAAAAGTTTATCTTTTGTTATCTATTAAACTGAAAACATTATGTAAGAAATACATTAACCCCTCAAACAATCATGTACGTAACCCCTCCAAAATTATCTATTAAGCAGTAGTTTTTTGTCACAATATATATATTGCTAAGTTATACGTATATCTTAATGTACGTACATGGATTCAACCAAAAAAAACATGTACGTATATGGAAAATTAAAGTTGTATCTTTATGTACGGGTACAATTAGCATGAAAATTTTATCTTTTAGCTAAGATATATGTTAATTATATCTTTATTAAATATTCTCCTAATCCTTACCCATCTAGAACTTCTTTCCTATAAATACACCTCTCATCCACTCATTCTTTTACAATTAATTTACATTTCTCTATACCATCTATTACTATATACTAAAGCGGAGGCAAATTCTGCCACCATATTGCGCCACATCACCTTTTTTTTTAAATCTATCTTATTAAATCTTGATTTTATCATAATCTTATACATAATTAAAATATTAATTTTATCTGAGAATTTAAGTTGTTTAGTTAATAATTTTATCCAAATATATAAATTTCTATCTTATCATTTTGTACACATTTATTAGTATATTGATCTATCATAAACCTTTTATTTAAAAAAATATATTTTCCGTTAATCTATAAATCATAATAATAATATTTTACCAATTTAACTAAATATCATATTAAATTTAAATGATTTTTCGTAATTTTATTATGGTATTTTTTAAATCATCAATAGTAGCAAATTCTACCACTATATTTAAGACAAGTATTCATTCTATTAAAATAATATATTAAATACATTTTTACTATCATATCATATTAAAATATCAATAAAAAATTGCTCAAAAAATATTAACAAAAAAGTAGATGTTATATTTACCATATATATCACTAATATTGCATATTGATTACGCTTTAGAAAAAAAAAATAGATTTCTTAATTAAGATAATAATTTGTTAACATTTTGATTACATATTTATATTTATATTATTTAATTATTTTTTCAAAAAACAATAACATATATACGAGATAGTTTTGTTTTCTATTTAACTTATTAAATTTTATCTATATCTTTAATATTATAATATATTAATCCGAGTTTTTATTTAAACTTATCGATTTTATTATATAATTTAGTTTACATAATTTAATATAAATGCAAAAAGATTAGTTCCAGTTGTTAATAAAATGTGATAATGCATCTTATCTTATCTCATTCTTCCTCCATTATGTAAATATATGTTTATGTATGTATTAAAAAGTAAATATATAAATGAAACTTATTTATGTATGATGATATATAAGAATTATGTCATTTGATAATTCAAAAAATAAGCAACGTTTTAAAATAAAGGATACATATCATAATATTTGTAATTGTGATAGTAAATTCATACACAAAATAATAATAAAAAATAACATCCCCGTACAAGGTACGGGTCATCTCCTAGTATACTTCTAAACCTGAAGCAGTTAAGGGCAGTTTTGTCATTACGCTTTTATAAACCATCCATCCTTTTTTTATTAAAAGATATTTTATGCCGATTTTTTTTACAGTATCTATTTACACCTAATAGATATATTTTCTTGTGTTAATTAGTACACTATCTTACAATATTTATACGTGACTAGAGACAATAATTTTTTTCACGTTTTATATTTCTCTAAATATATCTTCTATAGAATTTTCTATCTTAACTTTTTTAAGTAAGCGTTAGTATGCATATATATATATATATACACATGTATTAGATTTACATGAAATTTATTTTAAACAAAAATAAAATGGAGATAGCTTATGCAAATAGATACATGATTTAGAAATTCATATTTTTTTATAATAAAAGCTACTTATATCATATGTTTTTGTTGTAGGTTATATATATGTTATTGTACCATATGAATATATTAATTTCATGTTAATTTAATTATATATATATATATCGAACCATATAGATAATAATATGACATGACCCGACTTGATCCATTTACTATTATTATTTTTGTTGTTGTAGTCTTATATTATTTTTCTCTATTCATCTTTTGATGTTATAGTTTGTTCACTTCAATAGGCTACGGGTTCCAAAAATAAATTATGTAGTCTAATTTATTACAAAATATGGTTTTATTATTAAATATTACATAATTTTATCATATTATTATCTTAATAATCCTACAAATCGATATTCTTAGCTCACTAACTAATTTGAGCCTGCAAAATAACATGTTACGACCCGACTCAACTTGATCCGCTCACTAATTCAAACTCGTGCAAAAATCTATCATTATTCGATCTAACTTGACCTATAATTCAATTTACCGAACCTGCACTTAACCCGAATGATCGAACACGACCGAATGAACCTATACCTATTTGACAAATCTAATTATGAGTAATATTGATACATTATTACATATTACAATTAATATATTTGACATGCAAATATTTAATTACACAAAATGTTTCGATATTTATTAATCACAAATATGCACATTTATTATGATAATTTTACATATCGAATATATATGGAGAAGATTTTATAATTGACAATTTTATAAAAAATTATCAATGTATCAAGAATAAAACTATTAATTAAGTCGGTTTGAGGAGTCAGTCATTTTGATTTCGGATTAAGTACATGGCTAGGATATTATCTATGGATACTAAACCTATTGATGGGGTCGATTCGGTAGGTCATTCATTTTGAGGTCGAATTGGATAATAGTTTGTACCGTTATGTATGGAGAGTAAACTAATTGATAGGATTGGTTCTATTGGTTGGTCATTTGAGTTTGGATTGAGTATGAGTTTAGATTGCTATATGTGGAGAATAAACATTTATGGGTTAGTTTTTATGTTGGTCATTTTGAGTTTGGATACAGTTCAAGTTGGGGCTCTTATATATGGAGAATATAAAATTATTAGCATGGTAGGTTCGGTAGATTGGTCATTTTGAGTTCGGATTGAGTATAAATTTGAGTTGTTATATATGGAAAATAAATCAATTGATGAGATCAGTTTGATGGGTGGTTCATTTGGAGTTCGGATTGAATATATGTTCGGGATATTATATATGGTGAGTATAGTCATTAATAGGGTCACTGCGGTAGGTTATTCATTTGAATCCGGATTGAGTGTAACGTTGGATTGATTAAATATATATGTCAATTGGATACAATCATTGCAAATTTAGTTCAGTTAGCTTTGGGTCAGTCGGTGTGGTTTGAGATTGAGTATAGGTTCACATTGTTAATTTTATAAGTTAGTTAGGTCAAATCATTATGGTTGTCTTGCAAGTTTATGTTGACCATTGGTGAAGAGATTCAACTATATATTTTATAATATTTCTGTTTGGCTTCAACATTATGAACCAGCTTGACAATGAACAAAGTTTATTATTTAAATTATTTTGCATATGCAGTTTTAAGTTATATATATGACATTAAGTTATAATATTATTTATAGATCACATGTAAATTAATACATTATGTTTTTTTATTTAAAAGAGTTTTCGAACAAGCATTGGGTCATTAACCAGGTTAATACCATCCAACTTGAGCTTGCTGTACATAGATTCATATCACTAAAATTAATGAATTAACATATTGAAGATGTTGCAATTCTCAAAATACTTATCGGATTTAAATAGATTATGTATTTAATTTATAATATTTTATCACATGTAAATTAATATGTATTTTAAATTTTATTTGAAAAGGCTCCGGACAAGGCCCGGGTTATAACTAGCATTTTATGTATTTTTCAATCTTGATATTAATTTATTCTGTCTCTAGTTTAGATACTCCGTATTTTATAATATCTTGTACCTAAGATAGTTTTTTTTTGTTCGAATGGAGGGAATTGAATAGCCCTTAGATTTTATTAAAGGTGAATTTAGATGGAGCGGCACGGTTGAGGGACTGTTTTGCCCGTGTCTACCCATACGCGTATTATTTGCACTCTGTAGCAACATGAATTCTATATATAAATATCTTTTTATCTCATTTTCTCTCTCCTCAAACTTTCCTCTCCCACACCGAACGGATCTGGCGAGCATAGATCCGAGATCTGGCAAGCATGGATCGAGGTTCCACCACTAATTTCGATTGTAGCTGAGCATCAGATCTGGAGGCCATTCCTCTGCCTTCTCAGATCAAGAAGAGGAGGCGAACGAATCGGATTTGGCTCCGTCAGCGGATCGAAACTGCCGTCGAAGAAGACGGATCTAATTGCAAAACCGTAGAGGCGATCGGGCTTCTCCTTTCAGCTTCCGATGGAGTCCAAATCGACGGAGGCCATATCGGTTTGGGGGATTCCGCTCCTCGCGGACGAGAGACCCGATGTCGTTCTCTGGAAGTTTCTCCGCGCTAGGGATTTCAAGGCATAAGAAGCCTTCACGATGCTTAAGCAGACTCTCCAATGGCGGAAGCAATTCGGAATGGACGACATCGACGAAGAGGAGGAGGAAGGACAGTGCAAGGATATGGAAGAGAAGGTAGTTTGTATGCACGACATGAGCAAAGAGGGGCATCTTGTGTGCTATCATGTCTTCAAAGAGTTCAACAACAAGTCTAGATACCTTCTTTGACGAAGTGGAGGATCTGGTAACATGTACTGATCTACGTACTTGTGCATTTTCAGCCTAGCTTGTTATACATGTATTTTATGGAGGTATTAATCATAATGAATAATTTCTAGAGAATTGATTGGAATGCATCCCACAGATTATACTTGTAGAGATTCATATATATTTTTATATACTAATAGAAACGATGAAGTGTTGATAATACTCTTGCATTGATACACATAAGAAGGCAATTTTCTGAATTAGGTAGTGGTCTTGCAGCATACAATTTTTTGATTTTGCAATTAGATTGTAACTTGTTTGTCTTATGTGATTTAACAATTTTTTATTTTTTAATTTTGCAATTAGATTGTAAGTTTGTAAGGTGTGTGTTTGAATTAGGTAGTGATTTTGCAATTAGATTGTGTTTGTGTTTGTCTTATGTGATTATTTGCCAGTTAGATTGTAACGTGATGATACTTCGTTTTGTCACTTGTAATGATAATTTAAGATGGTACTTTGTTGATTATGTGATGACACTTCGTTTTGTCACTTGTGATGATAATTTAGTGTTTTTTGATAATATGGTGATGGCAATGAGTTTTATTAAAAATTATTTTGTCACGTGTGATGATAATCGTTTTGTCACTTGTGCATAACTCTTGTTATAACTATATTTATTCGGTGTAATTATTATAATCTTCTAGTTAATTGTTGAATATTGTCACTTGTGATGATAATTAGGTATTATCAAGAAGATACTTTGATAACATTGGTGATGATATATATTGTCACTTGTGATGATAATTTGGAGTTGTGTGCATAAGTCTTGTTCTAGCTATACTTATTCGGTGTGATTACTATAATCTTCTAATTAGTTGTTGAATATTGTCACTTGTGATGACTGTTAGGTGTCACTTGTAATAACAATTAAGTGCGAATATTGTCACTTGTGATGACAATTGTGTGAATAATTGCTGAATATTGTCACTTGTGATGGTAATTAGCTGTGAATATTGTCACTTGTGATGACAATTAGATGTGAATAATTGCTGAATTTATCACTTGTGATGACAATTAGGTGTGAATATTGTCACTTGTGGTGACAATTAGGTGTGAATATTGTCATGTGTGTTGACAATTAAGTGTGAATATTGTCACTTTTGTTGACAATTAATATGAATATTGTCACTAATTGTGACAATTAGGTTTGAATATTGTCACTTTGTGGTGACAATTAGGTGTGAATATTGTCACTTTGTGGTGACAATTAGGTTTGAATATTGTCACTTTGTGATGACAATTAGGTGTGAGTATTGTCACATGTGATGATAAGTGATGACAATTGATGACAGTCAACGCTGGTCAAGACCGGTCAACAGTCGGTCAAATAGTGAAAAGAGAAAGTTGTTAGTAGGTTATGCCATATGTGCAAAAATATGACATCTTGTGGTATATTGTTGTTATATGGCATTTTCCCAATACCATTTAATTAATTCATTCGCTTTTATATTTAAGGTAGCAAGTTTAAATATATCAAATAATAATATAGTTTTTTTTTGGTAAGTTATGGTGATATGGGCCCACGGGCTAACTCAGTCCATCTAATTTTGAGGATGGGCTTGGACTAGAGACAATAAGATCGTAATGAGCCCAAACATACACTAAGTTGCTATTGCTGTTGGGACTTCCGTATGCGTGCGAAAGCGTTGTTTCTTCCAAACAACGGTCACACTATTCAATCGTAGATATGCTAATAATTCTATCTAACAACTCGCATACAAGAGAAAGGAAGCAATACTCAATCACAGCTTGTAGAAAGAAGTCAATTATTTTCATAACAGCAATACATAAACTTCTAATGACAGCTTGTAGAAAGAGCTCAATTAAATTGTTACTGTCTTACGACTTGGATCCTCTTTCAGATTGATTGGCTACAATCATACATATTGGAGTCGGTGTGGCCTCTATACCTTATTTGTTTTCCAAACTTGACTTCTTTATGCTCCATCTCCCTTAGCAGATGATGATCCCAAAATTGTGGTAGCAACATCATCCAACATAGAATAGGTTATCAAATCCAACCAGCAAATCATCAAACTACATTTCTAAAGGGCTGAAACAGAGCAAGTTATACATTGAGTGACTTAGCTTGTGGAAGATGGAATGGTGACGCGCACCAACCCTTCCCGATCTGGGGGTGGCGTCCGCCATCGGCCATCTTCCACATCTGGTGACCTCGTCTGCATTTGCGGCTGAGCCTTGAATTTTGGCCTCCCATAAATCACCTTAATCAAGTGCATATACAATTAAATCTTTCATTTTATTACAATATATATTATTGATGCAACAATATTATGATAAATGGAACGGGAGTGCTGTAGCAAGACATTTGTTAAAGAATGTGCTTTTTTGTAAAGTAAGAGCAGTTTATACCATGTGTGTGGTCACTTCTAAATTCCTTTTCTGGTTTTGATAATTACAGGTTGTAATTTCAGCTAGAGTTTTTGGCCCCTTGGTCCATCTACTTCAAAATGCTGAGTTTGATATCAAGAAAGAAGCTGCCTGGGCAATTTCGAATGCTACTTCCGGTGGTTCCCATGAACAAATTAAGTATGCTTTTCTTTTTGGCCCCTTGGTGGAGGACTCACCGAAATCGCTGTTGCGCATGACGTGATTGGCCGCCTGATGAGACAGTGTGCTCTACAGCCTGGGCTTCCACAGGTTAGGATAAAACCTTTTTAGTTTGTGTGTCACGAAAAGAAGGATATTTCTTTATTTCGACAGTCCAAAAGAGATTTTAAATTTTTATGATCAATCCACACATGAGTTTCTCTGTAAGTTCAGTTTTTTTTCCAGATATTTTGTAGAACTAACATGACTTTCGTGATTGATGGAAACCGAGTTTTTCCACTAAATGAGAAGAAAGCGATTCTATGGGTCCTGATGTTGCATCTGTCTAAAATATTGAAGATTAGACCTTTGAGGAAACTCAACTCATGTCTTGGGGATATTTGTATGTAGTAGTTCTGTTAGTCTTTTTTCCTGATCAGGTCTTTCCACAAATGACTCTGAAAGAATCTGTTTTTCTTCATAGGTATTGACTCTTGAATGTATTTTACTAGCTGATCTAATTAGAGGTCTGGTATTTACTTCTCAGCACTCGCTTTGTGGTGTAATCTGTTGAACTTAATGATTCCACCATTCCCATTAGGTATGTATATCGAATCACATTGTCATCTTCTTTCGTTAGTCTGCTGTATCCATTCGATTTTCGCTTCTCGAAAGTGGCAGTGATAAATGTAGTTTTTGAGGGCAGCTCATGTGAGCATTCAGCAGCTTGTACATTTTTTTTTGCAATTACTTGCTCATAAAATTCAGTGTTAGATTGGAATTTGTATTACTATTTAGTGTGGGATTTACCTGCACATTTTTGAAGCTATCTTATCTTACACCATGCTTTCTTCGATCTTTGAATGGGGTCTTTTTGTGGATTTTCTTGGACCCACTTTTGAAGTTTGGCGTTCTTACGAGGTTGGCGTATTTTTCGGGCATCATTCCTGCTTTTGAGCTGTCATGCAAGAAAATGTCACAAGGAAACAACAATTTCTCTACTTTAGGATAACATGCTATTATTTCTTAATCATGCAAGTCGATAATGATCTTCGGATAATTTTAGACTATTCATTCTTAATGCAAACAACAAGCAACAGAAAAATGTCACTATTGTAATCCCCCAAAATATCAGTCAACTGTTGTTTTAGAAGCATTGAAAATTTGCTTTTATAATTACTGTAACACATATATACCCTAATATAATGGTACTAACAAAGGTAATGGCATATAGCTTAATGTAATGATCAAACCAATGGTAACGGGTATGTAACGGATGTAATAGGTAATGGATTGTTCTCTAATGTAACGGTCAGTTCCAAAATTATTTGTCCGTTACTCTAGGCGAACATAGTGTTACATTAGGCCTAATGCAACCCCCCCTATTGTAACAGACCAAAAGTTAAAAAAAACCATTACACTAGGTCTAATGTAATGAATTTGGACCTTATGGTAATACTTTAAAGCCATTACATCAGGCCTTATAATTGGTAGTGTGTCTTGCTCCAATCTTTTTGATTGCTTCCATGTGCTTATTGTATGCTTGAGTGATGCTTAAATTTGTTTTTGGATAGATGTTATATTACAAAACTAGTGTAGTTTCCCGCACCATGCGCGGATTTTTGTTAGAAAATTTATTTCATATTTAGATCGAAAAATATATCTTTTTACATAATAGTTTAATACATGTTCATGTAGATATATTGAAAATATAAAATAACTTAACATATACTCCGTATGTTATACTACTCTAATATTTAAGATGAAAATGAACTAATAAGGCATAATTTCAACCTAAAAATACAAATTAAATATAAAGCATAACTTATTGTTAACAAAATCGAATAAACATGGTCAAATATATGTCGAGAAAATTCTCCCTTTGAAGATCAAACTGATATATTTAGGGGTAAAATACATTATTTGGGAAATCTTTTTAAGTATATCCGTTTGTATTATTAAGATTATTATAAATATCTACGCTATTGTAAAAATATTTTTTACATGAATTTGCTCATGATAAAGTAAGATGCATTACTACATTGATTATTAAAATAGAGGTTCTTAGAAAAATATACATCATAATGGAGATGGTGAGGATATGAATTAAAAATCTATAGGGTTTAATTATCTTTCAATATAATTAATAAATTTCGAATAGATTGGATATATATGTTTTAAATAACCAAAACTAACCACAATTAAAAATATGGTTAAGGTTCTCGGCCTACAAAAAATATTGTTAATATTTGTTATCTCAAAATTTGTAAATTAATAGAGACTTTAATTCATTTATAAAATTGATTATATGTTAAAAAATAGTGCCTATATCTTTTTGATTAGTCTCTCCAACAAAATCTTTCCATAACAAACTTATAGTCTAATTTGTTTATTTTATTATATTTTAGGAAATGATGATAGGTACTCATGATTTCTTATCATTTTTAAAATTGAGAAGATGCATCGTTTTCATTCTTTTTTATTTGATCTTTTTTTATTTGGCAAATCAAGATCCAAACGGATCAATTCAACCAAAAAAAAAAGATCCAAACGGATCAATCTTGTGGTTTTATTACATATATAGTTTCCTCAATTTGGCTATTTTTTTGACAATGTTTATTTGTAAAATATCCATATGGTCGGTATAGTTCATATAATAATTAAAATATCCAAATAATTAATTTAAATCAATAAATAATACTCTGTAGAATTTCAAAGTTATATATGACAACAAAATCTAAAACTGACTATTATAGACCTAAAATCTAGAGCTGTGGATAAATCCTACCGATAACAAAATATCCAAATAATTAATTAGTTAGGATTCATATTTATTTTTTGATATATTTTGGAAGATAATTAACAAATTTTAAATAGGTTGATGATGTGGCAATGAAATGGCAAATTTAAATAATAGAAAAATTGAATTTATATGGTATTTGAAAATAGCCAAAGTGTGTCAATTAATACGGCTGCGACATGTGGCAAAATCCGAGGTGGCTTAATGTATGAGCGCCATGTGGTAAAAGCTGATGTGGCGCAATGAGAAGGTTTTATTCCTTAGTGGTTTTAAATATATATAATAGATTATGATAAAGTGTGGACCAGACGGGAATATGTAAAGTGTGTCAGTTAACTACCGTGATGCATTAACAAAATTATGATAAATGCTCCTTTCCATGGGTGTTTAGAGAAATTAACTTAGCTAATTCATCTCAAACAAACTTCTATTGTATCAGTTTGTTGAAAAAGATCCTCACAGGAACCGACCAAATACTAGGCATTAGCCAAACCTCTGATTTTTGCACAGCCTTTAAGGGTCTGTATGGATGGGTTGAAATGCCTTATATGAAAAAAAGATTATTTTTCTCATAGACGAAAAAAAGATTATTTTTGTAGATTTGTAATGCCGCACGTATGAATTATTAAAATTTAATATTAAAATTTAAAATTATAAAATGAGTCCATCATGATTCTAATAACTTTATATATTGCAAAATATAAAATATATCAAGCAACTGTTATTTTATTTTGAAAAATAAATGCTAAGTTATTATGAAAATGATAATATACAAGTTAACTGAAAGATGGTAAAGATAAATTGATTTAATGATAAGGATAAGAATAATAATTTAATCATAAAAAAGGAATTCTGTTTTGTAATTTTTTAAAATTCAAGTTTTTTAAATTACTTATAATATCCGGGTAGCTCAGCTTCTGACCCAATCCGGTACCGGTTCCGTCTTTAAGTGAGTAAATATCTTTTAGCCTTAGAGGTAAATTAAAATAGTGGGTTTGTGAAAATATAAAACGAAGTACAGTTTTAAACTTATCTTTTTAAGGTAAAGATAAGGCTAAATCCAAACCACCTAAACCTATTTAGCCGAATCCTAAGCCATAACCGAAAATCCACAATCTTCAAGTCGTGAATTATGGCCTCTTTGGTTGCGTCCGCCGTTTGATTCCGTTGTGTGCTCGCCGGTTGTCTTCCGCCCGTTAGAACCAATCATCGGTAACCTTCCCCCTTTCCCTTCTTTGTTCCCTTTGTTTCTGGCCATCCAGTGACGCCTTCTCGACCCATCCCTTCTCCAGATTTGGTAGCCTGTCGGAGCCGCCGCCACCGTCGAAGAATCCGCCTGAGATCGTCGCGTCGTCCCTGGTCGCTCGCTCCGTCCGCGTTGTCGTGGTCGCTCCCAACTCGGAATTCGTCGCCAAAGCCTCATCACCGAGACGTGGCTGATCGTAGATCGTTCGACTGAAATCTCCGTCTCCTCGGGCAGTCGCCGTTCCCGTCCTCTTTCCGACCGCCGGATTTCCTCGTCGGTGAGTCTTCCGCTTAAAACTCATCTCGTTCACGCCCATGGTTGAGTCGAGGTTCTCGGGGGGCTAGGGTAGTGCAGGGCCATGCCGTGGCTGGTAAGATGGAGGTTGAGGGTGCTAATTAAGGTCGAGTCCTGGGGGTGTGGGATGGCCAGCGATGGTCAGCGGCATCCGGTGGGTATGGCGCCATCGGGTGATTGGCGTAGGGAAGAAGATAGAAGTGTGTGGGGGGTGTGTCATGTGATCATGCCATTGATTGTTGCAGGTAGTTTATTAAGCCAATTAGTTAAAATTGAAAGCAAAGGAAATTGTCGGGTCACTGGAGTTGCAGGGAGGAAGAATGGCGTGTGAGAGAGGGTGACGTGGGATCTTGATTTTTTTTTTTTTTGTTAAGTTAGTAACCATAATTAATTAGGCTAGTTAACTATAGTAATTAGGGGTATACAATTGTTTAAGGTTAGTTAGTATTAGTTCGGGTACTATGTAGGGTTTCGTTATTGGGTGGTCTTGTTCTATCCGGTGGTGTGGAGTAGTGATTGGGTAATTAAATTCGAGTATCTTAATTCTTAATTAATAAATCTTATTCAGGAATTTTGCATTCTTGCGATTAGTAGCTTCAGAGCTTCATCACTTTCAGCTAAGTCGAATTTCGACTTGCTCAGTCCTGTTCTAGCATGTTAGGGTTGCGTGGTAGTTATGAGATTGATTTTGGGAACTAGTCTCGATCGATCTTTTAAAATGTTTTGATATATGTGCTATGTGTAAATGATTTTGGAAACCTGTTCTTGAAAGTTGTTATCTATATACGCATATTTTCGTCATTGTTTTCTCTATGTTGGGCAGCGCTCCAGTGGAGGCTGGTTGTGGATGGTTGTGATGAGATGGACGGTTGGAATGAGGGTGGATGGTTGTAATGGGATGGGCGGTTGTCGCTTGCAGTGTTGATGCAGAGCTGCAACATAGGTAGAGTAAGGTATGTGGTGTTGATGCAGTGCCCATACCATAGGTAGAGTTTCTGATTGCGTGTTTTATGTGGAATGGATTGAGTGACTAACTGGACCTAGGACTGGACTAGAGATATGTGTGTGATTGCGGACTTGTTTGCTGACCTTAGTTAAAACTGTTTTGAAACGTCTCGTAACTTCCATGTTGATTCTAACTTGATAGGATAGGATCTGACCCCTCGGGGAACTATTTTTCATTCCAGGTAGTCAGGATCCCGTGACCGAGCCTTCGGCAAAACGGTGGTGCGGAGCAATAACGCGCGTGTCATAGTGTTGGGTGTTATTATATTGCTATTTTTATCATTAATTGACTTTGAATTATATTAAGTACACTTGTAGATGTTTGTCTTTTAGGATGAGTTTGAGGTTTGAGTATTTGAATGTGGATTGGTTCTTGGGGATTAGTACATGTCAATTTGCTTTACAATATAATTGTTATTTCATGCAAATACAAGTTGGATGTTTTCTATGTTTTCTCGCCGTGCCCGCGTTGCAAGATCCGAATGTCTGTTGTCGAACTAGCTTGGTAGTGCCTCGTGAGGCCTACTACCGAGTAACGCCTTGTCAGAAAGATGGGGTGTTACATTACTCCTTATATAAAGATAACTAATATATCAAAAATAATACAATATCTTATTAATATTCAAAAAACTACATAGATTTATAATAAAGAATGTAATTAGATTAATTAAAATAACATGAACAAAATTTAATTGTTTAATTATGAGAGATAAAAGCTAAGTTATTAGGAACATGATAATATATATTTTAAGTAAAATTTAATAAATATAAATTGATTTAGTATCAAAGATTAAAAAAAGATTATCCAGAAAAAGGGGCTTCCATTTTAAAATTCTTTTTTAAATTCAAATTTCTTGTGTTATTTCTTATATAAATATATTAAAATGGTAATTAAAAAGATAAGTTAATTAATATGTATCTTTTGTAGAAAGAAATTTTAAAGATAGATAATATTGTTTAAAGATAGATATTAGATGCGTAAGAAAAAGGATAAATTTTAAGATTAGATAATTAGGAAATTTTAAAGATAGATAATGTGCCTTCAAAGATAGATATTAGATGGGTAAGAAAAAAAACAATATTAAAGATTAGATAACCAATTAAAATAAAACATAAAAAATTGTTAATAAAGTGGGGCCAGAATCAACGTGGTGGCTCGAAAACGGCCGGCTTTAATAATATACTAGGGTTAGTAGCCCGTGCGATGCATGAGCTTTGTTTACAGCAGAATTATTGTTGCTTTAGAAAGAAATCAAAGATATTGATTGTGTTTATTATAAAAATACAATCATGTTTTAATGACCGAATTATTTACAAAATTTCCATTCATAAATTAATAAACACGATAAGATATTCTTCAACAGTCCCGACCTGGAGCAGTGTAAAATTCGAAGATTTTCGATAAGATAATAAATTATCGAAAAACCAATATAGAAATATAAGGTCCCAATAAAAGTATAAACTAATATAATGTGGAAAATTACATAAATATAACTAAAAGATCTTTCGAAACGTAGTAAAATATGATCCTATTGTTGTTTGTCTTTTCTTAAAACTTAAATCTACTTGAAGTATATCTCTAACTTATATATAAGGAACGTACAATAATACCAATAATCCAAAATTTGGCCGGAAAATTGACCGTGTGTTATTTTTTAGTGAACATGTTAATGTTAATAGTTTGGCTATGCTCTTACGAATTTTACATATGGAATTAAAAAGATAAGTTAATTAATATGTATCTTTTATAGAAGAAAATTTTAAAGATTATTTCAAAGATAGATACTAGATGAGTAAAAAAAATGCTAAAATTTAAGATTAGATAATTAAGGAAATTTTAAAGATAAATAGTGTGCCTCCAAAGATAGATATTAGATGGGTAAGAAAATAAATAAATAAAAGATTGGATAATCAAGAAAAATAAAAAATATATAAAATTGCTAATAAAGTGGGGTCAGAATCAACGTGGTGGCTCGAAAACGGTCAGCTTTTATAATATATATTGATGATTAATGATTTAGAGGTAGAAAAACAACGTAATAATGGCCTATAAAAAAATATATTTGGGCCATTATATTTGTGGGTCTGGGGCAAGCACCCGGTCTACCCCGCTTTATGGGCGGGGTCTGACCATATAGAGATTTTTGTAACGGACAAATATGAGAAGGAAAAGTGGGATCGACAAAACCTATGGGTTGAGAGATGTAAACTTCTTCATCCAAGTTCCCGTGGAGGAATGTGCTGTGAATATCGAGTTGCCTAACCAACCACCCATTCATCAAGGCTAGAGAGAGGAGGAGGCGAATTGTGGAAGGCTTGGCCACCGGGCTAAAAGCCTCGTCGTAATCCAATCCGTGGACTTGAGGATATCCTTTGGCAACTAATCTGGCTTTGCGAGGTTCAATTAAGCCGTTTGCATGACGCTTAGTCTTGAACTCACCCATTTTACGCCAAGTATATTGGAACAAGTGTGGGAGGGGTCCATCAGAATATGGAGATTGGGGGGTTGTTGGGGAAGAAGTGTTTTCTGTAGAATTGGGCCCATGATCAAAGGGGTGGGTCTGATGGGCTGGGCCCATTAGTGGAGGGAGAGAAATCAGGCCCAATAGGAGATCGTGGACGTGGGATATTTAGGAGAGAAGAGCATGGGAATTGGGTGATGTGGTGGGTGTTGGAGTTTTAGACGAGTGAAATGGAAAAGTGTCCTCGTGAAAAATGACATCACGGGATATGTAGGATTTTTTTTGTGACCAAAATCGTAATAAATGTAGCTTTTAGGTTATCCGCAATCCTGAATCCGAAAACAGATTCTTAATCCTTCATATCAATTTTCTCACTCCTTGACTTCATTAAAAACCTAATTTTTACTTTATCCTCACAACCCACATCTCTAGTTCATTCTTTAAAACTCACTTTTATATTATTTTTATCTTTATTTATTTAATTTTATTTTTTGGTTCTTGTCATTATTTAATAATATGGTATAATATTCAATTATATTGATTTGAAATTTAACGAGTAGTTTACTAAATTAAAGTAATTTACTCATTTATAGTATAAAACCCTTATTAATATGTGTTAATTTATAGTCACAATACATTAAAAAATGTTTATACCATTAATAAAATGTATACAAAAAATTATTTTAACTCATCAACATATTATTTATTTAGTTTTGTATAATTCATAAATTTCATTACCCACAAGAAATGCAAAAATCAATACTAAATGATTTGTTAACTTGTATTTATCATATACATATATATATATATATTATTTTTGCAACCAAAACATTTACAAAATGGGTGTCTCTGGGTAGATAAAAATATAGCAAAAATATTAAAAATATGTTTTTGAAAAAATAATAACGTTTTAATATGAATTGAATACAAGTTAAAAATACATAACAAAAATAATAACGTTTTACTATGAATTTAATACATGTTAAAAATAATAACTTTCTTGAAAAAATACATAACAAAATAACTATATTAAAAATCCTTCAAGTAATTTTGTAAATCCACACCAATTTTTTTCGTCGTAAAGAAAATAGAATTTAATACAATACCAGAACTAATCACGTTTCATATCCAGCGGGCTGATCTTATGTTAATAAGGTTTATTTGTGTAAGGAGAGCATTGTTTGTGTTTGAAAAAATGATTTTAAAATAAGTTTTATTTGTGTTTGAAAGTTGTTAGAGAGCTATAATGTATTGTGCCTAAAATATAATCAATAAACAATAAATTTTGATAATAGTTACTCTTGCAAATTAAGTCTTATTCTCTAAGTTCAATCTCGTTCCAGAACTAATCTCCTAAATTAAGTCTTCTTCTCTAAGCCACCATTACAACAAATCTTTAACCACCACGTGAACTAATTAAGTACAAGCTCATTTATATTCTTAGTTTTTTTTTTTTGTTTGCTTACATATATGAGATTGTTCATTTCTGAAAAGGAAATTCACTTCAGGATAAATTTCTTATGCAATCGTACATTTACATGTCCGGCTTGAAGTTAATGGTGTTGTTGACTTCGTATAATATACAACCAAAAACAATATAAACTCAACAAAAACAATATAAAAGTTGAGAGAGATCAAGCCAATCTCTATACCCGTTAGTCATGACATATATTGTTTTGTGAGGTTTACAAATCCACTTTGATGTTATAGATTTTGATCGGTTCAATTTCTACATAAGCTTCCGTACATAATTTTATTTCAAGGTACATATTGTTTTTATCTCCTCTTCAAAACGTTTTGCTTCTGCTAAACACCATATTTCTATGAATCAATTTGATGGCGAAGCAACTCTGTTGATCTACAACAACAATAACAACTAGGGCTGAGCAAAATCCGGTCCGGACCGGACCAGAAGTCCTGGACCGGATATTTATAAAAATTAAATAAATAATAAATAATAAATAAAAATTATATTAGTTTTAATGTTTTTATAGTTTATTTTTAATATTTAAGTTTCACATTTATATTATATACTTAATAATATTATATTTTTCATAATTTATATATAATTTCTCTAAATAAATTATAATTTTTTCAATAAAAAATTAATTTTTAATTCAAATAATATTATTTTAAAAAAAAATCCGGTCCAAAACCGGACCGGACCTGGACCGGACCGGGACCAGTCCGGTCCCCGGTCCATATATTTAGGGGGATCCGGTCCCCGGTCCGGTCCGGTCCGGTTTTGGACCGGTGCTCAGCCCTAATAACAACATATGTCCAGGAAAGTCCCGCAAAAACAGGATTTGAGGGCTCTGTTGATCTGTCTAAGTGAAATCATTTCATCAAGATACACTTACATAATCTACATGTGTTGTCCTGTAGTGGTTGTTCTTCCTATGGCGATGTTGGCGTACTTCATTGTAACACCCCGTCTTTCTAACAAGGTGTTACTCGGTAATAGACCTCATGAGGCGCTACTAAGCTAATTCGACAACAGAACATTCGGATCTTGCAATGCGGACACGGCGAGAAAACATTGAAAATTTATTAGGAAATAAAGCAACAACCTAGTTCATTTTAATTTCACACAGTTAGTTCCCAACAAACTGATAAAAACGAGCATGCTAAAACCGAACCAAACCACTTGCCTTAAACGAGGTTGACTCGCGACAGAAGAATTGAATTAACGACGATGGCTTGAATAGGAAGTGGTAAGAACAGGACGTGAACCGACCACTTCGGCGAGTTCCCTGGCGGACCTGCGGTGGCGGTTTGACGAGGAGATCACAGATCCGGGAAGCCTGACACACGGTGGTTATACTGGTGGCAACGGCTCGACTGAAGATGGCCGGAGGAGAGAGAGCGAGCGCTCCGAAGTCGGCTTCGACAAAACAGAGCACCAGCGACTTCGATCGAGAGTTAGGCTAATTTTGAGAGTGATTTCGAGAGATTTTCAGAGGTAGTTGTGTGCCTTTGTTCACTCTACCGAATGAGATTTTATAGCCCCAGAATTGATGCTCTTGTTTATCCAATTTCGGATAAGAACATCATTACTCCACACCAATTGTTATGACCTTCTTATCCACGAGTTTATGGTGAATTAACCCCAATTGACTGCCTAATTAATCATCCTTATCCACCCACATCGCCCTCTATTATCCAATCTTAGTCGCCACACCATCAATTGATCAAATTTTATCCAATTCTAATTAATGTCATCAACCCTAACTGATAACTACACTCGAAATCGTGGTTAAATGGCTATTTAACTCCTCCAATTAATTGAGGGGTATTGAAGTACTCGAAGAGGAGAATCCAATGCCACTTACGGCTTCCATTTTCATGCAGAAACGAAGGAGATATGGCCGATTGAAGATTGGTTTTAACATGGGTTGAATTCGGGAAGAACAACATTGAGTTATATACGATTAGCCCAATACTTCTGAAAAGTTGCAATTGTACCCTTATGACACATATAATTACTTATAAAATTATACACTTCACTAGGATAATACTTATATTAAAATTTATCACATAATAATTATATATGTACATAATAGATTAAATATTTATTAACATGATTTTAGAATATTAAGACTTGTGTTACCTTAACCTTATTTTTAAAATTCATTTACTCATAAGTTTCACCCACAATTTATATTATAAGAAATGGTTATTATTTTTAATAAATAATAATAATAACTTATTATTAGTATTTTCGATATATAAAAAAGGTAAAATTACATTACTCTTATGAAAAGAGAGGGTTATTACACACGTGTTGAGCTCAATATTATTTATAACCTCCGCTTTAGTATATATTTATGATATGATAAGACTATTTGAACAACCAATATGTGTGCGGGTTGAAAAAAGATGGTGGTCTTGGATTTGGAAGACAACTGGGCCAGTCCCAACTTTAAAGAGGATAATGAGCCTTACAAAGGACTTGATCGAAAAAAAATGAGCCTTACAAAGGAAGCCCACACCGAGATTGTGCTAATGAACTATGATTGGCATGCCAATATCAAATCCTATGGTGAACCTCATACAATAGAGGTGCTTTGGAGATCAGTTAAAGAATCGAAAATTTCAATTGGGACTAGTGATGGTGCACTTTGCCTAAGAGCCTCTCAAAATGGCCTTCTATGCTGCAATTGTGCTGATTGTTTGGATAGAAGAAGCGTGTCTAGCTTGTTCGTCAGCCACAATGTGGCTCCCGACCTTTTACTATCGACGTCAGCCACTAATTAATCAAATATTAAGGAGGTTACGACAATTTTCATGATGGTTACAACTAGACCTGGCAATTCGGGTGGTTCGGGTCAGTTTGGATCAGGTTGTTCGGTTTGGGTCAGTTCGGGTCAAACAGTTATTTCGGGTCTTGTTCGATTCGATTCGGTTCGGTTCGGGTTCGAGTTCGGATGTTGTTCGGGTTCAGGTTGTTTCGGATCATAATATTTCGGATTAGTTCGGATCGGATGTTGTTCGGTTTTGGGTCTAGTTCGGTTCGGGTCCTTTTCGGGTTGCTTCGAATCTGATCATTTCGGGCCGGGTCAATTCGGATTCCGGTGTTATATGGTTTAAATTTCTAAAAAAATTATAAGATCACTCGTAACGGTGAGTTTTTAACGTAGAAGATTTGAGCACTTTAATGAGTGCTTTAATGTGTCTTGTAATAAAACATAGTTACTACATATTATTGACAAAGATTTAGATGTACGTAATTTCTACTTAGTTAATTAAAAAAAATTAATTACTATTTATATTATATACATACACATTATTTTTTAGTTTTTAATTATATTTTTAATAGTATATCTACTCTTAAGATTTAATTTGGATGATTTCGGGTCAAAATTAGTTCGGGCCAGTTCGGTTCGGGTGCAGTTCGGTTCGGGTCATTTCGGTTCAAGTTTAGTTCGGGTCAGTTCGGTTCGGGTGTTGTTCGGTTCGGATTTAGTTCGGGTCTGGGTCGTGTTCGGATTGCTCATTTTTCCTTGTTCGGGTACAATTTCGGGTTCGGTTCGGGTCGGTTCTGTTCAGATTTCGGGTTCGGGTCACTTTCTGTCGGGTCTAGTTACAACCTGTTTCAAAGTCGGTGTTCCTTCCAGGTAACAACACTTGTCAAGCAGCTTGAACATCATGTCTATATACCCTTGTCATAGAGAAGAAGGCACCTCAACCTTAAATAAGAGTTGTTGGATACCATTAAATAAGAGTTGATGGCGGTTACCCGTGGTTGATCAACCACAAATGGATTATCACTAATATTCATGTTAGTCACTAATTAAACACATATTAAGGAGGTTACAACCATTTTCATGATGGTTAATTACAACCAGTTTCAAAGTCGGTGTTCCCTTCAGTTCGATTCCTTAGTTTCGGTTCTTCATCATGTTCGACTACCGTTTTGTCGATTTCCTTAGTCGGGCATTATTGTTCGTTTCCGAATTTGACCTAGTCGTCGCGTCACGCAACAGGCTTGTGCACGAACCAAAAAGGACCGAACCTTATCAACCAGACTAAGGAATTTAATAAGTGTCCATACTTGTATTCGGTCCAAATCGAATACAAGTATGGACGCTCCTTGTAGTCAAAACAAACTTATATGGAAAAGAGTGAACAACAATAATTTTACCATTGCTAAATCAAAAATTTATCAGTGGCTCATATCCTTAAAAATAAAACATAAGATTTATTGATTTCTTGTCATGCATCTCTTCTCTTACATCATATGAAACTAAAATCCATCATCTCATATACGTAGACGCCAATTATAAAAGATATCAGCAATGCCCTTCTTATTGATGCCATAGATCCCCTTAGAATTAATAATCCAATGGCAACTGTTATAACACCTCTTGATGTCTCGAAAATAATTGTAAAAATGTATTGAGGCAACTGCATACCCCGTTGACAAATCACAATATAAATCCGTCAATGGCGTTGGGTGGAAATAAACGTCGGTGACCTCACCATCTCTCAACGTGTGAAGCATATTTTCATAATACATTTCATGTTGGTTCCATGAACAAGATGAACCATTGCCGAGTAAGTTGTGGAGGTAAACTCGAGTCTCGGGGAATGGCGAATTGGTTGACGGAGTGAGACTACTCATGGTCATGGTTCCTTCTTGTTTCACATCAAATGGTGCTCTTGGTGTTTTGGTGGATTGAATGGCAACGGGTAGAGCTAATAAGAAAATGATCATGGTGAATCTGAAGAGTAATGGATTCATTTTGGATGCTTGAGTTTTGATTTTGAAGGAAGAAGGTTGATTTTTTGACTTGTAAGGATTCAATTTTGTCCCACATCAAAATTCACCAAAAAGATATCAATTTATAATGGCTATGGATAAGAAAAATGACTAAGCAATGACTGTACATCCCAATCAAAATGAATAGCTATAAATGCAAAAACAAGTGTTATTCATGCCCCATAAATTTTACAACTAACAAGTTAATTAAAAGAAAAATGAGCATTGACTATATGATCCAACTAACATTAAATGTTATTCATGCAACTTTATTCTATATATCTACTAGACTAGGTAGATAGCTCGTGCTTTCACACGAGATCTTATTGATTAATCTATATATCATCTAAGAGAATTTATTTATTTTTATATATTCTTTGTCCAAATATTGTGTATAATGTTATTTGTATGTGAATGTTATGTAATCTATGTAATTGAGTCATTATCTTGTCAAATAAGGTTTTTTTTTATGAAGAATGAACTCTTAAATTAGCAAAACTTTGCTATATACAGTTGGCTTGATAAACATTTTTGTAACTAAAAGGGTAATTACCATTTAATATCATTTACTATAATTTAATTATTTTGTTGAATAATAATCATCATTCTCATTAATATCAATCTATAAGACTAATATAGGCTACATTTTCTGATCTTACTAGCGGTGATGCCCGTGCGTTGCACGGGCCAAATTTTTTGAATGGATATAATATTTCTAAAATTGTGGATTAAACCAATGATATAAATATACCTCAATAATATTTGTTTAAAGTGTATCATTGTCTTAAAAAGGCTTAAATTATAATGTATGATGTCATTAAAAAGGTCCATGGTTAAATGTGAATTACATTTTACTACATAGTATTTTTATTAAAAAAAATTTACATCAGCACATAAAAAACTACAAATTTTTTAATAAAATGTTAACTGAAAATCTAATTGAAGCTATTAAATAAATATGCACAAATATATTAGCACATAAAAAAATACAAATTTAGCATTACATGTAAATCAAAAATCTAATTTAAATACATGTGAGTTTAAACTCCATTACATACATCTACAAAATCTAACCAAAATTAATTCAAGTAAAAAATCTATGATATACATCTAAAAAATATTAGATAAAAAATTAAAACACAAATAGTTGAAGCCTAAAATCTAGTACACAAATTTAATAAATAAAAGAGCCTTCAATTTATATAAACTTCAATTAATCTCATTGTAATATGTTAAAATTTTCTTAATTAAAGAGAAATGATATATACTCATAATCCACATACATGGTTTAATTACCCTAATCTTGAAAGGTCCCACTTAATCAAGCAAAAGCAGGCCAACGTCCTTCTAGACATCATCTCACGTAGTCACGTACCCTCAAATCCTCAATTGCCTCAAATGAAAGGTTGATTAATTTATTGATTATGTATATTTGTATGCTTTATGGCCTTAATTGGCGTCTTTGTCATGATAACGTATGTATACACATTATATATGTTAGTGTGTGAGCACCATATAGACACAACCAATACAGTCCTGATATAAAAAGCAAGCATCAATTCTTGGTAATAGGAGGTCTAAAATAGTTGGAACCTTGATTGTGCTTAGATTAGTGTAGTAGTGCAGCTTGTTCTTGTGCATTTTGTTTGTTCTTGCTGAGCATATATATCTCACATTAGTTAATAGTTATTACAATTGGAGACTCACGGTCACAGACAGACATAACCGATGACCTTTCCTAAGAAACCCAAATTATATGTACTATTTATACAGCTTACATTTCACAGACAAAATATAGGAGTACAACTCACCATCACATTTCACAAAAGTTGATTAATCAGTCGGCCAAATTTTCTAAAAAAAGGAAAACCAAAGCCCATACTTCCTCAGCTCCTCCCGTTCCACTTGCAGAATCTAGCAGCACTGTCAGTGGGCTCTCCATCTCCATATCTGTTTCACCCAACACCCATAACTCAGATGCTTTTTCCCTTTTAGTTGAATGAAAGAGAGAATGAATATTTAGAAGCTTTTACTGGTGCTTAATTTCAGTCATGGGTTAGATTATTCCATGTAGAAGCAGAAACTAAGGGAGGTTGTTCAGGATTCCTTTTCGATAACTTTGATGCCAAGCCCATTTTTGAACGTTAAGATGGGCATTCTAGCAATATCTCCTTTCTTGATCTTGCTCCATCTATGAAAAGAAAATGAAGATAATTCAATACACAACATGACAGAATGGTTAAAAGATTTTGAGGGGTTTAGCAATTTAAACATACCTGTTCAAGATTTCGTTTTGACCCTTTGTCATTTTCAGCAAAGTAAACTCTTAACTGGCGGCCATTGACCTCATAACCCTGAGGGTAATGCATAAAAGGAGTTACAAACTTAACATACTATGCATATCAGGCACATGCTTACCTCATAGATAAGCTCCAAAACATTCAACCTGATAAGTATATCATCAACATAACGGACTTCTGCCTCCATTAGACCAAGCAAGCCAGAGCTGTAGATCACTGATGCCACAGAGTGGGAAACCGAAAACAGTTTTGCTATCAAAATGACAAGACACGAACTCGTTCCTAATAATCAAGCAAAGATAAATAGCTATCATTAAATTTAAGAAGTTCATCCTTATATTCTCTACAGCCAATAACATATATCTAGAAGGATGCATATATAGAGAATAGAAATATCTATCATTGCAAAAGCAGAAAGCATCTCCCCTGCCAAGAAAATGTTGAGATGATCTCAAAAGGTTATGAGCTAGAATAAATACATATTTAGACAGCACAATCTCTGTAGCACATTCTTACTATGCCTTCCGGAGAAGCTGCAAAATCTTTAATTGCATCCATTGAAGCAGTTGCAACACGCTCATCACTGCAGATAACAACAGATGCATTGAAACATAAGAACTTTTTGTATCAAATAATACTGAGACACATGTTAAAAACATATAATGATGTTCTGTTACGCTGTGATAAGCAACCTCCACTTATGGTGATAAGCAACTGTTTAAACAAAGCTGGTTTCCTTGGGTTTTTTTCTAGATTTGGCCATAAACTATAATTATATCACAATTGGATCACATTAAAGTAACTACAAAGTCTATATCATGTGTTTTGCAAGCATACCCATTTACAAGGCAGTAAAGCAGTGAAGGATACACATCATGTGCAATTAGTAGTTGGGATGGGGAAACAACTTTATCATCTACATTTCTGAGAAGAAGAGATACCTGCAAGATAGCTTACCACTACTCAGTAATTGCACATTAAAAGGCTTTACTACTTAGTGGCATATGTGACCCTTGCACATTACACACAAACTTTATCTATACATCTTAAGAACCCATGGAAAGCAAAGAGAATGACAGATCTTATTCTAGATACGTACTGTTTTACAAGCTAGGTATCTAACTTCTTGAGAGTGTGCTTTCAGCCCCACCTGCAGGAAAGGTTAAACAAACACCAAATTTTTGGAAGCCATAAGAAGATCAAAAAAAATATAGCTATTAGGCCGTGGTTAAACAATAACAGAAGGCACTAAGAAGGATGAGCGATACAAACCGAAAACACGGCGATGCTGAGAGGAAGCCATAAAAATCACCAGTTGTAGAAGGATAGAAAGCTGGGGCCGAACTTCTTCCTCCTCGGCATTTTGTTCCTCCTTGCTTGGCCTATCCAGTCACCAGTCCTTCAACGGCATGAATGTTGTCCCCAATCTCTAAGAAGTGTAAGAATTCGAAAAGACTGGTCGCAATAACGATGCATAAACAAAGAATTCGAAAGATGTCCCAATGGCCTCAACTGGAAAGATGAAACCCAAATCAGCGCAATAAGAGAAGAACATAAACTTGAAGTCTACTAATTTCATGATCCCCTTTACCCTAAGAACCCTAAATCTACGGAATTTCAATTACAAATCCTCCCCACCCACACAAGCACCGTAAAGAAGACAGTTGACTACTACTTCAGCTTGAAAGAAAAGCCAAAACCCTAATCAGCTAACGACAAGCAAGAAAAGTGAAAGATCTAACAACGCCTCGCTATACAAAGCACATCAATAAAAAACAACAGGAAAAAAAAATCAAACTACGCCTACAAAGGGAAAAGACGGCCAATACGAAGCACATCAATCTGAAATCAATCGAAAACAGGAAGAAGAAGAAAATTACATAAGAGGAATGCTGGTAGAAATCTCGGGCCATAGATAGTGAGCAAAAGCGTTGAGATTGGACAGAGCATGGAGTTTAAGAGCATGATGATCCTCGTTGAGCATGGCCAATAGCGCACCCACCGACCTCACCATAGTTGCCATGTTTGAACTGTTAAATGAAATTGAGAGTTGCACCGAATGAGATTGAAGAGGAGACACGGCAGCGAAGAGAGAAGTAGGGCGGAGTTTAAAGCAATTGGGATTCAGCCTGGTGGCAGGCGAAGAAGCACGCAATACGGTGGATCTGGGATTGTAACCGCTCCCGAATTTAAAGCATTTGGAGGATTTGGGGTAGATGCTCAAGAATGTGTCGTTTTTTTTTTTTTGTTTTGAGGAAAGAAAATTTATTACTGCAAACTCAAGTCCGTTTCAAGAACAGAGTACAACTCCAAAGGAAAAGAAAAATTGCAAGATTGAAAGAAAGGATTAGAAGGTTTCCACTGGCTCAGGCAATGAGCAAACACCATTCTGCTGCCTCCCCACATACTGCCAAACACACCCACGAAACTCCAAGCAAAGCTCCAGTGTCAAGGCAAGGATGGAACCAAACGTCGTCAACGGGATATTCCGAGCTTTCGCCCGCTGCACTACAACCATGGAATCCGACTCCACAACGACACGCTCCAGCCCCAATGCAACAGCTCTCTCCACGCCCCATCGAGCAGCTTCCATCTCCGCATCCGCCACACTAGTGCCGTCCTGGATGCGCCTCGCCCCGACAAAGACCACCTCACCCCCATCATTCCTACCGACAATGCCAATCCCACAGTCTCGGCCCTTAACTGCAGCGTCCACATTAATTTTTACCCACCCAGCCTGCTGCCGCATACCCCCGCTCTCCTTTTCCGCAGACTTATTGATAGTATATTATATGGTATATATGACTTGTATGGCAAGTATGTAACCTATATATATTGATCATTAACGAAGGGGCAACCCTAAGGGGGAATTGTGAAGCTAACACTTATGAGCAACTCGCTGCCCCTCTTCGACCATAACCACACAGTCCTCCACCAAAACCTTGTTGGAGCATTAATGGAGTATTAAAGCTCCTTGTTTAATGCAGTACACGTGAGCAAGAGTGAAAAGGGCTTTTAAGCTCCTTGCTTTCCCACATCGACAAATGGGTTGATTGAATACCCACTATATATTGTACATTGGTATATCATGGGTTAGTGAGTCAAGAGAGGAATGCTCCCTCGCGCGCGCGCCGCCGCCGCCGCCGCCGGATCGGATCGTGGTGCTGGGGCGTATCTTTTTACGGGATTTTTCAACTATTTCATTAAACTGGGCCTCCGAGATTCGCGGATTAGTTTGCCGATAACTCTTCCGCAAATCTCCGTTTTCAAACGTGTTTTCTGTTTCCGATACTTGGGGGCTAATTATTTGAATTGGTCAAACGAGTTTATCACTTTGTTTTAACTGAAGAGGATTTCGTGGGTGGTTGAGAGAAAATCGTGGGATGGTGGGTGTATTCAGATCTATATAACGCCATCAGCGTTTCTTCTCAGAATTATCCAACTCTTCTCTTCTGCTTTCTCAAAACTCATCCCGTACCTCTCTTCACTTGTTCTGGATCGTCCGTTCCCACTCCTTCTTATCCGAGTACACGGGTTCGAGGGAAGCTGCGCTCAATCCTTGGGGGGCAAGCGCTCGTTTGGATCTGTACCAGTGTCCGGGCGTATTGTTTCTAAGGCAGTGGATCCGTCCACGACGCAGTGCAGTAACACATCAAATTATTTGGCCTACATTCCTTGAACGTATTGATCGTTTATTTTTGCCTTGCAGAGAATATTTATTTACAAATTAGAAACAATACCTCTCTGCTGCTGTTCGAATGGAGAGCCAAATCATCAAGCTTCTCGATCTGTCCAAACTCGAGCTGCTTGATGGGACCAACTACCGCCGATGGTCCCAGAAGCTGCTCATCGTCTTCGAGCAACTCAAAGTCGACTACTTCCTCAGCAAAGACCCTCCAGCAGCTCCTCTAAAGGCGCTTCCTCTGGCCAACAACGACTCCCAGCCTATGCCGGAAGAAACCGCCGCTGCTGCTGATCTAGCCGCTAAGGCTACTGCTGAAACCGAAAAGTATGAACAAGACAATAAGACTGTAAGGGGTATCTTACTGAGCCATATGTCCAATGCTTTGTTTGATTTGTTCCTTACTAACAAATCTGCTAAGTCCATTTGGGAGACTCTTGAGAAGAAGTATGGCTCAGATGATGCCGGAAAGAAGAAGTATGTCGCAGGAGAATTCCTGCGCTTCCAGATGGCTGACGACAAGCCTGTGATGGAGCAGGTTCACGAGTACGAGAATCTGGTTGCTGACATCCTTGCTGAAGGGATGGAGATGTGTGAGTACCTTCAGGCGAACTTCCTGATTGAGAAGCTTCCAGATTCGTGGTCCACCTACCGCAACCACCTCAAACACAAGAAGAAGAATCTGACCCTAGAGGAGCTAGTCGGTCACTTGAAGATTGAAGAGGCAAACCGCCTCAAAGATAAGCCCTTGAATAATTCTGATCATTCAGTCAAAGCTAACATCGTTGAATCTTTTGGTCCGAAGGTTGACAGGTTCAAAAAGGGTGCTGCTGGACACTCTGGAAAGAGCCACAAACCTCTTCAGAACAGAAGAACCCAGAATTTCAAGAAAGGTGGAAAGGGAGAAAAGATGAAAGGAGGATGCTTCGTCTGCGGCAAGCCAGGGCACCGGGCTGCTCAGTGCCACCACAGAAACGAAGGGCCAAGGAACAACCAAGCCAGGTTCCACAACAATGGCCCCAAACCGAACCAAGAGCAGAATCAGGCCAACCTGACTGAGGAGGACCTGGTTGCTGTAATCTCAGAAGTGAATGTGGTGGATATGGCTGAATGGGTGGTGGACACCGGAGCCACCAGGCACTTCTGCGCCAACAAGGAGCTCCTCTCCGACTACAAGCCTGCTGAAAAGGGCGAGCAGGTCTTCATGGGCAACTCCAGCATCTCAGAAGTTGTCGGTAAAGGGAAAATTCTTCTCAAACTTAATTCTGGCAAGAAACTATGCTTGATGAATGTAATGCATGTTCCTTCTGCGCAAGAATTTGATTTCTGGTGGACTGTTAATTAAGGCTGGCTTTAGACTCCTGTTTGATGGGGGGAAATTAGTGATTAGCAAGAATGGTGAATTTGTGGGGAAGGGTTTCATGTCTGGAAATGGTTTGATTGTGCTCGATTTTGCTATTGTTGAAACTGATAATAAAGCTTCTTCTTCTGCTTACATGATTGAGTCCTTTGATGTTTGGCATGCTAAATTGGGACATGTGAATGTGAATGTTATAGACCGATTGATTAAAGCAGGTTTAATTCCAAAATTATCCAAAACCGACCATAAAAAATGTGATGTATGTGCTAAAGCGAAATTTATTAGAAAACCCTTCAAACCTGTAGAAAACAGGAATTCAGAATTGTTAGAATTAATCCATTCGGATTTGGCTGATTTTAAAAATTCTGAAAGTAGAGGTGGTAAGCGTTACTACATCACTTTTGTGGACGATTTTTCTAGATATACTAAAGTATACCTGCTAAGGTCTAAAGATGAAGCTGAAAAGACTTTCATGATATATAAAAATGAAGTAGAAAACCAACTAGACCGAAAGATTAAAAGGCTTAGGTCTGATCGAGGAGGAGAATACTCATCTGAGTCCTTGAAAAAGTTTTGTCAAGATAATGGTATAGTTCATGAGATGACTGCACCTTATACTCCTCAACAAAATGGAATAGCTGAAAGGAAAAACCGGACCTTAAAGGAAATGATGAATGCTATGTTAATTAGCTCTGGTTTACCTAACAACATGTGGGGTGAAGCTGTTCTGTCTGCTAACCATGTCTTAAACAGGTTACCTCATAAAAAATTAGAACAGACTCCATATGAACTTTGGAAAGGCTATGCACCGAATTTGTCATATCTGAAAGTGTGGGGGTGCTTAGCTAAAGTGGCATTTCCTTCATTCAAACGTGAAACTATTGGTCCAAGGACCTTTGATTGTGTGTTTGTTGGTTATGCTGATTGCAGTGCTGCATATAGATTCATGAGATTGAATGATAAATCCATCTATGAATATCGTGATGCTGAATTTTTTGAGCATATTTATCCTTTGAAATCCATGCATGTTACTACCCCTGTAAATGTGCTGCCTACGTCTGAGCCTAGAAAACTAGTTGATGATGTTCAACCTAGGAAAAGTAAAAGGCGTAGAATAGAAACTGATTTTGGTCATGACTTTGTGACCTCTTTTCTTCTAGAACTCAAAGACATAGATATAATAGATGAATCTGTGATTAGCCTTCATATAATAGAGAATGACCCAAAAACTTATGAAGAAGCTATGAGTTCAATAGATGCGAGTTTCTGGAAAGATGCCATTAACAGTGAGTTAGATTCTATTGTGTCAAATGGGACGTGGGAAATTGTAGACTTGCCTAGAGGTAGTAAAGCCATTGGGTGTAAATGGATTTTCAAGAAAAAACTAAAAACCGATGGTACCATAGATAGGTACAAGGCAAGATTGGTAATCAAAGGATTTACTCAAAAATACGGCATTGATTATTTTGACACATATTCACCTGTTACTAAGATCGCCACTATTCGTGTATTGATTGCATTAGCATCTACTCATAATTTGCTTGTATATCAGATGGATGTTAAGACAACCTTTTTGAATGGCGATCTGGATGAGGAAATCTATATGCACCAACCTCCTGGATTCGAGATCCCAGGACAAGAGAACAGGGTGTGTAAGTTGAAGAAATCTTTATACGGTCTAAAACAAGCTCCAAAGCAATGGTATGAAAAATTTCATAAGACTATTATGAGCTTTGGTTTTGTAGTCAACAGTTCTGATGCTTGTGTATATACTAAGATGATGCATGCTAAATGTGTGATTATATGTCTATATGTTGATGACATGTTAATAATGGGAACTCATTTAGATGTAATTAATGAGACCAAAGATTTCTTATCATCAAAATTTGAAATGAAGGACTTAGGTAAAGTTGATGTAATTTTGGGTGTGAAAGTTACAAAAACGAAAGATGGCTTCACTCTATGTCAGTCTCATTATGTAGAGAACATACTAAGGAAATTTGATTCTTTTGATGTCTCGCCTGTCAGAACACCTTATGATCCTAGCATACATTTGAAGAAAAATAAAGGGAAAAGTGTCTCTCAATCTGAATATGCTAAGATAATTGGTAGTCTGATGTTCTTAATGAATTATACTCGACCTGATATTGCCTATGCTGTAAGTAGATTAAGTAGATATACTCATAACCCTTGTAATGATCACTGGAATGCCCTAAAAAGATTATTCAAGTATCTAAAAGGTACTTTTGATTGGGGTTTACATTATAAGAGATTCCCAAATGTGTTAGAGGGCTATTGTGATGCAAACTGGGTATCTGACAATGATGAAGTTAGTTCTACCAGTGGTTATGTATTTACTTTATGTGGTGCAGCTATATCCTGGAAGTCTGCAAAGCAGACGGTTATAGCAAGATCTACTATGGAGTCAGAGTTTATAGCTCTGGACTTGGCAGGGCAAGAGGCCGAGTGGCTGAGAAGCCTAATGGCTGACATCCCATTGTGGGGGAGGCCAACACCTCCCGTATCTCTACATTGTGACTCTCAAGCAGCCATGGGAGTTGCTAAGAGTAGTGTCTATAACGGAAAGAAGAGACACATACGAATCAGGCATGAGTCTGTGAGACACCTGATTCTGAATGGGGTACTCACAATGGAGTACATAAGGTCAGAAAGAAATCTGACATATCCCTTAACAAAAGGGTTAAACAGGAAAATGGTCCTGGAATCGTCGAGGGGAATGGGGTTGAGGCCCATATGAAAGCTTAAGCTTTCTTAATCCTATGGCGAAATGAATTAGAAATTGAGAGGATGAGCTTCAAGCTCTTAATGACTTCATAGCCCGAATTTGGGTGGTTTGTAATGAGACAAACTTGATGAGGTCACCTACGTGAGTGCATTTGGTTAAAATCCAAAAGGCTGAAGACCTTTGAGGGCACTCATGAGCATCCCAAGAAACCGAGATTCACTAGGTGAAATCTCCATCGCGGGAATGGAAGGATAATTGACAAAGTGTGTGTTCTAAGGTAACACTCTCAACGACAGTCAGAAGTTCAAGACTTGTTCACTTCTTGACTCGAGAGCATTCCTTAGCTCACTAAAGTAGTTGGTTCAAATCGAAAGATACCATCTGCTTAAGCGCTAAGTCATAAAATCCTATTCAGAACATAACCTGATCGATGTACAGCATTAGTGGGGGATTGTTGGAGCATTAATGGAGTATTAAAGCTCCTTGTTTAATGCAGTACACGTGAGCAAGAGTGAAAAGGGCTTTTAAGCTCCTTGCTTTCCCACATCGACAAATGGGTTGATTGAATACCCACTATATATTGTACATTGGTATATCATGGGTTAGTGAGTCAAGAGAGGAATGCTCCCTCGCGCGCCGCCGCCGCCGCCGTCCGTCCGGCTCGGATCGTGTTCGTGACACGTGCGCGGTGTGGTGCTGGGGCGTATCTTTTTACGGGATTTTTCAACTATTTCATTAAACTGGGCCTCCGAGATTCGCGGATTAGTTTGCCGATAACTCTTCCGCAAATCTCCGTTTTCAAACGTGTTTTCTGTTTCCGATACTTGGGGGCTAATTATTTGAATTGGTCAAACGAGTTTATCACTTTGTTTTAACTGAAGAGGATTTCGTGGGTGGTTGAGAGAGAATCGTGGGATGGTGGGTGTATTCAGATCTATATAACCCCATCAGCGTTTCTTCTCAGAATTATCCAACTCTTCTCTTCTGCTTTCTCAAAACTCATCCCGTACCTCTCTTCACTTGTTCTGGATCGTCCGTTCCCACTCCTTCTTATCCGAGTACACGGGTTCGAGGGAAGCTGCGCTCAATCCTTGGGGGGCAAGCGCTCGTTTGGATCCGTACCAGTGTCCGGGCGTATTGTTTCTAAGGCAGTGGATCCGTCCACGACGCAGTGCAGTAACACATCAAATTATTTGGCCTACATTCCTTGAACGTATTGATCGTTTATTTTTGCCTTGCAGAGAATATTTATTTACAAACCTCCGCCGAAACCATTTTGTTTGAGAAAACCGCCCTGTTTCTAGCCCTCCAGATGTTCCAACAGAGCACTGCCCAAAGACACCTCTCCCTCATAGGCATAAGCAAAACACGACTCCACCAGTCAAGCACCGAAACGGACTCCAACCCCACCGAAAATAGATTAGGAAAGAAAGACCAAACCTCCCTTGGAAGAGAACAATCACGCAAAGCATGAAGAACTGTCTCTTCCCGACCACACCGCCCACACCACGGATCCACATCAATCCTTCGCTGCCTCAGGTTGCTCAAAGAAGGGAGTACTTGCTTGCAGGCCCTCCACACAAAAGATTGGATCCTAGGCATCACCTGGAGCTTCCAAACACCCTTCCAAGCCGATTGAACCAAAGAGCTGTCAGCTTGCTCACCCACACCAGACGCCAGGCTACAGTTCTGTTCCAAAAGGCGACAAGAGGACTTTACCGAGAAGTTCCCATCACCCGAGTAGTACCACACTAGCCGATCTTCAAGGCCAGGATCAACAAGATGAATGTCCAAGACCGACTCGGCATCATAAGGAACCATAAGGGACGTAACCACATCCTCCTTCCACACCCCTCTGCTCCAATCAATAAGATCCGGCCGGCCCCCATAAAAATTGCCAAGCAGCTTGAAAGATTTCGGCCTAGGGATCCAGCGATCATCCCACACCCGAATATTTGCGCCGTTCCCAACCTGCCAGAAGCTGCCCTCGACCACTAATTCCCTGGCCTTCCAAATACTACGTCAACAATAGCTTGGATTGTACCCCTCTCTGGCCTCTAAAAAGCTAGACCTCGGAAAATACCTGGCTTTGTAAATTCGTCCTATGAGAGAACTCGGTTCCATCAACAACCTCCAACCTTGCTTAGCAAGCAAAGCAAGATTAAAGTTTGTCATGTTTCTGAAACCCAGCCCACCCTGGCACTTAGGTTTGCACAAACGCTCCCAGCTCATCCAATGCACCTTTCGAGCCTTCTCATCGCTACCCCAGTAAAACTTACACATGAGCTGCTCAATCTCATCGCAAACACTCTTAGGGATCAAAAAACAAGACATAGCATATGATGGCAAAGCTTGAATGACAGACTTCAAAAGAACTTCTTTCCCTGCCCTTGATAACGTATTAGCCTTCCACCCTTTCAGCTTCTTCCAAACCCTTTCCTTCAGCTGAGAAAAAATCACTGTCTTAGATCGCCCCACCATCGTAGGCAACCCAAGGTACTTCTCGTGCTTCTCAACCTCCGGAACGTTTAGGATCTCCTGCAACTCCTCCCTCAAATCATCACCCACATTCCTACTGAAAGACAGTTCAGACTTTCCCAGGTTAACTTGTTGACCAGACGCTGCTCCATAAAGTTGGAGGATATGAACAATTTCCCGAGCTTGTTGACAATGATGCCTGAGTAAAAAGAATACTGTCATCCGCAAAGAAAAGGTGGGAAATAACCGGAGCTGAGCGAGCTACCCGAATACCACTCAGTCGCCCCCCTCTCTCGCTTTCCCTGATCAAAGCCGAGAAGCCCTCAGCAACCAAAATAAATAGATAGGGAGAAAGAGGGTCTCCCTGCCGCAGACCCCTCTCCGGGACAAACTCGGTTGACGGGCTTCCTCCTACTAACACCGAAAAGGATACAGTTGTAACACATCTCATGATCAGCGATATCCATCCTTCTGCGAAGCCCAAACTCCTCATACAACTCTCCAGAAAGTGCCACTCAACTCTGTCATAAGCCTTCGCCATGTCTAATTTTAGGGCCATGTACCCCTTCCTTCCTTTCTTCTTGTGCTTCATATAATGAAATAACTCAAAAGCCGATAACACATTATCAGTAATGAGTCTGCCTGGAACAAAAGCACTCTGGGCCTCCGACACCACCTTCTCCAAAACCTGCTTCAACCTGTTCGCCAGAACCTTGGACACAATCTTATAAAGGACATTACACAGGCTTATAGGGCGCAAATCTTTCATTCGAAAAGGATTAGTAACTTTTGGAATGAGGGAAATAAAAGTATGATTAAAACGCTCCGGGAAAGGGGCACCATGAAGAACTCCAAGAACAAAAGAGATGATCTCTTGCCCAATGATATTCCAGTGTTGTTGAAAGAACAGCGCTGGCATACCATCAGGCCCCGGAGACTTAGTAGGGTGCATAGAAAAAAGAGCGAGACGAACCTCTTCACCGGTAAACGGGCGCAAGAGCATCAGGTTGTCCATGTCCGTCAGAATAGGCGAGATTCCTTGAGGAGCCGAAGAGGTGAGTATGTATGGACCAGTTTCAAAGAGAGTTCTGAAATAGTCAACGGCCACCCTTGTCATCCCATCCCTACTCCTCCACTCGCACCCATTATCATCAACAAGGCGCTTCAGCTGGTTGCGCTTTCTCCTTCCATTCGCCTTTCGGTGAAAATAGCCGGAGTTGCGATCACCCCATTTCAGCTCATTCGCCTTTGCTCTTTGGTACCACAACATCTCCTCCCTAGCCATAAGGTCCCTCTCCTGAGCCTCCAACTCCTTTCTACGCCTAACCCACTCTCCTTTCATTCCAGCTTTTTGCATTCTCCTCAACTCCTCTCTAACCCCTTTCAATTTAAAAGTGATATTACCAAACTCCTGCTTATCCCAAACCTTCAAATCTGCCGCACACCGCTCTAACTTCTCCATCACGCTAACCGACTGCAGATTTGGATTCGACCAACAATTTTTAACCACCAACTCATAATCTTCGTGTTGAGCCCACATAGCTTCATATCTAAAAGGTCTAGGTCCCTTACTAAAATCTCCTTGATCACCCGACCTAAAAAACTCCACCATCACCGGGATATGATCCGACCCGTACCTTTCAAGATGTCTCACTTTGCTAGCAGGATAGAGGTCGCACCAAATTTCATTTGCAAAACAACGATCAAGCCTTTCCTGGATAAAGTCCTCACCTTCCCTTCCATTATCCCATGTGAACTTATTTCCCACAAACTCCAACTCCCTTAAACCACACTCATCCACCGCACCACTGAACTCCATCATCTCATTCCAATCCGGCTCCAAACCACCATCTTTCTCCTCCCTCCTCAAAATTTGATTAAAACCCCTGCCACAAACCCACGCCTCATGCTCATCCTCCGCCAACCTCTTAAGGAGGGACCAAGATTGATGCTTGTCCTCTTTACGAGGCCACCCATAAAACCCTGTGAATCTCCACTTTATATTGTCATTCCCACACTCTACATCAACATCAATATGGTGCCGGGTATACGTCCTGACTTGCACCCCTATCTCCTCCTCCCAAAGTAGGCACAAGCCACCCGACCGACCCACACAATCAACCACAAAACATCCAGCCATTCCCAGCTTCTGACGCACAACTTCCATTCTCTTACGGTCACATCTCGTTTCCATAAGAAAAACCACCTTCGGGGCCTCCCTCCTCACTAGATTAGTGAGTCTCATAACTGCTCGGGCCGTCCCCAATCCCCGGCAGTTATAGCTTAGAAGACTCATTGGTCCCGGCAAGAGAGACGTCCCGTCTCTCCCGCCGATACTACAAATTTTTTGTTATGAACACCAGAGTCATCAATCAGCATTGGGTCGCCAGCTTTTCTCTTCCTTTCACCACCACCTATCTTTCCCGATCCCTCTTTCTGACCCCTTGCAAGACTCTTCCACTTCTTCTTTCTCCTTCTCCCCTCACTCTCTGTTACACCTATAGCACTCGTCGAGTGGCTACTCCCACCCCCACTCGCACTCTTGCCATCTTCAGCACCCATCACCCTCCCAGCTACATCCCCAGACCGCCCTCCCCCTTCAAGATGTTTTGTTACATCACTTGTCCGCCCAACCTCATTCACTGCAACAATACCCACCACATCTTTCCCCTTCTCCACTACCCCACTACCACCCTCCTATTCCATCAACGAGAGCTTCCCAACTTGCAGCTCAACCTCACGAGCACCATCCACCTCTCCCGAACAACTCCCTTCCGCCTCCTTCTCCTCCACCTCCTCTTCCAAAAGCTCCAACAACGACTTCCTGATTCCACCCTCAACCCTTGGATTCTTTCCCTTGTCCACTCTCCCACACAACAACGCCTTCTCCCTTGCTCTCTGTGCCATCTCTCTCGGCTGAACCTGCTTCATAGGAGATGCCCTCAACCAATCTCCATACTCACCATGCATCTCCTTTGCACCATCATCCTCACAGTCTACTTCAACGTGCCCCAACCTACCACAAGTATAGCAAAAATTTGGTAACCTTTCATACCTAATGTCTAGCCACATCCTTTTACCATGCAGCCTCATCATCAATCCTCCTCGCAAAGGCTCACGCACGTCAATCTTCACCCTCAGCCTGATAAACTTCGCACACAAGAGAAGCCCTTCCTCATCAACCTCATCTACGCCTCCAAAGAAACGCCCGATCGCCCCTGCCGTCTCCCGAGTAATCGCTTCGATCGGAACGTCGTAAACCCTAATCCAAAACGAGACCTTGTTGATCACCATTCGGGATGGCTGCTCATTCTCCGGTTCTTTCATCAGCAACAAGGCCTTATCAAAAGTCCATGTGTCGTTAATGCTAATAACAATGGGGTGAAGGCAAGCCATAAATAAACAAGGAAAGCCAAATAAACGAAAGAACAGAATGAAGGCAAAACAATAAATAGCGAACCGAAGGGATGGACAAAACCAAAATTACATAACAAAGTGTCGTAAATGCTAATTACAATGGAGGGAAAGAGCAATTATGTTTTCCAGAGGAAGCTAATTTTTATAGTATTATAGATAGATTATAGATTATAGATATAGATATAGATTCTTATTTATTTAAAAAATAATTACTAGATTTATGACCACTAAGTAGTCTCATTTAATATGGCCGGATTACACAATTTTCAATTTCTTTTAAATTTTCTTCAAATTATCTATTTTGATAGGAAATAATGGTGAATATTCACGCGATTTGGCATCCCGAGAGCGCTCGTGTCCGATAACGGGACCCAATTCAACTGTGCAAACTTTAGAGAGTATTGCAAAGGTTTGGGTATCAAGAACATCTACTCGCCCATGGGGTACCCCTAGTCGAACGGATAAGATGAGGCGACGAACAAGATCGTCATAGATGGGCTAAAGAAGTGTTTGGATCGTATGAAAGGGAGGTGGGCCAAGAAGTTACCGACCGTAGTATGGGCCTGTCGTACCACCCCACAAGGATCCACGTGCGAATGGCCTTTCTCTATGACCTACGGCACCGAAGTAGTAACTCCGTCGGAAGTACGATTGCCAACCCTGAGAACGTCGCTTAGCCATGACCAAAATGATCGGGCTCTTGTTGAAAGCTTGGACTTTGTCGAGGAATGGCGGGAAGCCGTGCCGATACACCTCGCAGCCTACCAGGGTGCCACCGAGCGGGTTGTGGCACGACGTGCAAGGCCGTGAACCCTCCACGTTGGCGATATGGTTCTTCACTTGGCCATGGGCAGCGCTCGCAATCTTGTCGATGGCAAGCTAGGGCCAACTTGGGAGGGCATGTATGTGGTGTCAGTAGCACTTGGACATGGTGCATACGTGCGCGCTTAAGTATATGGACGTAAGGCCAGTGCCTCAAACTTGGAACATCGCAAACTTGTTGAAGTTCGACCCTTGATTTGAGTACTAGATTTGATGTATTGATAAGGGTGACCACCTTCTTGTTTTCTTACTTCTTGATGTTTTCCAAACACTTTACTTCTTAATAAAAGTTCCCGGGAAATGTTTTTTGTCTTCAATTTTTCTTGTTTTTTTCAATACTATAATTAAAATACTCAAGCCATGGGTGAACGAAATCCTTATGCGACGTGTGCATGGATTCCCACATTCATGGTATGTGTATGTACGAATATATTTTACGAATATACATATGTACGAATAAGAGGACACCCCTATTTCTACATGGCCACTCAACGCTTTTGTATTTGAGTCATGTATATGAATAAGAGAACACCCCTATTCACATCTCCTTGTACTTAGAACAAGTTTTGTCTAATGGAAACCGGATTTGTATTGATATTAGATCACTTAATTGTTTGCCATTTGATGGAGATGGTCAAACCAATTTTACTTTATTTAGATAATAAAGAAACATTTACAAGAGATGATTTTTTCTTCTAAGGTCATCGAACTTGATAGTTCATACCCACAATTAATTATAGACTATGATACTAAATATTATGAACCTATAAAAGCATGCACCAAAAGAAAAAATTATCAACAATAAAAAGTTATGAAACCAAATAACGATTATGAACAAAAAGACATCAAACATAGAAAGGAGGATGTGGTTCATGTGAGAATGAGTCTCTACGAGAGAAATAGGAATGAATCTCAACCACTAGTTACACATGTTGGAGCTCTACAACTCACGTATAATTCACCTTTGGAGTGTACGGTTTAAACATGATTGTGTAGTCTGATACAATATGACTATACATTTTCATATATAATAATGAGTATGACAACATTAAAAACTCTATATACATTTTTCACTAATTGCAGATTATATTAAGCATTCGCAATATCACAAGTCACCCACCTAGCTAGGTACCTAGCTAGGTTCTTGGTGATCCAAGAGAGCAGAAACTGGCTGCTTGACTACTAATGTAATGAGATGCCATAGTCCTTTTTCAGGATCAATGGCAGGTATTTCACATACAACTCAAAATTATATTAAAAAAGTTAATTAGCATGAAACATATCAACTCTATGTTGAACCACGTCACATTTCATTATTAAAATAACTTAACTGGTTAAAATTTGGCTATAGATCACATATGTATGTAAAATATAAAATGGTATATATCATTAAAATTATATGTGTAAGTTTACTCGAAGATATAACTAATTTCAAAAGACATGTTCGCTTTCATATTTAAGATAGCAAGTTTAGTTATATCAAATAATAATATATATTTTCTTGGGTAAGTTATGATGATATGGGCCCACAGGCTAACTCAGTACATCTAATTCTGAGGATGGGCTCGGACTAGAGAAAATAAGATCCTAATGAGCCCAAACATACACTAAGCTGCTATTGTTGTTGGGATTTTCTGAATTGAGAGGTAACAAGAACCCAATTAACATACACGAATTTTGGGACGGCGGTGAAGAATTCGAATTCCTTCCTCCTTTGGTCCGCCCTGACAAGATTCGGTGTCTGGGTCCTTGCAATTGGGATGGAAATTCAAAAGGGCTGAAACAGAGCCAAGAATTAAAGATGATTTCTGTTGGACCATCAAAAATACAAGCCCACATTCATAAGGTTGGGGAGGCCCATCATCATTTCTTCATGATCCACGCTAACGGAGGATCCCGGTGATTTCGCTCATCTTCAACGACGAGATCCGGACTGTAGCAACGGTGGAATTTCAACGTACAAAGTCATAATTGCAAGGGCGAGATTCTCGGGATCTCCAAGAAACGCTTGCCAACGGCCTGATTAAGGAAAAGAGCTTTGTTATAAAAGGAAGGAAGGAAACAGAGAGAGGGACAGGAGATTCCCACGATAAACTCTTGCCAAAAATACTCTTCTTCTAGCATCATTCTAGTCGATCATTGAGCCTTGAAATTCTTGTGTTTGAGTTGAAGCTTTTGTAACGAAGAACAGACAATCATACGATCAATACAAAGCTGCCTTTACGTCTTCAATTATACTTCTTTTCGCACTTGTCAATTCTCTTTGTTTATATTTTGTTCATAGCTTGTAACGCGTTGTGACAACTTTGTAACTAAGATTCCCTCATTGTAGCAAAGTAACACGTTTACGCGGTTAATCCGCCCAAAACAATTTCAACTCTCAGAAATCTATACAGTAACTTAGCTTGTGGAAGATCGAATGCTGACGCAGACCAACCCTTCCCGATCTGGGGTTGGCGTCCACCCTCGACCATCTTCCACTTCTGGTCACCTCATCTGCATTTCCGGCCAACCCTTCAATTCGCCTCCCATAAAGCGTCGTTCGTCTCCCATTCATCGTCACCCCTTCTTCATCTCGCTCTTCGAAATTTCTGAGCATAGTCACAACTCTTTATGTCACAAAGCTAGAATTTTCCATAAGTTCAAGCAAGTCGGGTTTGTATAAGGATCCGACCAAAATAGTTTCTTTGTTTTTCGAGCTAACAATCGATGTATATCACACGTCAAATCATGTTCGGATTATGTAACTTTATATACAAAAATCCGTCTATTGTATTCTTACATATTTATTATACAATCTTGTTAGGGTACAAGATAATCATATCCGATTTTGAAAACTAAAATCCTATCAAAAAATACATAAACCCATCATAAAAACACCAAATCCTTAGATAAATAAAACAATTATATTTAACAATACTTATCCTATTCCGACCGGAAAAAAAACACAATACTTATCCTATGCTCTTTTAAACTTTTATCATATACAATAGTAGAATGCCTTTTCTTATTAGTTCTTATTTGGTCAAGATGACCTTTCACTACTCCCTTGCTCCCTTCCCCGTTTTTTTTCACCCAAAAACCAAGTATGAAACACTGCAACCCTAAACCCCCAAATCAATGGAGTTTTCTGCTCCCTTGCTCCCTTCCCCGATTACTCCCTTGCTCCCTTCCCCGTTTCTTTTCACCCAAAAACCAAGTATGAAACACTGCAACCCTAAACCCCCAAATCAATGGAGTTTTCTTCTTTTCCTCCAAATCCTCCTTCGAAATCCTCTCCTTCTCGAAATCTCCTCTTGAAATCTCCTTCCTGAACCCGTTAAACCTAACCTGCGAATTTCAGACCAAAAATTGGGGGTTCTTGCCACCAAGCGAAAAATCAATCAAATCCCTAGGTTGAGGGGTAATACTTCGAATCGAGATAGCTATGGAGAGAGAGGAAAGATAAATTGGAGAAGGAGACTCAAAAATCGAAACCGTTTGGGGGAGGATCAGGACGGCTCAGTTCTCGCTCTAACCATTGATCGGGAAGATAATCTGCACGCCGGAGGGAGGCTCAGCCGCCTTTGGTGTCCTGAGGGTGAGCGGGCTTTCCGCTTCAGTTGTGTCGTCGTCTGCTGGAGCAAAAGAGTGGAGCACAGAATCGCGTCATCGTCTCTATGCGCGTCTCTGATGTTAGGTCTGAGGTGTTTCCCCTCCTTGATATATGACTCTTTGGTTATTAATGTGAAACAGTTACATGATTACGTTGTCATGACCTATAAATTGATAAACTTGGTTGTCTTTGTGCTGATATTCCCATGCCCAAATAACTCTATGATTTCCCATGGTAGTAATATCAAGTGGGAGAAAGTTCCTGTCCAAAGTCACTTTCTTTGGAGCTTTGTATGTGTCTTCTTGGAAATTGATAAAGAAAGTATGAAGTTTTTTAGATCTGCAATTTGCTCTGGAAAAATTTCTGAATCTGAACAACAAACCCGTTTGAATAACACCCCTCTTGAACCACTGCACACTACTGTCGAGGAGACACTTAGTAGTGTTGCTCATTTGAACAACAATGGTGTTAGAATTTCCTGCACCATTAAGATCAAAGCAAATGGAAAAGTGAAACTTGACAGGGTTCAACTAAGGCTAAATTCTAGAAATCTGAAACTAAGACCACCTTTGAAGCAAGCTAAAATTGCATGCCCTTATTCATGTGAGCTTATTAATAACCTATTTCAATCGAACCAATACTCTTGTGACAAACAGATAACAGGTATCCAATACTCTTACCCTCATCATTTATCAATGATTTCTGTTAAAGCAGGGAAAAACCAAAAGGAGCAAAACCGATTCACAACTACAGGGATGCATCTAACTTTGTCTGCTATGGCTGAGGAGGCTCAAGCTCATGTAAACTTAAAAAGTATTCATTTTTATGCATATGTTTGTGTAACAATTGATCTTGTTTACTCTTATGAGTCCCGGCATTTTAATCCAATATGTATTGCAAATATAGTGACCTCTAAGTGCAATAATAGTGCACATTCTGTCTACAAAAGCTCTTCAAGTTGGCAAGAATTTAAAGAAAAACATCAACACATTAGAGTGTATTCTCTGTTTATGAATAAGGTGTGTAGAGCACATTATACCATTGAGATTTGTATAAGTTTCCTCGTAAACCCTACTTATATAACATGTTGTAACAAAAGATCTGATAAGAAATATGACACTAAATTCTTTGCTCCTATATTCCTTCTAGTTGACCAAAACATATCTTATAGCACACAATTTATATGCATGACTAATCGCTCCAAAAGAATAAGAGAGCACGAGATTAGGCCTCAATCAATGGAAACCAACAACCAGGTAAATCTACCAATACAAACGAGGCCTCATATTAGGCTTTTTTACATGAAAGATAGTTATTATGAAGATCAGTCTATGGAACAGTAGAGGCATAGGTCGGAAGTCTTTCTGGCCAGAAATAGACTCCTTTTGCAAATTAGAACGAATACAATTAATGGCAATTGTTGAGACAAAAACGGAAAAGGAACCGTCTGATCAAGTTTGGAGGCGTTCAGGGTTTGATAACTTCTTATGGTCCCCTGCAGATGGAAGAGCCGGAGGAATTTGTGTCATGTGGAAAGAATATCAACTTATTAACGAAACAATAGAGGTTATGATCCAAAAACCTAGATACGTATTTCTGAAATATACGCATCTTTCAACTCGATATATACTTGCGTTATGCTTAGTCTATGCACCGCCCAAAGAAAACGAAAAGGATAACTTCTGGGCCGAACTAACTCTAGAAATACAAAACTTACACATCCCCACTATAGTTATGGGCGATCTAAATGAGATACAAGAACCGAATGACAAAAAAGGTGGGGTTTATCCCAATGCCAATAGATTTACGCGACTAACCAAATTCAAAGAGGAATGCAATCTTTTGGACATACCCACAACTGGCATTAAATACACATGGAGAAAAAATAAAACAGAGATTGATAATATATACGAAAAGTTGGATCGAACGCTTGTAGATGATCAAATAATCCAATGGTTCCCAACCATCTCAACCAAACATTATGCTTTTTCCTCATCCGATCACTGCAAAATAGCAATTGAACTGAACAATGGTCATATCTGTAAAGCTCAACCGTTTAAACTTGAAAAGATGTGGATGCAAAGAAAAGACTTTAAAAACATTGTTAAACAAGCTTGGAGGGTTGAGTACCCAGGATCATTTATGTTCCAACTAGTTAAAAAAACCCAACTATTCAAGACTCATGCAAAGCAATGGAATAAACGCACCCTCGGGAACACTTTCGAACAACTTCAGAACCTAGAAAATGAATTACAAGATATTCAAATGCAAATTCAAAATTCACCACAACCAGCCGTAATCCAAAAACAACTAAGGCTAATAAAAAAGAAGGAATGTATACTAAACTATCATAAAACATACTGGAAACAACGAGCAAAAACAAAACATATCAAACTGTCTGACACAAATGCTGGGTATTTTCATAAAATCGCCAGTGGCCGTCGTAATAGAAAAGTAATAAGGGAAATAAGAACCGATGAGGGTACACAAATATTTGGAGAAAACAACATAAGAAATGAAATCAGAAATGACTTTAAAAATCGCTATTATAAAGAACAAATCAACAACGAAATGCTTAATGAATACTTACAGTTAATAACAAACGAAATATCTCCTCTTGATAACAATGAGCTAACCAAAACAGTGTCCAATGAAGAAATTAAAAATGCGATAATGGAAATTGGATCCGATAAATCTCTTGGACTTGATGGCATAACAGCTGAATTTTATAAAAAGTATTGGGATATAGAAGGCCCATCTGTAATTAAGGCAATAAAAGGTTTCTTCCATTCAGGAAGGATGTTGAAACAGGTTAACCATACCTTCATATTGCTACTACCAAAGCGAGATAATCCAGTCTCGACTAACCATTATAGACCAATTAGCTTGTGCTCAACCGTTTATAAAATAATTGCGAAAATTATCACAGAAAGACTTAAGAAAGTCATGAACAAGATTATCCACCCCTTTCAAGGAGCCTTCGTTGCAAAAAGAGCAATACAAGATAATGTTCTTATAGCTCATGAAATCTTTCACTCCTTGAAAACCAAAAAAGATAAGGATGGAAGTATGGCAATAAAACTTGATATGGAAAAAGCATATGACAAACTTGATTGGGATTTCCTATTTGCTGTGATGCAAAGATTTGGATTTGATGAAAAATTCATTGGTTGGATAAAAGAATGTGTCAAAACAGTATCATTTTCAGTTTTAGTAAATAACAACCCAACAGACCCGTTCTTTCCTGAACGTGGACTACGCCAAGGAGATCCACTATCCCCTTACCTTTTCATAATTGGAGCAGAAATTTTAGCCAGGAAACTACAACAGACCAGTATAACTACAAACAAGACAGTAGGTTTTGCCTTGGCAAGAAATGGAACTAGGATTCCATTCCTTTCATTTGCAGATGACATTATAATTTTTGCGAGAGCAACCCAAAATTCTTTCATAACAATCAAGAAAATAATCGATGAATATTGTGCAATTTCAGGGCAAAAAGTAAATTTCAATAAATCTGCTTTCCAAACCTCTAAACAAGTATCAAGCCAGCAAAAACGAGCCATTCAACAAACCCTCAACATCACAATAATGACCAACTTAGAAAAATACTTAGGTTGCCCGATTATCAATGGAAAAGTAAACAAACAAACATTTGAGGAAACGATAGGAAAGACGAAAACTCAACTAACCAAATGGAAAGCAAACTCCTTGTCACAAGAAGGACGATCGGTTCTCATTAGATCAAACCTCGCAGCAAAACCCAACTATCTAATGAAAAATTTTATGCTCCCAACATCCGTCCACGATGAGTTAGATCAAATTAATAGATGCTTCTTCTGGAATAAGGACCAACACCACAAACCACTTATTGGATGGGATAAAATTTGCAAACCAAAATCCCAATGAGGGTTAGATATCCGCAAAGCTGAACATATGAATAAAGCACTCCAAATGAAACTATTATGGAAAATATTATTTGAACCAGACAATATTTGGGTCAATATCATAAAATAAAAATACTTGAAGGGGGATAATCTATTTGATTACAAAGTGAAGTCCAACTCATCTTGGCAATGGCGTAAATTAATGAAACTTCGCAACAATTTTGAAGAAGGCCTAATTTGGCAGGTGGGTAACGGTCAGACTATTCGTTTTTGGACTGACCGTTGGCTATCTGATGGACCTCTAGAGAAGCATGTTACTAACCCAATAGTAATTGACAAAGAACAAAAAGTTCATGACTTTATATCAGATAACAAAACATGGAAAGACGGTGAATTAAGAAGAATTCTACCAATCAACATAGTAGAAACGATTAAAGCAATTCCGATCCCGGATAATCAAATCAATGATAGACTATATTGGGCCCCAAGTAGAAATGGATGGTTCTCAACATCCTTTGCCATAGCTCACTTAACAAAAACCGGGTCATTCCTAAGGAATGATTACAGATGAATATGGAAACTAGATACTATTCCAAAGGTTAAAAATTTTTTATGGAAAATGATCAACAATGGATTGCCAACAAAGGAACGACTACGTGACAAACAAATCTCGATTCCTGGTGGTTGTTTGTTCTGCACATGTACTTATGAAGACTCAAGACATTTACTCATAGATTGTAATCATATCCAAGATATTGTAAAACAAATTAACATAAAAACAATGCAAAACCTGAGACAAATAAGCCCAAACTCACAAAGTCCGAAAGCAATTATTGAGGAAATGCGACAAAGAATGACAATTGAGGAATTTACTGAACTTGCCACTATCTGGTGGGCGGTTTGGCATCAACGAAACAAAATCGCATTTCAACAAGATCCTTCTGACTTAATAACAAATATAGCTCAATATATAAAAACACAAATTCACAATTGGACACAAGCAAAACAATGGAACGAGGATGAAAATCATCAGAAACCGAAAAGTACGCCCCCCCCCCCCCATCAACAACAAAAACGAAAGAAAACTTGGCGAAAACCTCACAATGGGTTTTGTAAGATAAATATTGATGGTTCTAGTTTAGCCGATGGTAGGGCGACTACGGGTTCCACTATTAGAGGAGATCGAGCAGAGGTCATCGATATAGCAACAACCAAATATCCCAACGCCTCGGCGTTAAAATTTGAAGCCTTAGCATTACGAGATGGAATTAGGAGAGCAATACATCTTAAAATAAAGAAAATCGAGATTGAAGGGGATAACCTTACGGTAATTAAAGCTGTTCAGAATAAAGGAACATGTCCTTGGGAAATAGAAATGTTGAGATCCGATATAATGGTCTCTCTACTTAACTTTGATTCTGTCAAAATCTCTCATGTGGGTAGATGTTGTAACACTGTGGCCGATCTGATTGCAAAAATGGGCCATAGTCTTTTGAGCACTACCATCTCAACACTTCCAGAACTTCGTGTTCTCATCCGAAAGGATGCTCTAGGGCGTCCCCCGTAGAGGGGGCCCTAATCATTACCTTGTCAAAAAAAAAAAAAAAAATATACAATAGTAGAATGACTAAACTATGAGCACAGGCCCAAGCTCAGGCCAGACCCAGGCCCAATCCAAAAGACCAGGCCCAGGCCCAAGGCACCAAACTAAGATAAGCAACAAACACAGACTAGGAATAACAAAAACAAAACAGCTTCCAAACCAACATTCACAAGCAAAGGCAAATTTTGATAAAAAAAAAAAAAACAAGCAAAGGCAAATTACAGTCATTTCCACTTGCAACATTTGTCCTTCAATTTTTTCTTCTTTAGTCCTATACAATATAACAAAACAGCTCCCCTCCTCCTCCTTTGCCAATTCCAATTGCCGCTTGTTTGCTTTGCATTCAATCTTCAGTAGCTGTGTTTTTTTGTCCAATTCTTCTCTCCTGCCTTTAATCCTTCGTCTCGCTTCTGTTCAAGTTCGATAGTTGCTTCAACTGTAACACCCCACGTTTTACACCGGGATATTACCGCCAGTGACCTTGAGACTGATGTTCAAAGTCACCCTAGGCTTTACAGTATTAACAGAACAAACAAGAACTTTAAATGCGGAATCAAAAACTTTATTACATTTGTCAAATTGACAGAAGTGTCATTACATAATTGAAATTGAGATGAGCTAGATTGGTCCTTACATGTCAAGGGACTCAACCCAATACAACTTAAAACTCAGAGTGCGGAATTAAAGGTGAGAAAGATCCTCAATGTATCCTTGGCTTCAGTCTTTAACGTCAATTCCACCACCTGATGCGCCGCGATGGAAATACGGTTGACACCAGCCGACCATGCAAAGGAAAAAGGGTGGTCGGGTTAGTCTTACGAAAGACTAAGCAAATGGGGTTTTGAAAGGCGGTTCAAGTTGGTGAGAGGAAGTAGAGACGGATATCGACGCCGAATGAAAACCGGACGATAGCCTAACCCTCTACTACCTTCCACGAGAAAACGAGCATGACTTTTAAGAGAGTTGTGAGAAAAACTTCAAGAAAGGTTCCGAAAGGTTTAATATGAATATGTTGGGAACTTCTTACACACAAATGATGTTGGTTTTTACAACCCTCGTTGACTACGTGAACCTCAACCAACCTCATCTTACTCGTAAGTGCCGACGGGGAGGTGGCCGCTAGGGCGCTTAAGTACCAAGCCCATCTTGCCATTTTATAGGCGTTTTAACAAGTCGAGCAAGCATTCAGATTGGAACCAGACTCAACGAAATCCGAGAGTGAGGACGGTATTCCATTTTGTACTAACCATCCTATCAAGTTACCTAGGTGCACAAGTGCTTATCTAGATTAAGTTCATACTTTTTGAGACATTCATACTTACACTTGAATTGTTAAGATACTTTCTTAAGGATCTATTAAATGATTACAAGATACGGGCACCTACGTCCCTTGGCACATTATTAGTGCGAACACCCCTCGGCGGTTGAGCGGGCATGGGTCATGACCTTACGCTAAGGAAATTAGAATTTACGACCTAGCGAAACTTTATTGTTTATTTAAATAGGTCTTATGACCTTAATCACTTGATCACTACGGTAGAAATTAGTTCCACACAAGATAACACACACACACATGAGTCCACAAACATCGAGACCTAAGTCCATAACTAGCGCAACTAGAACAACCTACAAATAATGATCGATAAATCTATACAATAGAAATATCCTAGGTTGATTTTATTCACACATTTAGTTCCCAACAATTCATGAAAATACGACTTTACGCAAATCATGCAAGTACGAAATCATGACGAAAAGAACCAAACCACTTGCCTTGAAATCGAAGCTTGAAGAAAATAACTCGACGGAATGGGGGACGACGAAGACTTAGGTCTTCGATAACGAACTAACTGGAAAGACAAGGTAATTCAAAATAAATCATTACAATTTATTTTGGAGAAGAATGTTAGAGTTTATATCCTTCATAAACTCTAACTCAATAATAACCCTTTAATAATTTATATTATTATATTATTATAAATCTTGATTCTTAATATATTATTTTTTTTAAGAAATTTCTTTACTTGCCAATATATATTTCCTTATACCTTTTATAACCATTTTCCTTTAATAATAATTGAATACTTAGCGTAGTATCTAATCAACTTAATATATTTTAGTTTATAAGGAAACCTCATTATATAATACTTAACGTTATAATCCATCTTAATGCTATTATCATGTTCTAAGGATATCATATCCTTACAACTTTATACTTATACACACATGTCATTAGGTCAATATATTAAAACATACCCTATATAAATTTTACAAAAGTTCCCTAAGTATGATTTACTATCCCTTGCATAACATATCCTCTTGTATATATATATTCTCATATTATATAGCCAAGTGATAAAAATTAATAATAATATATTTAACATTTTTATCTCACACCTAAGTATATACAAATTACATTTTCAGATAAAGTACAACATATATATATGAGAACAAAATACTTTTCTCTAACACAATTTTATTAATCCTTACTAATATAACTAATCATATTATTTTCATTAATCCAAATTATATACCTAGGTAATTATAATTATAATATTAATCAATTATCAATTATTTTTATTTAAATTAATTTAATTTAATTATTTATTTATTTTATACAAGATATCGAGCAGGTCGGCCGGGCCGGGTCGTGCCCGACCGGTGCTCGGGTTCACCGGCCAAAACCACCCCGATTTATGCCTAGAAAAACAGAGTGCGAGCAGTGAACTTTACCGGCTCCTATCGGTGGTTTCTGGCGACGGTTGACGGCGTCGAGCACAGATCCGGAAAGAGGGGAACGACGCGAACACTCAGGAGGTGACGGCGTCCGATTTGGTGGCCGGACGAGGAAGAACAAGGCCGTCGAAGTGCACTGCGCGAAAACAGGGCTGAGGTCGAAAACGGCGATTTCCGGCTCGATTCGGAGCGGTTCCGAACGATTATTGGGAGATTTTGGAGCGTTTAGGGATGTGTTATCGAATGGTAAAGAAAGCCCCAATTTATAGTTGCGATTTGAGGCTCAATTTGGCATAATTCCGTGAATATTCGAATCTTAAGAGCATTAAACACCCACACTTTAATTCGATTCAATCCGATCGAATTAAATCGATCTTATCTCCAATTAGACTGACGTGGAACTCCTCCTTATCCTTCCCTTCGTCTAAAATACAGCCCACATTAATTCCATTTCTCAATTTGCTTGAATTTGGCCGGGATTCGAACCACATTCACGAACCCTGGGTCGGTTCCGACTTGGATTTCAACGATGACAACGCAGCTTAATTCTACAATTGATGGAGGAATATGGAAGAGGGTTTCATGAGGATTCCATAGCCTTTTTCGGTTTCAATTTTCATTGAGAAACGAGCTCGAATTGCACGAATGAAACTTGCGATCGAAAATGGGGTTTTAGAGAAGAAGGGTTCGGAAATGGCCCAAACTTTCAAAAGTAGCAAATATGCCCTTATGACATAAAATTGCCCACTTATATTATACTAGTATTTCCGGCCCCTGCCTTCGGCAGGGGGCAACGCTCTTTTTATACGGTCTTTATGTAATTTGATTTAAATGAAGAAACACATTTGATAGAGTTATAGTGCGTCTTAACTCTTAAGCTTTTCTTATTACGATACGTTATATGTATGTATGGAAGCCATTTAGAAATAATAACTAACGGGTCAACGGGTACCTTGCATGTACTCATTATTTTACTGAGAATTTGTTTGGATATATAAGTAAGAAAGTATGTAGCACCGACTCACCGTAAGTAATTTTCGATGAGGATAAAGTATTTCACTTGAGATTTCATATAGTATCACATATGATTTTTTAATTGATCAAATATATTTTGAAATAAAATGATAGTATTTGATCGCTATTTTTTATTTAATTCATAGTATATAAAATTCAAATTCAAATTTATTTTTAACATCAAATCAAGCTTTTGGATTAACAAAATATTGTAATGATTTTGAATAAAAAAGACAATATCAATGTCTAAATCCTAATAATATTATTATACATTTCTTTATCAATTGAATAATACATTGAAAAAATATTATTGATCGTGTCCCATACAGGGTACGGGAAATAATCTAGTTTTTTTTAATACATACTATGGATGTATGAATATCAATATATAATAGAAGACTAATAATATAGGTTCTCTGGCCCGTGCCTACGGGGCTGCGCGCTTTGTGTACGGTTGTAACGCAGTTTGGTGTATATGTAGAAATACATTTGTTGGAATTATCGAGTGTTTGTTGGCATATATGAGTAATAATAAAGTATGTGTCGGTGCAAGAAATGAGGTCATGCTTAGAATTGTGGTTTTTTATTGTTATTTTGAACGGACTTCTTGTTGGGTGAAAGGACATGTCCTACAAATTATTGGAAAATGATTGCAATGTAAACGTAAACTCATATAAAAAAAATAGAAGGCAATGGATTGCGAGAAGTTACCTAGTATATATTCTGGTCCGGGGTAGCGTTCGTGGTACATGCCTGTCATGTAATTTGGTGTAAATGTTGAAATACATTTGATAGAGTTACCGCAAATATGTTTTTGTATATATGCACCTCATGAAAGTTACCTATGTTGTGCATTTTCGTTTTCACGGCGTGTACCACGAACGCTACCCGTGTCGTAGGCACGGGCCAAAAGGCATTAGGTCATAAATTTGGTCCCCTAGTGGAGTAGTCCTTTGGCTGTGTCAAGATTCTGTAAATAGTCATTTCGTTCGTAGAATTAAGAGTATAAATAGTGGTTGGTCAAACACATTGGTCTTTAAATTCTAAAATTGTATTGTTTTATTATTAGTTTTTTAGATAAATAAAAAATTAAAATTAAAGTAATGTATTTGTACATATGTCACACTCACATGCAAAAACAAAAATAAAATTTGGTCACCACAAAATGGTGACCAAAACCTCCTCTTTCATGCTATTTTACAATAAAATATACCCCATACTTTATTTCTTTTATGACCAAAGTTTCAGTCTACCAATACGTATACACTAAGCTTTTGCAAGGAAATGCATTCCTAGCTATTAGGAAAATATATACTGTAATTTTATGAAAACGGCCTTTTAGTAGATGCACCCATGTGACCTCTCTTGTTTCACTTTGAGAAATTGTAAAGTGACATAACAATAATATCTATACATTTCCACTTACCCTTTCCGTGACTTAGCAAGTGTCACATTTTGAGGTAATCATTAGTGTAATATAATCAATAAAATTTCATTTAAACGTAAACAACTTGCCATGGTTTAGAAAGATTGCAAGATTATATGTTCAGCTGTATCTGTGTTTTATGAGTATTTTTGACATTTTTTTAGGTACCATTCTTTTATGATAAGGTTGAAAAAAGATAGTACAATATGTAAAGTGTTAATGTTTTAAAAACATGTGAAAGACTATATATTGCATAATATGTGAAGTAGTATTCATTTTTTTATTTTATTAGTTTAGTAAGTTAATGATATTTATTTAATAGAAGATGGAGAGATGAAAAAATAGGACATATTTAGTATTATTTCCTTTATATACATTTAGCCCATCACTATAATCTAATTATACCTTTAAAAGTACACTAAACATAATTGTTTTGTGTTGTGTTTTTTAACATATTCAAAAACTTTAACATATTCAACATTTTGATTATTAATAGAACTCATATATAAGCGAGACATGAATGATCGGATGTTTTGATCCTTTATATACAAAGCTTAATAATGATATTATTACATTAGTAGTTACACTTTGTGATTTATTAGTAGACTTAATTCATTATAGATTAAAAGGTGGTGGCGGTTACATTAGCAATATTTAACGTGTGAGGTTTCTTACTATATTCAGTTTACATACAGTATTTGATTAATATGTGAATATTAAATTATCAACTTCATTCAACTAAAGGTGACCGTCCGTTGTCTGCTATCTTTTAGTTTTTTATCCAAAGGATGGCTAAATGCTCTGCTATCTTTTAGTTTAATGAAGTTCTTTTTATACGGAATTCATGTAATTTGATTTAAATGTAGAAACGTATTTGATAGAGTTATAGACTTATAGTACGTCCTAAACCTTTTTTATTACGGCATATCATGTGTCTATATAAAAGCTACCCAAAAATTATAACTAAAAGATCAACGGGTTACCTTGCATGTACTAATTATTTTAATGAAAAAATCTTTGAATATATATAAGTAAGAAAATATTTAGCACCGTAAGTAATTTTCGTACCGGAAGAATTTTTGGTTGATTCAACTAAAAACTCATGGTCACAAAATCATGACAAAAGATCGCTTGTGATATTTAGCACTTGTGATCACACATTGAGCTAGCAAGATTGATGCCACGTGATACTAAACTCTTTTTTTATTTTGGATAGAATCATGACATTTATACAACTCTATTTTTTTTACACGAAATACCTAAAAAAAATTTAAAAAAAATTATCTGGTTTTGGTGTAATAGATTTCACCGTACATCGTACATATTTACAACACCGTACATCTTTATTTGTGTTCATGTGGGTAGTGAATGGATCACTCACAACACCGTACATCTTCAAAAAAAAATGGAGGCTCAGGATCGTCAGAGATATCCTTGACAATTGAAGCAGTGGATGGTGGTCACATCCATAGTTGGAACCACTTCAAGCTCCTCAAATTCACTGGAAGAATATAAGAATATACATTAAGTCAAGTAGGCTTTAGACTGAACTACAGCAAGAAGAGATCTAAAAGAACAAAACACAGCAAGAATTGTGAAAACTAAGGGGTTGAAGTTTTTTCTTTCTCTATAGCACTTACGTGTTTGTAACTGACATTTTAGATTTTGCTAGGACTTTGGAGTAGTCACTCAGTATCCTGCCAAGAAAAGGAACATATTAGTTATGATCAAGACCCTTCCTCATTCCCAATTTCTGGTTTGAACTCTCATTTTCTTTTCAATCCACTCCTTTGCCTGAATTCAAGTCTCAAGATGAGGTAACCTGCAATTCTTCATTTTGTGATCACTGTTCTTCTTTCATTGTCATGTGCCATGAAAGACTATAGCTTTACTATTGGTGATCGTTTTGTTTCCTGCTTCCACTTCAAGATCCGTATCTCTTTACTGAACCTACAGTTTCCTCAAAGTTGTGGAGATAGAACTATTAGACAGATGTGGGGTAACACTCGATATCAAGTCAAGGAACATAAACATATGACAACAATTAAACAGATTGAGAATCTCTCAAACTTGATGGTCAGCAGACCAATTTAATTTATCTTTTTTAATTCTTAATAAATGAATTATGTTTTATCTTTAAAATATCATCTTTAATTTAAAACGTAGACTCAAGCCTGTACCAATTTTCACAACTTAGATCTATGACGTTTCACTTACATATATGGATGAGCCAAGAACCACTATCCAAAGCTTGAAAATCTTCCCAATTAGAAAAGGAAACCCAATCAACCATTAATACATACATCACAGCAAGTAGTCATGTGGTCTAGAAATTTATAAAAATCAAGATTACAGACTAAAAAAGAAACCGCATCAGGATCAGTCATATTCCTTCATTTTCATGATGCAACATCTGCTAATGCAAATCTTCGTTGTCCATCTAATGTTGTAAATCTCTGAAGTAATTCATAATTAAAAGGCCTTCATAAATGAATGAAAGAAATTGACAGTGGAATAATATGTGAAAATTTTGCCTTGCCTCATATGTGTTGATCAGTTCATTGTCATCCTTTAGTGACTCCCTTGCCTCAGATGCTTCAACCGATATGGACATCATTTCTTCGATGTCCTGCATATAAAAAAAATAAAGAAAAATAAAAACTATAAACAACAGGGATAGAATAGACATCTGGAAGCTACTTACATGCCTAAACCAAAGGCCAGGTAACTTTTACATCAGTGAATGGTTCAAAAACAGGCTATGCTACCAGTCTAAAAAATACAAAATTGTCAGTTGTAGAAGACATACCTCAATAACTCCGAATTGCTTGGTTGTTTCTACAAAAGTAAAACCTCTGATGTGCTCAACAGGAAATGTTGAAATTATCAACAGCCATATATGTTGGTAAGTTGAGTCTTGGGATCATCTTGCAATGAATATGTACCATGTTTGTTAGAAATCTACGGTCTAAGAGATGCTTAAATTGCATCTTCCATGATGGCTTGAGAGTGAAAGAATACTAACAACTATAAGAGTATAAGCTATATAAGGTAGTTATAGCACTTCAACTCTTGGTGCTGCATTGTTACCTCACTCCTTTTTAAAAAATTTGCCCATTGATATCCTTGAGGTGTTTGCATATTCTGCCTAGTGTCCAAATTTTTCTCAAATTCTGGCTGATACCCAAATAGCTAAAAAAAGGAAGCTCCAGCTAACCTGTGTCCACGACCAAACAAACACAATCCGAATCAATTAAAAGAATGTATTATACAATTTGGTCCGCCTTCTTCGACCTCAAACCCTAAAACCAAAAAAGCCAATCCTCGAAAGCTAGAGAAATCCAAATCAGAATATTACCTTCTCAAAGACAACTCAGACTCGCTTAATTATGTCAGGTATCCCACGCTCAACTTCAGCAATAGCAAGTGGGCATAGAGGCAAGGCAGGGCAGGCCATTGCAGTAACATTCAGAGGGTCAACATCCTTGGGTTGCTGTACAGTCAAGTTCACATGATTTGTCACAATTTAAATAACATAGTAGAGACAATTGGACTGATGAATAACATGAAGATACATTCATGTATGTGTATGTTGAAGGTTATCATACGAAAAACACATTTGTGCTTATCAAGAAACCGCCTTGACTATGCAAGCCGATTTCCAACAAATTTGTGCTTACCAACAAATTTGTGATACCTAATCATAGTTACCACATCTCACCAAACAAACATAGAAAATGCAGAGCTCGTCTTCATCGCCGCTCCTCTGATGGGCCACCTTGATCCCGATCTCGAATTCACAAAGCACTGCAAACAACAGAATTGTCCAGAAATTCTTGAAGAACTGTTTTCTCTTAACCTGAAAGCTGAAAAACAGATCGGATGTTGTGATGCCTCATTTGTACACACAAAACACAGATAATATGAAGGAAGAGAGATTTACCCTTACCCCGCATCGAAAATGATAGGAGGTAGCACATATATAAAGAAAAGCTCCTCATTGAAAACCAGTATCTTCGAGCTATTGCCTTTACTCAGAAGCAGAACAATTCCTCCAGAGACCATACCCTAATTCGACAGCAATTACAGTCAGAATCACCTAAATTCGAAATCCAACGGATGAAATCGCGGATTAGGAAGAAGAAGAAAAGTAGAATTAGTCTCACCAAAAGAAGAGCGATGATGGATTCGTTGGACCATCGGTTCTACTCAAGCAAATGGCGGCCGATAACGATGCACGCGCAGAGCACGGTGAAGAAGACGGTGATGACGATGACCGTCGAGGTGTTGAACGACGACGACGGGCGGAGAGGTCACCACATGTCCTTGCCGGTCAATTCCTGGCCTCTGGTGACCTGATGCCCGTACGGGCGCCCTCCCTGCCATCACAACCACAGCAAAACTCATGCTCTAACAATCCATTCAATTAAAAAAGCCATCCGCCGTCGTCTTCTCCGTCAAATCGCATCTCAAGCCTCCTCCGCCCTTGCCGTTCTCCTTCCACCGGAAAGCCGCATGTCCATGGTCTTGTGATTTGGAGGGTGGGTTTGGGGGAAAGGGGGCGTCAAAAATAGAGTAACGGAGGAGAGTGAGAGGAGGGTTAGGTTCCTATTTTTGCCGCATGTGTAGGTTTTGGGAGGTGAGAGGTCGCAATTACTTAATTACTCAGACGAGTAACCGGTGGGAAAGTGTAACGGATGGATGGAGCGAATGATCAAAATCAGTTTTAAGAAGGAGAATTATGCCCTCTTAACCGCGATATTTAGGGCCAGCAGTTTTGGTAAATAACAACGCCCGATATCATGACGGCCTTTGAGTGTAACCCTCCTCATTAAAGGCAAAAACCAAGGTATAAAATATGCTGCAAAACTATACAAATTTAAATAAAATGCTTAGCATTTATTACTCTAAAAACCTTTCTTTATAGGTTTACTAGTATTTGATGGAGAGGCCCGTGCGATGCACGGGCCCTTATTATTGTATTTTCATTTGAGTTATTTGTATTATATGAAATTTCAGAATATCTAATCTATATGGACTTCACTAATAAATTATTTTTTTTATAAGTTTTTAGAAATCAATTATGTATCATATTTCAAAATAGCTCGGTCAATATTATCTTAATTATTCTAGTCAAACTAATCTCCTAAAAAATATAATAATCAATTAAAACTATCTATATTGAACCTCTCACTGACTCACTCCATTACATTTACTGATGTCGGTAATAAAATTCGACCTAGACCCTTCCGGTTAACGAACACTTCATAATGTCATAATCAATCAAAAAATTCAAATATTACATCTTACGTTCAGTATGCCTTCTCAAGAAGTATAGAGATGAGTCTCTCAACAAATGCACCTCAACAATTAGACGTATTTGGTGGTATTAATAGTTGTTTTCAATGTTGAGATGCTTTTCATAATATGCCTTATTTTCACCTTCTTTTAATAAATCATATCAACTGATGAGATACGATAATGCATCGTAATTCATGTCTGATCTTTAAGTGTTTGTCTCATACAATAAATAAAAATAGAACTTTGGTAGTGAACTTTGATGCTATGCAATCGTAGTCCGACGTAGTGGATGTGCCAGCTAGTCAATTATATGTTGTAGTTCCCTGCTCTGTCTCTTCCTTAGTTCTCTCTTTCTTTTAGGTATTTTGGCTTTCTTCTCTCGACTAATTTTAAAGACATTTTTCTTGTAAGTACATTGAAATGTGTGAAAAGTGAATGTCTTTACATTTAATTAAGAGAACAAAGGCTTCAGGGAAATAAAGTTACAGATACATTTAGTTACTTAAGCAATGTGACTACATTTTTTCTCATGGATCTCATGTTTCAGCTCTGTCAATATAGCTGGTGATTGACTCCAGTATCACACTAATTGTATGTTCAGGCTCTGACCCCTAGCTATGTTTCATAAAGAACTAAATTTGCTGCTCTGGAATATTTCTTCATGTACGATTATCTATCATGCACCCTTGCGTAGAAGTCCAATCTTCTATACAGGTTCTAAGAAATCACTCTGGTACTGAAACTGGAACATTGCTTCAGACCATGAACCATACCCTGACAATATTCAGTTCAAGGATGCTGAAGCACTGGGTATGGACATGGAAAAACCATTCCATTTAAACTTGCTCATTTTCTTCGTCTTTTTTTTTTTGAGCACCCGTCTTTTTTTGATATCTTATTGAAAAATTATACAGGTAACCCACCAATGACAAAAAACAGGACAGAAGCTCATGAGACATACATATCCTTTGTAGAGAGAGAGAGAGAGAGAGAGAGAGAGAGAGAGAGAGAGAGAGAGAGAGAGAGAGAGAGAGAGAGAGAGAGAGAGAGAGAGAGAGAGAGAGAGAGAGAGAGAGAGAGAGAGAGAGAGAGAGAGAGAGAGAGCACAAAAACAAAGCAGTAGCTTCACTTCTAAAAGGAATAATTACATATTTCCTTCGAAGTATTCTAAAAGGAATAATTACATATTTCCTTCGAAGTAGGAGCATTAGCACAAAAGCACAACAACAGCTTTACCTCTAGAAAAAAATATATAGATATGCCCTTTGGAGTAGGTGTTGAAGTCATAATCATGCTTCAGTTGAATTAACTGAAGGAAATACAGACTTCCATTATGTACATACTAACCCACAGATTAAGAAATTATTTGATCTCCTTGTAGGCTAAGCCTGCATAAAATGAAAGAATGAGAAGTCTGTATGAAAAATTGAATAAGAATATCTAAAATATTAAAACACCGGCAGACATTCTTTCGCATGAATATGAGAGCAAGTCTACAAAAACTTGAGTTGAGTAAAGCTGTAGCTCACATTCTAAAGAAGATCATGGTGCATTAATTTCTCAAACCTCAAATAGCATAGAATATCTAAAATCAGGCTTCAGTGGCAAGTCATGAACACCATACAACAAAAAGGAAAGAAAGCACTAAAGAAAAACAAAAATAGACCACATCATTAATATTGTAGGGAAATCAAGGTATCAAGAACCTGAAAATGAAGGATTGTTGACTTCACTGATCTAGAATTGTGTTGGAAATCATAATATCTCCCTTCTTTCTTCGTGATCATACATTCCTGACGGTTATAGAAAATCAACGATAGGTTGAATCACTAATCGAAGATTAAATTTGCTGAAATACAAATGTAAAGCACAAACAAAACAACAATGTCTACCTTCTATGAATTTTCACCAGAACCAGGGATGTTTTCATAGTTCCTATATTACTCTATCCGAACTCCGCGATATTTTTCCCGGGCGATCATTATACGATCCCAATCAATGCCTTAAATATCTCTCTGTATGCACATCAGACACATTATAACCGTTCAACTGGAGAAGGAAATGTTTTTCTATAGCATACATATAACAGTGGACCTTCTCGGTATCTTTTGAATCTGGTCTGCTCGTATCGTTTTTAGGAAAGTCTCCATCCATATTAACCTCTATGTCATCCTTCTCATACCCATTCGCCATGTACTCTTGCATCATCCTTGGGTTGGGACATTTCCAAGTCAAAGTTACAATCTGCATTTTTATATGAAACTTCAGATTAGCAACATTTTTGAACTCTATGTGTGCAATCTAAAGGATTGGCCACTCAATTTTAAGTGCAGACATACTATATAGCAGAAGGATCTGAGCACAAAGCAAAGAAGAAGCATGATCTGCTTATCAACTAAGAAAGAAAGAGTACAAATTAGTCCCCTAGTCTTGCCACTGAACGACATTCTCAGAATTAGCAATTTCAAATAGTAACAAAAATGGCAATTTTGGTTCAGTTTCTGAGCAGGATTCAATAAGTTCCATCCACATGCAACAATCAAATAGGTTTCCTTGATACTCAAGATAAATAAAAAGAAATCGTACAAAGTTCACTTCATAGAATTCTGAATTACACAGTAGTATATCGACAGAAAAGAAACGTCGTCTCATACAAAATTGAACTGAACTTATAGAGAAATCTCAAGAAGACGAATACATCGCTCAGCGAAGAAATCTCAAGAAATCATAAACCCTAATTTCGAGAATTGTGGTTTCAGAACGCCAAACCTGAGCAATCGCAACCTAACCAATTGTACTGCGGATCGGAGGAGCTCGATGATCAGTAACCGAAGAAAAAATGATTTTGGTTTAGGCCTGTAAGGCATAGAAAGTACCTTATGGATTTGTGAGCGTTGGGAAATCAATAGTGATTTAATCCAGGGAACCATTCTAGCTTTCATTATATGAAGCTGAGCAGCTTCATATAATAGCAATAGCAACCCTACATGATGTTTCAGACTTGCTTGAGAACAACTTTTTCCAAGACTTGGCATGCCAATCAAATAAGTATAGAAATTTCCCTTTTGATCTTTCTTCTCAGCAACCATAAGTCACTCATACAGAGTTGTTTGTAAAAATTCTATATAGGCTGTATAGAATTCACATCCTTTCATGAAGGTCGGCCCCCAAACCTTCAGCTCATCCAAACTCTATATAGATGAGATATTCCTTCTTCTCAGCTCATCCAAATTTCAAAGTTGTTTGCTAATCCTTCTTCTCAGCTAGATGAGATATTCTAAAAATTGTATATTGAAAAGGTGGTAGATGCAAAGAAGAGCAAGTGATCATCAAATGTAACCAAATCAGCTCATCCAAACTCTATCAAACATTAACAGTTATAAGATCATCAAGAAACAGGATTAGCAATAATACTTGAGTTTGGATGAGTTGATTTGGTTAAATATGAACATGGAAATCACATTTTTGGGAAAAACTTAATTAACTTGGACAAATCACATTGAAATACAAACCTATTTCCAATATCAAAAAAAATCTACCTGTGACATGTCATTTTGACTTTCTTGAACTACCATCCATAATATGGGGACAGCAACACACATTAAGTCTGCAGGTTATGAACACTTAGGTCATATCATATAGTACTAATTTATGTCATTTTATATAGAAAAGAGGACAAAAAGCCAGTGAGTAACTCCATCTTTTAGCAATAAGCTTACTCAAAAGGGAGCACTCAAATTATAAGGAAACTAAAGGTTACAAACATCAGCAATTGAAACTGAAACAAAATTTTTGATTGTAATTTAACCATTATTACCTGGAGAGCCTTCTTCTTGAGTATGTTCATCACTAAGAACTGCTTTAGACTTGCTTTTACAGTTTCTCCCAAGGAGCTTTCTTGGCATTCAACACCCAAGGGTGTTCTGAAAACTATTGCAAGAGTTTTCCAAAGTAAGGGACCATTATACCTTAGAAAATATGTAAAAAGATGCTGAAAAGATCAATGCCTGCAACTTTGAATACAAAATAGCACATCGCAAATAAACATTCTAGGCTGTGTGTTGAGATTTAAAATGAAACACAGAGTTTCGGTACATAAAACACCCATACACATCAAAATCGATTGCATTACATAGATTGAATTTGATAGAGGCGGCAAGAGCAAGATAGATAACAACAAAACATCTAAATTCAGTAACTTCACAGCCTAATTTTCTTGTCCTTTTTATCAATTTCATACTCTCAGGTACATTTGTTTGTTTTCAACCACATTTGGTTGGTTTCACTCTTTGATGATGATAGAAAGAATCAAACCAAACAATCAAGCTTTCACCCTGAGAAAACGCTCAAGTGAGATTTGTGAATGGAAACTAACCTAGAGACACTCAGAAGGAAGAAATGCTCTCATAACAGAAATGGATTAGCTTTGCAAGATGATTCATTATTGAGCTCGAGATAGGTACATATAGTTTGTTAGATGCTTACATCAGCAATACATCAGTACACGCAACACGCGTGACTCGTACAACTCTACTGAAAATAAAACGCAACTAACTCACATCCCCTCCTCAAGTTGGAAGTGGGAGTGAACTCACAAGGCCCAACTTGGCAGACAGAAAATTGTGCTGTAATTCTCCCAATGGTTTAGTCAGCAAATCAGCCAACTGTAATGATGTGCGAACATAGGTGGGATTAAGAAATCCATTCAAGAGTTGTTCCCTGACATAATGACAGTCTATCTTCAAATGCTTAGTTCGTTCATGGAATATGGGATTGGCTGCAATGTGCATAGCTGCTTTGTTATCACAGAATAATGGAATAGGCACAGGCACACTAATTCCAAATTCACCCATCAAACTACTCAGCCAGACTAACTCACTAGCAGCAGCAGATAAAGCCCTATATTCTGCTTCAGCTGAGGACTTTGAAACAGTTTTCTGTTTCTTGGTTTTCCATGAAACTAATGAAGTACCAAGCAGCATACAATACCCAGTCAAAGAACGGCCACTAAACACACAATTTCCCCAGTCAGCATCACAAAACCCTGTAAAGGCAATTTGAGATTGAGCAGAGTAATGTAAACCAATATCAATAGTCCCACGCAAATACCTTACAACATGTAAAGCAGCTTGGAAATGTGGCAAACGTGGCTGACTCAGAAATTGGCTAAGATGCTGCACTGAATAGGAAATATCAGGTCTTGACAAATTGAGATAAAGTAAACGCCCGACCAATCTTCTGTAACATTCTGGATCATCCATCAACTCACCATCATCAGTTGAAAGTTTTAGACCTCGAGGAAGAGGAAACTTTGCAGGTTTGATATCCATCATGTTCACATCTTGCAAGATATCAATAATATACTTGCGCTGATTGATCAACATACCTGAGTCAGTCCTGGAAACCTCAAGACCTAAAAAATATCGAATGAGGCCTAAGTCTTTAATGGTAAAAGCATCATGTAAGGAACTCTTGACCTGTTGAATAAGAGTCTCATCATCTCCAGTGATTATCAAATCATCAACATATACCAAGATAATCACTATGCCTTTAGAAACTGTCTTTGTGAACAAAGAGTAGTCATAAGAAGACTTTGTAAAACCCAAGTGCACAAGATGCTTTGACAGTTCTAAATTCCATTGGCGAGATGCCTGTTTAAGTCCATATAAAGACTTAGTTAATTTGCAAACCTGTCCTGGTAAGGCCTTATCATAACCTTGTGGTGGTAGCATATAAACTTCTTCCTCCAAATATCCATGAAGAAAGGCATTATTAATGTCCAATTGATGAACCGGCCAGCCTTTAATAGTAGCAAGAGCAAGAAAAAATCTAACAGTAGTAAACTTAGCAACAGGAGAAAAAGTTGCTTTGTAGTCTTTGCCATATACCTGATTAAATCCCTTGGCGACCAGCCTAGCTTTGAATCTTTCAACTGTCCCATCAGGTCTAAACTTTATTTTGTAGACCCACTTGCTACCAATAGCTTGCTTTCCCTCAGGTAAAGATGTAAGAAACCAAGTCTGATTCTTTTCTAAAGCATCCAGTTCTAAATTCATGGCCTGCACCCATTGTGGATCACTTTTAGCTTGTCTATAAGAATAAGGTTCCTTTATAGACAGAACATTGCTCAATGAAGCCACATAATCGGATGAGTAGCCTGACAAATCACCAATGTGAGTTGCCATAAAAGAAACTAAAGTAGATGGTTGAGTTTGAATAGTTGGGCAGTGAAAATCAGCCAATCTAGCAGGTTTTATCACATGTCTGGTAGATTTCCTAACAGGTACAGGTATTTCAACATTAGAATCAGAAATCTGACCCATAGGTGCAGAATCAGGTGCAACAGAAATAGACTGATCAACATTCTGTGGCTCAATAATCACAGAAGCAGGCCTCTGTGATAGTATAGGAGCAATCTGATCATCTGCCTCATGAGCTGGATTGACTAAAGAAACAGGTTGAGAAAATTCAGCAACTTTAGACATCAGGTTATCAGTTCTGTAAGGGAAAATCTCCTCATTGAAGATAACTTCCCTAGAAACAAAGCTTCTATGAGATTCAAGATCAAAGACTTTGTAAGCTTTTTGTCCTAGAGGGTAGCCAAGAAAAACACACCTCTTAGACTTAGGAGCAAACTTGTCTTTAGCACCACGTTGTTCCAAAGCAAAACATTGAGATCCTATAACTCTCAGAGCTGTATAATCTGGCAGTTTATTGTGTAACCTCTCATAAGGTGTACACCAGTTCAAGACAGAAGACGGCATCAAATTGATTAAATGAGCAGCAGCTAGAACACAATCTCCCCAGAAGTGCAAAGGCAAATTAGCATGGAAACGCAATGCCCTGGCTGTTTCAAGAAGATGTCGATGCTTCCTTTCTACCCTGCCATTTTGCTGAGGAGAATAAGGAGCTGACTTTTGATGACAAATCCCTTTGGAAGCAAAGAATTGAACACAACTGTCTTGAACAAATTCCATGCCATTGTCACTCCTGACAGTTTTAATTTTACAGTTGAACTGATTTTCAACATATAAAACAAACTGCATTAGCACATTCAGCACCTGTTGCTTGTTATTGAGCAAATGAACCCAAGTTGCTCTACTATAATCATCCACAATGGTAATGAAATAGCGAGCACCAGAACTAGTTGGTTGTCTATAAGGGCCCCACAAATCAATGTGAATTAACTCAAAAACAGAATGTGCAATAGATTCACTTCTTGGAAACACAAGTTTGTGTTGCTTAGCTTGAATACAAGCTTCACATATCAAGTTTGTGTCAACAGATTTACAACCATTAATGTGTTTCATCTTAGAACAAGATGCATGACCTATCCTAGCATGGAAGAGGTCATGGCAAACAGTAGGTGAAACTGAATTACAAAGTTTATTTAATTGATCTAGAAAACCAATTGAAGGAATAGCAACTGAATTTGAATTCCCAGCAAATTGCTTGTACAAGCCTGCATTTCGTCGTCCACTGAACAAGACTCTACCATCCTTAGGGTCCTGAAAATAGCAAGCAACTTTGTCAAATATTGCCACTAAACCAGAATCATCCAAGAACCTTCCTACTGAGATCAAGTTCTGTTGGAAACCAGGAACAAGAAGCACATTTCTGAGAGCAAACTGACCCTTTAACTCAACATCTCCAACCTCAGAGACTAATTTCCGAGTACCATCTGGTAAACAGACGCTAATAGGTCGATCTAGATGCTTCTTAGAAGACTAAAGAGTATGATCACAAGTCATATGATCAGACGCCCCAGTATCAATGATCCAATCAAGACATTGAACATTCTGACATGAAGTAAAGACAGTAGATGTATGTTGTTCAAAGACATTACCTGAAAAACCTTCAAAACCAGAAGTGGAAGTCCCTTTGCCTTTCATGAATTGCATCATTTGCTTCATTTCCTGATACATCCTGTGCATTTCAGCATTGTCCATCTGCTTGACAGTAGCCTCAGGTTCAAAGCTAGCAAATGGACTTTCTACCATTTCAACTTGATTGGCAGATATCTGTCCTGAATCTTTTCCAGTTCTCTTGCCTTTGTACCAATCAGGATATCCCACAATCTTGAAACACTGATCAGTAGTGTGTCCCTTTGTATTGCAATAAGAACAAAAGAGCTTTTCCTTCTCTTCAGCTCTAAGCTTCTTGTAATCTTTCTTGTCACCAGTTGATTGACTACCACTAGAATGCACTTGATTATTATTAGGTTTTCCTGTGTTCCTACTAACAACAAGTGCACTAGCTTCTTTGGAGAAATCAACAGTGTTTGCAAGATTCTTTTGTACTTCAGCTTGCTGAACAAGGCTATAAGCTCTATTTAGATTAGGCAATGGATCCTTGGCAAGGATATTGTTCACAATTGTGTCAAAGCCAGAATTCAGACCAAGAAGAAATTGCATCACTCGATTCTTGGCTTCCATCTCTGAAATCCGTTTCAGAAGTTGACACTTACAAGATTTGAACACGCCACAAGTACAAGTCGGAATTGGATCGAGACAGCCTATCTCGTCCCAAATCCTTTTCAACTTACCATAATACTCTGTAATCGCCATATTTCCTTGAGCAAGGACAGTTAGGTTCCTCCGAAGTTGGAACAAGAGCGGTCCATTGGCTTGGCCGAATCGCTCCTTGATTTCGTCCCAAAGCTCCTTTGCTGAGGAGACGTACATGAAATCGTCAGAGAATTCAGGCGCCATTGAGTGCGTAATCCAACATCGCACCATAAAATCGCACCGAATCCACCTTTGATAATCTGCATACTCTGGTTCAGGACAGATCTGAGTCCCGTTGATGAAACCGAGTTTGTTTTTCACACCTAAAGCCATACGAATCCCATGGCTCCAGGTGAGAAAATTGTTTCCGTTGAAGAGACTTGTCGTAAGCTGTGCATTTCGCGAGTCAGAATTGGCTAAATTCAATGGATCGTTGCTCATCTTTGACTGGATCTCTCCTCCGTCAAAGCTCTGCGATCCATCACCTTCAATTCCAAAAATCGCCATGGATGCTGAAGCAAACCTCGATCTGCTCGTGAATGAAGCTCAAAACGAAAGGAATTGTGCGGAAGTAGAGGAAATTGGAGCCGAAAGCTCTGATACCATGAGAAAACGCTCAAGTGAGATTTGTGAATGGAAACTAACCTAGAGACACTCAGAAGGAAGAAATGCTCTCATAACAGAAATGGATTAGCTTTGCAAGATGATTCATTATTGAGCTCGAGATAGGTACATATAGTTTGTTAGATGCTTACATCAGCAATACATCAGTACACGCAACACGCGTGACTCGTACAACTCTACTGAAAATAAAACGCAACTAACTCACACACCCCACAATCAAGCTCAGAAGAGAAGATAGAAAGGCAGAACAGGAATCGACCGCAAAAGCCAAGTATGGAAAAGGAGTAAGCAAACGATTGGAAATCAAAGAGATGTCACCTTCTCATCAAACCCAGGTGCTCTTCATCGGTGACCTGTCCCCCAAACACCGCCTTACTGATCCCATCAGATGGCTGGGAACACCAAAATAGAAAACGAATTAAAAATCAAAACCTTAATTCTCAGAATCCGATGCGGGGATACAAAAAGTAGCTGACGTACCAGGCGAAAGCGGCCAGCGGCCGGAGGAGATTCCGAGCAGGAGAGCAAATCCGAGGTATTGGTGTGCGGTAACGATATGGGCGGTGTTGATGAACGACATCGATTGGCCGGCGAGGACCATGAACACGCAGACCACGACGACCGGAGGCTGATCGATCCCGCTGGTGACGGTGAGGAAGTAGCCGAGGAAGCATGTAACAGAACCGGCGAGAATGACGACCACGAAGAGGCGGTTTCGGGGCCGATTGTGGTCGACTAAGGTGTAGAGGAATCCGGCAGCGGCGAGGAAGCCGACGTTAGCGCCGAGGATTGGGAGGATTTTAGGGCGGAGTAGTAAATTCCGAAGGGGGACGGAGTCCTGCTCGGTTAGGTTTTATAAGGCTGTCGAGGGTGTAACAGTTGCAAGATGGAACGCCACCTTCAATTGCACCGGTATGAATGTGGACCAATCTCTGGCCTCCGGTCAAATGAATTGAATGACATCGAATTGGGAATAAAACCGTACAATGAATTCACAATTATGCCTTGATTTGGGAGTTTCTGGCATGGTTGTCCCTCCGTCTTCAGCCTTTGCATGAGGAAGAGGAAATAAAAACGCTAAAAACAAATTAGTCCTATTGATTAGTCCCCAATTTAATTATAGAACGGTTTTTTTAGACTTGATTGCACACGCCAACTAATAGGTAAAACCCTACAATATAATTATTATTATTATATATAAGTCAGTTATAGAGGTATCACACATGAAAAACTATAGGGAATTAGTGTATGGCCACAATGGTCGTTACACTACAATAAGATAGTTGACTTTCTACCACACAACAATTAGTGGCAATTTAAGCACCCTTAATAACACCATTTCTTCATGACAGAAGTTACAACCCAATTCAATATTCGGCATTCAATTACATACTATTTCATACACCGAAAACTATAGGTTTAGTGTATAAAATACGGGTCATTAATTGCTCTAAAAACCTTACTTTATAGGTTTATTGATTGATGATTATTGATTGATTGATTTTTATGTTATAAAAATTATCCTTAACATATTTGTACATAATTGATATTATTTTTACATATCTTTATCTTTAATACATTTGTACATAACTTGTTATAAAGATTATCTTTATCTTTAATATAATTGATTATTAGTTTTGATCTTATACTACTAACACGTGTATTATTATGACATTATTCATATGATTTAATTTATAATATGAGCAAGGGTTATTATTTTGAAAAATATTAATAACAACTTATTATTAATATTTTTGATACAATGTAAAGGTAAAATTACATTTTTACCCTTATGGAAAATAGAGGGTTATTACAATAGTACCCCCTTAAAAATAGTTTCGTCCTCGAAACTGAACTAAAATCTATCTTGAAGTCTTAACGAAAGAGGGGGTCGTTACATCAACTTGAAGCTTGGTTCTACAGGGTATCAAGCTGACATGAATTTCTCTTCTTCCGTAGGGAGATTGAGGATGGAGTGGTCTAAGACGGCCTGTACTTTTGGGGCTTTTCATTCTACTTATAATTATAACTGGGGTCTTAACTGAAGGTTGGTTAGTGCTACTGATTGTCATGTGGTTCAAACAAAACTAAACTAGCGAATACCTAAATGCATTCAATTGCGATGCTAAGGAAATGCATACAAATATGTAGTCTGTTTGTCAATTGACTTAACAGATGTTATCAAGTAGCTAATCACGCTGTCTTTGTGTCAATTTACTTGGCAGAGAGGAATCCTCCAATTGACCAAGTTGTGCAATCTGGTATTGTTCCTCGCCTTGTTGAGTTTCTTGCCCGAGATGATTATCGACAACTTCAGGTTTGCCATCTTCATAAACCTTGATTTGAAATATGTTAGTCTACATCATTCTTTTTCTAGTATATGGCAAAATTGCCAACAATGAAATTTGAAATTGCCAGCAATTTGTATGTATTGAACTGTTGTGCAACTTCATGACCGACAGTCTGGGCGTTAGGAAACATTGCCGGTGACTCACCAAACTATCATGACCTTGTCCTACAAAGTGGTGCCTTGGCGCCATTGTTGGCTCAATTCAATGAGCATGCAGAGATCTCTATGCTGAGAAATGCAACCTGGACTTTATCGAACTTCTGCAGAGGCAAACCGCAACCTGCATTTGAACAGGTTTACATTTGTTATCTATGTTGATAGATTTTCCTTGAATATTTTTGATCCATTCTCTTAATGCTGAAACCTTGTTGCCTTGATTGATCATGCTGGACAGACAAAGCCGGCTCTTCCAACTCTCGAGCGCCTCATTCATTCGACTGATGATGAAATCTTGACAGATGCTTGCTGGGCCTTGTCGTATCTATCTCATGGTACTAATGATAAGATTGCAGTTGTTATTGAAGCTTCAGTCTGCCCTAGACTTGTTGGACTTTTTCTGTGATCTTACATCCTGTGATTTCATCATTATATGCTTATGTTATTGTCATGTTGGTTATGGATTTTATAAGTTACATATTGATGTTTTTCTTGACAGTCACCCATCTCCATCAGTGCTCATTCCTGCTCTTCGCACAGTTGGGAATATCGTGACTGGAGATGATGTTCAAACTCAGGCATCATATAGCATCTTCCATATGAACCCTGCTACAGTATAATATCTGATATACTTCTCCTTTCTGTCATCTTTTAAGATTGCTTTTGAATGAGGAACTGTATGAAATATAGGTTTGGGGTAATTGTGGTTGTAGTAAAGCATTGATTTGGAGTTTAAGTTGGTATAGTGCCCTATGGATTGTTATTGAAAGCTCAAGCCAGGCAGGTAGATGGCTTATCTGGCTGACTTGCATCTTTTAGTTAATTGACTAGGTTATGACTTTACTGTCAATCACTATAAATCAGGCCAATCAAATCCCTTTAATTAAGCTATGTAATTTGTATAGTTTGATTAGTTTCCTTGTTAAGATTTTGTACATATCTCTTTGATCTGGTTGTAACCCTTTAAATATGTAAAGAATAAACGTAAAGAGCAGGGACTCAATTCATTGTCTTTCATGGTATCAGAGCAAAACAATGCACAACCAAAATCCCACCTCTCTTCTCTACAACCGTCAACCATCTTACTCACACTTACGAGTCTTTGGATGTCTTTGCTACCCGAACATAACAGCCACCATGACCCACAAATTGGCCCCGAGGTCCATTCCTTGTGTTTTTCTTGGGTTCTCAACTCAGCATAGAGGATTCCGTTGTTACGATATTGTTAGCCGACGTGTGTATGTTTCTCGTCATGTCACATTTGACGAAAATGTATTCCCGTTTGCCTCTTCGACCACCCCTTCGCCACCTCCAACTTCCAGCGATATCTCTCCCGCTATCCTCCATCAGCTAAACCCAACCGAGACACCCCAAGCTGTCCCTAGACCTCAGCCAGTTACTCAAGTTTATTCCCGGCGACCTCGCCAACCAATAGCCCAACCATTGGTCCCTCTCCCACAACCGGCTGCCCAACCTCCACCCACTCATTCCATGACCACTAGGAGCCAACATGGCATCCGCAAACTCAATCCAAAATACAATCTTCATACCCAATCCGCTCCACAAATCTCTCCCATTCCAAAATCACCCATTGTTGCTCTACAAGACCCTAACTGGCTTGCAGCCATGCAAGAAGAATATAGTGCTTTAATTAAAAATGGTACGTGGGAACTTGTTCCTCGTCCAAAAGAGACTAATATCATTCGTTGCATGTGGTTATATAAGCATAAGTACAGGTCTGATGGATCTCTTGAGCGACATAAGGCTCGACTTGTGGTGAATGGGAAAGTCTCAAGAAGTGGGCGTTGATTGTGACGAGACCTTTAGCCCAGTTGTTAAACCAGCGACCATTCGGGTTGTTTTGTCTCTTGCTCTGTCCCGATCTTGGCCAATCCATCAGCTCGACGTCAAGAATGCCTTTTTACACGGGAATCTCAAAGAGACGGTATACATGCACCAACCACCTGGTTTTCGTGATTCATCCCACCCTGATCATGTGTGCTTGCTTCGCAAGTCCCTATACGGCCTCAAACAAGCACCTCAAGCCTGGTATCATCGGTTTGCTTCTTATCTCAGTATTGTAGGCTTCATCAACAGCAAGAGTGACAACTCTTTGTTCGTCTATCGATCTGGGTCGGATATTGCATTTCTGTTGTTATATGTAGATGACATTGTGTTGACTGCCTCTTCCACACCTTTCCTCCGTCATATTATCTCTCTACTAAGCACAGAATTTGCAATGACTGATTTGGGTGCTCTTAGTTATTTTTTGGGTGTGCAGGTCACTCGTACCACTACTGGCATGTTTTTAAATCAAGAGAAATATGCCAAAGAAATCATTGCACGTGCAAATATGACTACTTGTAAGCCCTCCAACACTCCTGCTGACACCAAATCCAGCCTCTGCTGGCCCCAAAGTGGCTGATCCGCAGCTATATCGCAGTCTTGCCGGTGCCCTTCAATATTTGACTTTCACTCGGCCCGACATCTCGTATGCGGTTCAACAAATCTGTTTGTTTATGCATGATCCCCGAGAGACACATCTTCAAGCTCTCAAGCGCATAATCCGTTATATACAAGGCACGAGTAATCACGGCCTTCATTTGAGCGTTAAATCTGCCAATAGGTTGACGGCTTACTCGGACGCCGATTGGGGTGGTTGTCCGGACACTCGTCGCTCAACATCGGGATATTGTGTCTACCTTGGAGAAAATCTGATATCTTGGTCTTCCAAACGACAACACACGCTGTCCAGATCAAGTGCCGAGGCGGAGTATCGTGGCGTCGCCAATGCCGTTGCTGAAACTTGTTGGCTTCGCAACTTGCTTCTTGAGCTACACGTCCCGCTTCGTCAAGCTACTGTTGTTTATTGCGACAACGTAAGTGCTGTCTACTTATCCACCAACCCGGTTCAACATCAACGGACCAAACATGTTGAGATGGATATACACTTTGTCCGTGAGAAAGTCGCATTGGGTCAGCTTCGAGTCCTTCATGTGCCATCTGCTCATCAGTACGCTGATATCTTTACAAAAGGTCTTCCAACGCCACTGTTCAAGGATTTCAAGTCCAGTCTTTGCATTCGGTCTCCTCAAGCTTCGACTGAGGGGGAGTGTCAATCACTATAAATCAGGCCAATCAAATCCCTTTGATTAAGCTATGTAATTTGTATAGTTTGATTAGTTTCCTTGTTAAGATTTTGTAGATATCTCTTTGATCTTGCTGTAACCTTATAAATATGTAAAGAATAAACGTAAAGAGCAGGGACTCAATTCATTGTCTTTCAAGCGTGTGTTGTCGTTTGGAAGACCAAGATACCAGATTTTCTCCAAGGTAGACACAATATCCCGATGTTGAGCGACGAGTG